>OZ010583.1:108442674-108815174 GCA_963932145.1 Acanthosepion lycidas | reverse complement strand
AAAGGTTACCGTTCTTTGTTTTAATAATTTCACCTCCAAACAAGGCAATAAAGCAACTAAGACGCAAGGGCGGTTTACCGAGTGTTAGAGAATACGAGAAAAAAAAGACATTATTAAGGAGCGAGAAAAATAAAAGACTAGTACTTAAGAAAACAGAAGATAGCAATTGAGATTGAATTTAAATTTGTGAGGATCAAAGTTGACTGGAAAGCGAGAAGCCGGAAAAGACTTCCACAAATGAGAAATTACGTTCACATCTAGACATTTCGAATGTAAATGTGATGAGACCTTGCCGCCAATCTAGTACTACGCTTAAATTCATAAAGTCTAGGATCCAAAGAGGAAAGTTCATCAGAATAATTACCATGAAAATATTTATAGAAAAGGAACAGGGAAGCTGCGTTATGGCGGTGGGAAAGGAACTGAATTCGAGATACCAGGTCACGACTAATAAAATTGCAGATCCTTCTCTGGATTTTATCAAAAATTTCTAAATACATAGCCGAAGCACAAGACCAGATGTGACACCAATATTCAGTTCATGGACGAATGGTAGACTTATAAATATATAAGATCGATTCTGGTAGGAATATTCAAAGCAACGACGAATGGTAGAATTTCAATATTTAAGATTGATTCTGACGAGAAAAAATTGTTTAGCACAACACAATCAACCAAATTTCCTAGCTGCAGACTTATCAATCAATTCAATATCTTTCCCCTTCATGTCAGCGGAAAGTGCAATGAGACACTCTCAATGTTACATTCCAGTTGCAATCAGCTTGGTGTGTGATTGAATGCTGTGCATATAAATGTCATGAAAAGATAAAAAAAATCTTTCTGAATGTTTAAATAATTAATCCACGCCATTTCTAAATTCTTCTATTTTTCTTGTGTTGACACAAAACAAATGTCTCGTTTTACATTCGTACCATCATTTATTTTCGCATCGTTTCCGGATATCTATATCTACATATATATCTTTACGTTTTCACTTCTGTATTTGATTCGAATATTTAAAATTTAATTTTTGATAACAGAAAACTTGGTTGAAAAACGATTTTCTTGAAATTGTCTTCCATGGAAATGTTGCAGAATCCACACGCAGCATCTTACAATGCTTGGACCGGACCACGGGTCTTTAGTTAAGAGCATTTCTCTTCTGCTGATCTGGGTGATCAGCAGAAGCGAATATTTTTAACCAAGATGAGACTGGGCCTAGCTAATCGATAACTAATACATTTCAACCGATGGTTCTTTTCTGTATTGTTTCTGCTTGTTAGAAATACCTCTTTAACTTCCTAATGAGTTCTTTTGTTGTGATATCAAAATTCTTAACGAAAGACCGACACTTGATCCTAGACAGTGAACACAGATGCTAAATTGATGTAAAGAAATAGGAGACAAAGTGTAGCAATTTGATCTTAGCAACTGCACACGGATAATAAACTGATCTTAGGGAAAAGTTGGTAAAGAATGGTACTATGACCCTAGACAGTGCAAGCACATACTAAACTGATTCCTTGGAAAAATTGGGCAAAGTGTGAAACTATGATCACGGACAGTGCACACAGATGCTAAACTGATCCAAGGAAAAAGTGGGTAAAGAGTGACACTATGATCCTAAAAGTGTAAACACATACTAAACTCATTCCTAGGAACAAAAGGGCAAAGTGTGAAACTAGGACAGTACACACAGATACCAAACTGATCCTAGGAAAAAGGAGGCAAAGTGTGAAACTATGGTCCTAGATAGTGCACACAGATACTACACTGATCCTAAAACAGGATTGAGTTTTATCCCTCGTTTCCTGTTTGGGATTGAGTTTCCAGTCTTTTCTAATGTCTACTTTAATTTTGTACTTCGGCTAAACTCTAAAATTTTATTTCCTGCTTATTTCCCATTTTCTTTCGTCCATACGAGTATATACGTTCGACTATCGTCTGGTTTACACCCGTCCCGGTTATTTGAACAAGGGTTTATCCCTTGTTTCCTGTTTAGGATTGGGTTTTTGGTTCCTTCTAAAGTCTTCTCATTGTGTTTCACACCCAAGGGTACCCTGTGCCTTAATGGCATTATCGCCTTGCTTGTGGTGAATTGATAAAAATGGCATTTGTACATTTTTATAACGATATAGTTTTGAAGATCTAAAATAGTTAATTTCCATCATGTTTTATCAGGTTCAGTTCCTGAATTAACAGAAATTTCTAATGAAAATATGCGAAAATCGGAAAATCGTCCGGCAATTGTTTGCAAAAAGGGTAGTCTCCGAAACTCTGCAACCGGAGTTCTGAATATAATATCAGCCAAGTGACATATGTTATATTTGTATTAATCACACACACACACACACACATATTTAGTTAGATTGATTTAGTTATGACCCTGGGTTTCACGCTATTTGCGATCGTCAGACTGATTAATTTTTAAAATTTGGATTTATATATGGTTGCGTATATCGTTGTTTTTAAGGAAGTGTGAGGAAAAATTGTTGTTGGAACGCCACTCATACTTACGCAAACATACATACACGCACGTACACTCATTGATGTACTCTCACACACGCGCACGCTAACTCACTGGAGCTTGCACAAGCATAAACATATGTGAACAGTGTGGGACTGGGCATATATGCACATCCACGTGTCGTTGCGTACATACGTACGCATTTGGTCTCTGTATTCAATGTTGGATTGTGTAGCGAATATTTTTGCGTTGTCAACAAGCAGACCTTTCTTCTATTTTGTTCGTTGAATGATGTTTTCTCGCACACACGTATATACGTATGATGGGGGTCTGTGTAATACTATGGTAGGTAAAAATTGCTATTATTTTTAATTCTTTAAGGCTGTTTTGTTATTATTTTAAAACCAGTTATTTGCTTGTTTTTGGCGATTGCAAATATGTAAATGGTAGAAACTCCGGATTGTAATACTTACTAGTATTTATGCAGTGGTATTCATTTTGCTGGGGAGGGAGAAGTAAGTATAATTGTGGACTGATACGATAATGGTAATTGTGGTGCCGTAGTAATTGTGGACTAAGGCGGCAATGGTAATTGTGATGTGGTATTTATGATTGGGGGAGGAGAGGGTGATGATAATAACAATTGTAGCTGCAAACAGTTATTGTAAAGTGGTTGAAATGATCGTAGTAATGGTGATGGAATGATAATAACAATAATTATAATTATTATGATGGTAGCATGAACTAGAAAATAATTGATGGTGTTATGGTTTGTTTTTTTTAAGCATTACGCCCCGAGCAAGGCGTGTAGCCACTAAGATGCAGGGGGTTGAAGAAGATTTGGAGCAAGAGCAGATAGGAGTGATAGAAGAAAGGATTAGGAGAGGGATAGTGGGTAGATCAACGTAACTGGAGGTGTCGATTGACATTACATTTGAATAGTTGGAGATTTAAGTAGAAGAGACGGCTACATTTAAAAGTTTCTACAGTGTAAGGGTGGGATGCCGGCCTCGTAGGGCGCTTGAATTCATGGAGTCTGGGAACTAGTGAAGCAGCTCATCGGATCAATTACCGTGAAAGTATTTGTAGAAAAGATAGAGCAAGGCGACGGCGTGTCTGTGAGAGAGTGACTGCAGACGAGACGCCAGATCAGGGCCAGTTATATTACATATCCATCTCTGGATGTTGTCAAGAACTCCGAGGTAAACAGAAGGTGCCCCAGACCATATATGGCAGCAATACTCCATGGAAGGGCGAATGGTTGATTTGTATATTTGAAGTATCGATTCAGGGGAGAAAAATTTCCTGGCGCGGCACAGAGAGCCAACTTTCCTCGCGGTGGAAGAAGCAATTGACTCAATGTATTTGTTCCATCTCAGGTCAGCAGTCAACGTGAGACCGAGCAGACGCAGGGAGTTGCTCTCAAGAAGTTGACTATCAGACATTCTAATGGGGGGCAGGGAAGGATCTCTATGGTGATTAAGAGAGAGCAGTTTAGTTTTTGAGGCCGTAAAGTTGACCAGCCAATTCTTGCCTCAATTAACAACCGATTGGAGGTCCATTTCAAGACGAGCGGCCAGGTTAGTTTTGTCAGCGACACTAGATTTGTTTTTGAGGCAGGAGTAAATTGTAGTGTCGTCCGCGTAGATGCAAACTTGGGAATCTATGGCGCCAGGAAGGTCGTTGATGAAAATAAGGAATAGAGTGGGGCCAAGGATGGAGCCTTGGGGAACACCAGCGTTCGTGGGAAAGGAACTGGAGGAGAATTCGTGGAGAACGACGTGTCAGTGGTTTCTCTTTTCATGTTCATAGAGTTAATTGTGATGTATGTAGTAGTGTTGGTTGGTATTTTTATCCGTTTGGCATAAATTGTGATAATAGCTATTTTGTTTTCATGTCTGCATTTAGATATTATTTCTGATCTTATGTTTAAGAAATTCTTGTGTTGGGTATGGGAAATAATTGCTACTTTTTTGTGTAGGCAAAGTAGGCATTTCATTGTAATGTTGTTGTAGACAGGTGCTTTTTTTCAATATTTTCCAGTTTATCCTTGGTATAATATTTCTATCTTTTAGATGCCATATGTATGTAGATAGTGTAGTGCAGTTTGAGTATTTTCTGTTGGAGAATGAAAGGTCGTGGTTGTTTTTTTCTTTTCTTGAATGGTCCCTTAGTGGCACCGATGTAGTACATTATGCTTTTGTTTGCACTTACCTTGATTTTATATATTATATTCGTTTGTTGGCAATTTCCTTGGAGTGGACATGTTGCATTTCTGCAGTTACATTGAGGTTCCATGGTCGCTGGTTGTTATTTTTTGTTGTAGGTTTTTATTATTTGTGCTATATTTTTTGTGCAGCTCTAACTGATTTTAACGTTATTTTTGTTGAATATTTTTGATAATCGGTTTATTTCAGAGGAGTGCTTTTCTATTAAGTTTAGGAATGTTCTTCCTTTGTTTGTTTTGACTTTTATGTTGTATGGTCGGTTGAACCAGATAATATTTCTTTTCTGTTTTTGCGTTTCGGTTGTGGAGGTGTGTATTGTAGTATTATATATATATATATATATATATATATATATATATATATATATATATATAGTTGTAGTGTGGAAAAATGAAACGGCCAAATATAAGAAGGCGTGCACGCGTGTACTGGTGTGCATACGCAAGCAATCAAATAAATAATCGTTAAATTTATACATGAGGTGTAAACGTAATAGTGCTCAATGCGGTTATACAGAGCAAAGATATGTATTACTTACTACATATACGCGTACCTAGGTTTTTGGCGTGTGATTATAGTTTCGCTGGGTGGTGTTCCCAGTTCGTCAGGCATGGGGTCTATCTGACGATCTAGGAGCACCATCCAGTTAAATTAATCCGCCCCATATATATATATATATATATATATATATATATATATATATATATATATATATATATATATAGTGTATCTGGGCAGCAATTCTTCTTTTATCCAAGTTTTATTAAATACGACTGACATGGTGCTGCAGCTTATTTTTTCAAATTTCTCTTGTGTTCTTATAATTTTCTTTTCTGGGCATAAATTATGTTGAAATTATGTCAATGAATCTCAGTTAAGCTTTGATACCAACCTGCATAGTCTTCTGATGTAGATATAATATCTGTCTGAATCCTAAAATATGATAATATTTTACTTTTCCTAATTTTGTAAGAGATTTTCTGGTCTTTGATCATAGAATTTACAGTTGCTACAAAATGGCTACCTTAAATCAATAATGTCCGTTTTTGTATAAGACTTTCTCATTAGTTTATTATATGATTAACTACCGTGACTCTTTAAACAGATATTATTCATTACTAGCAGTAGAGCCGGGCGATGCCCGGGGATGTAACAGTAAGAGATAGATCAAGTATCGACCATCATAAAGACTGAAAAATAAAATTGACAAAGATTATTGTTTAAGGTTGACGGACACGCATGTCTTAATTAGTTTTATTTTATTTTTTTTACCAATTGGTCAAACCCAAACTCAAACAAAAACATTGTTTTCAATCGTTATGAGTCTACCGATTGAATAGAATTTTATTATAAACAATTGTCTTGTAAATGGAATTTTTAAAGCATTCTGAATGTAAAAATAAAGAAAAAAGTGTGCAAGACAATAAGAAACACTACCTGCCGAAAAAAAGTGAAGTTTTGTTGAAATCGGTTGAAAAATGTAGGAAATCCGATCACATATATAAACGAACACACACACACACACACACAACCTACCAACCTGCGTTTTATAATAAGTATAACTCGAAGTGAGTTGTCCTCCTTTCATTAATGCCTCTTAATCGTGTTTTCAAATTGATTTTGTGCAAAAACAATTGTATTTTCAATTTTCTGGCACTGTTAGAACCACCGCAAGGTAATTTTACGTAGTCCTGTGAAGTTTTGTTGAAATTGGTTGAAAAGTGTAGGAAATCCGATCCAATATATAAACGTGACAGACACACACACAATATGCGTTTTATAATGAGTAAGATTAAGTTGTATTTTCACCATTTTAGCCTTTGCATAATTGTTCATAATGCTTTTCTTTTGAGCTTGTATTTGTACTGCTTCTGTTTTCTTTTCCCGATAACCTTTTTCCTGCTACATCCATCGCATTACCGCAGTAATTTCCTTTATTTGTTTTAAAACTTGCCGCCAGATTATTCATCTTCCTAGTTTCTTATTTTTGTTGCTTGTTTTTATGATTTCTCGTTCGTCATTCTTTGTCAGTTTTATGGCTTCTAGTTTCCATCTTTTTCTATTGTATCCTGTTTGTTTTAGTGGCGTATTTATATCATTGAACACACACACACACACACACACACACACACACACACATATATATATATATATATATATATGTATATATATATATATATATATATATATATATATATATATATATATATATATATATCTGCTGTTTCTTAAATCATACATTTTATATCTTATATATATATATATATATATATATATATATAAAATTTAAGATTTAAGAAACAGCAGATATTTTATATATAGTGCTTAATATTAAAATATTAAAGTAATATTAAGAATAGAGCATTAATAATATTATACGAAAAGATTACTTAAATTTTAAATATCATTTTTATCCCGACATCAATGTTTCTTGGTAAAATTTCCAACCTCTGAAGACTGGAAATTTTACGAAGAAACATTTATGCCTAGATAAAATTGATATTTAAAAGTTAAGTAATCTTTTCATATAATATTATGCACACACACACACACGCACACACACACACACACACACACACACATATATATATATATATATACACTGCGTGCCAAATTATTATAAAATAACTTTTTTTTCTAATATTTCAAAAACCGTCCAATCAATTCACACAAACTTTTCACACAATGTTGGCAAAACTGACCTGCGCAATCACTGAAATTTTCGTACTGATCTGCGCAATGTAAACAAATTGCCCCGTATTTGTTATCAGCACGGTGATTTGAGCGTGCCATATTATTAAAAAAGTGAAAGAATTTAGTGAAAAGATGGGCCGCAAAAGCAGTTTAAGTGATGGTGAAAAGATAGCTATCACCTCAGAAGTCTCAAAAGGTAAATCTACACTAGAAATTTCTAAAAAGATAGGGAGGTGTCATCAAACAGTGAAAAAGTTCACCGCCGACTCTACACAAGTACGTAAAAGGGCATATAAAGGCAAGCCGAGGGTTATTTCACGTCGTCTCATGTCTCGAATCCCTGGACTTACCAGTCAAGAGCATCTCAGTCGCATTTGGGATCCTACTGTGTCTAAAAATACTCGGTGTCGGTATCTGAGGGAAATATCAACAGTCAAACTTGTATCGAAGCCTCCGTTGTAATGAGTTGGTCGGTCAACTTGAAACCCCCAAAGCGAGTGGAGGTGGTCAGGCGCGGAAACTGTGATTGGTAGCTGGCTTGTTGGTGTTTTCCATAGGTGAGTTACCAAGCTCTATGTAAAGGGCTGGAATGAGGAGGGCAGTTTTCAGTCTCAGAAGTGGAGACTGTGTCCGTCGCTACGACAGCAGGAGAGAAAGAGACGAAATCATTTATTTTTTCGTGACACATTCCAACACAAGCTATTTCGGCATTTACTTTGTCACCAGCAAGAGACCGTTCGACATAAAACTGATCTCCGAATTCAGTGGTGATACGAGTGGGCAGTCTGTGGTTGAATGGATCAAAAAGGTGGAACTGGTCTGCGAATTATGCGAGATCACGAAAATTGAACGGATTCTTCCACTGCGCTTGAAAGGCCATGCCCTTGCTGTGTACAGGCAGTTGAGCAAAGAACAGAAAAGTGACATTGAGCAAATAAAGCACGCTCTACTAACCGCGTTTGGAACTGACTGGTTAGTGGCCTATGACCAACTCCAGGCACGGCGTTTACGACCTGGCGAGACAGCAGACGTATATGTGGCAGAATTAAAGAAGCTCGCCGTACCGATCGCACCGCTTCCTGAAGAATGGATGACCTGTGCCTTCGTGTCTGGATTGCCTAGTCATGTTAAGCAGATACTCCGTGCATCATCCAGAATGGAAGACATGACGCTCAATCAATTGTTGAACAGAGCCAGTGCTATCATGATCGACGAAAAAGAGGCTGATGAACCAGTGGCCGCAGTTGTTCAACCAAAAGAAGGTCCGACCCCAGCCATCCGTCGCCATGGCGATGTCAACCGCTTTCGGTGCTCTGCCGCTATCAACGCAAAGCAATGCGCAGCGGGTCGGCGCGAAAGGCACGTTTCGATCTACGATGTTTCCAATGTCATAAAGTAGGTCACATTGCCTCTAAGTGTCCGGGAAATAGAATGGGGGATGCGACGTCAGCTGGTCTCTTCTCCGCACCGAGCATGAAAGAGGCGCTCCCTGTGATTAAGGTGCGCATCAATGGAATAACGCGTACTGTGTTAGTAGATTCGGGCTGCTCTCGGTCACTCACGAACGGTTCGATTTGTCGACAGTAGAGCAGACAAAAGATGGACGTACTAACGGCTGATGGAAAAGCTCTCAATAGCCGGGGAGTTGGAAACATCAAACTCACTATCAACAACGGTAACCCCGTTACAGTCAGTGTGTTGGTCGGGGACAGTGCGTTATTAGGTTTTGATCTGCTCCTTGGGATGGACACTTATTAAGGAGCTGGGCGGCGTACGCATCACAGAGGCGGGCGAAGTCGAGTTTTCTGATCCGCCCATCTGTGTTGCCTTGAGGATTAACGAACCTGACTTCAGTGCAACTTTCGACCAGCGCAGGCGCATATGGACCGCAACGTGGAAGTGGGCGGGTGGACGAACGCCCACGCCACTGAAAAATAAAATAGCAGAGTACCCGGTTCCAGAGCATATCAGGAGCGAATACGAAAATGAATTGCAGCTTTGGATAGCAAACAGCTGGCTTGCGCCGTACACCGAGGAGGAGTTAGGGCCGCCTCGAGGACTGATTCCGTTGATGGCAATAGTGCAAGAGAATAAGGGGAGAGTGAGACCGGTCATGGACTACAGGGAATTGAATACCTTTGTAGATGCATATACGGCCAACGCGAACGTTTGTGCCCAGAAATTGCGGGAGTGGCGACGGCAAGGGAGCTATGTGGCCACCCTCGATTTAAGAAGGGCCTACCTCTAAGTCCGAGTCCACCGATCACTCTGGCTCTTTCAGACTGTTATGGTAAAAGGACAGAGATATTGCCTCACTCGACTGGGATTTGGTCTTAATGTGGCTCCAAAAATCATGTCAGCGTTTATGAATGTGGTCATGTCGCAGGATGAGGAAATTCGAAGGGCAACGTCATCCTACATCGACGATGTTTATGTCAATGAAAACGTGGTCTCTTCAACGAGGGTTAAGGAACATCTGGAGCGCTTTGGCTTGGTGTGCAAGGCCCCAGAGCCGCTACAGGATGGAGCGAATGTACTTGGATTACACGTCAGTAGTGATGGAGAAAAACTTCGCTGGAGGCGAGGTAGTGACCTCCCGGAAGTCCCCCAGTGATCACTCGTCGGAGTACCTTCTCAATGTGTGGGAAACTGGTAGGCCATTTTCCCGTATGCGGTTGGCTCAGAGTGGTGGCAGCAGCCATAAAGCCCCGCGTAACTTCTGTTTCGTCAGGATGGGATGATGAGGTGCACGACGTTACCCTAAGATGCATGATAACTGAAACTATGGAGAGAGTGATGCAATACGATCCCGTGCGAGGTGACTGGTGCGATAAGGGGAACGAGCTCACCGTTTGGGTGGATACCAGCTCGTTGGCCATGGGTGTCGCAGTTGAGGATAACGGGTCCATCATAGAAGACGCCTTCTGGTTACGAACTGAAAATGATGCACGACACATAAACCTGGCTGAACTAGACGTCACTCTGAAAGGGGTTAACCTGGCGCTCCAATGACAAGGAACAGTGCTACACATCGTCACGGACTCAGCATGCACTCAGCGTTGGATATCAGATGAACTTAGCGGAAGAGCGCGACTGACCACCAAGGCATCGAGCGAGATGTTGATACGAAGGCGGCTCACCACGCTGATTGAAACTATCAACGAGTACAACCTGTCTGTGGATGTAGTGTTAGTTAAATCGGCAGTCAACAGAGCAGATGCATTGACTCGCGTTCTGCAACGTTGGTTGGCTGCTGCTCGGAAAGAGTCTGCTGTGTACGGCTTCTGCGCTCAGTATGGACCTCGAGCGGATCATGAGCATACATGAACACTGTGAGCATCCCGGGATTAAACGGACGCTCTACTTCTCGAAGATGGTCGACCCAGCAGTCAAAAAGGCGGATGTTAGGACAGTAGTGCAGAGGTGCGAGGCGTGCCAGTCAAATGACACTGGTACAATGGCAAAAAGGAAATTTGAGTACTACCCATGTTTGGAACAGGCTAGCACTATGTTGGCAGCCAGCACTATTTGACTATTATTGACTGTGGACCCTCTCGCTTCGCCATTTGGCGATTACTGCACCAGTAGGACACTGCCAGCATAATACATCAGTTGGAGTCTATCTTTTACGACCGGGGGCCACCTGCAGAAATATTGACAGATAATTGTGCGGCGTTTTCTTCAGAATTCTCGCAGTTCTCGCAAGTGGAGTGTGCGGCTTCGGTTCCGGTGTGCCTACGTGCCGGCGGGAAACGACATAGTAGAAATGAGCCACCGGTCTATAAAAGTGATTGCAGCCAGGAAGCGACATTCGATCCCCGAAGCAGTCTATTGGTATAATGCGACGCCTAAAGACGGTGTTTCGCCTACATTGGCACCGGCTAACATGGTGCACGCCTATCACTTACGGCTGCAAGGCATTGACATCGCAATGGCTCCGAGCAACGCGCAAGCTAAATACAGAATTGGTGAAGTAGTGTGGGTTAAGACCTCGCACAGCAAGTGTACGGACAAGCTTAGAATGGGGCATGTGCGGGTTGATGGCGTGCCTCGTCATGTTAAAGACTTGCGGCCAGTTGTAGGGTTAAAACCGTCATAAGATGATGAAAGTGACTCTGAAGATGGTGCGCGAGTGGTGTATTTAAAGTCGGATCCACTGAGTTTTACGCAAACATCAGTACTCTACCTGCGGACGTCAACGTGGCCAGCTGTCCGGAGGCGGATGCTAGCTCAACGGATGAGAGTTCATCCGAGGATGAGGACCCTGTCATCGCGCTCAGAAGGAGTGCCCTGCAGAAGAGGCCTGCCCCGAGTTGCACGGTGTCCGATCATGACAACGAGACACGGGATGAATCTGGAAATCTCTCACCTTGGAGTAAACGAGTTAGCGCATGTGTGGTTATCCCAATATGTCAAGCGTGCAAGTTGTATATATGCGGACGCAGTCACCAGACAGACGCGAACATCTCTCGAACTGAGAAGCTTTGTGATCTTAAGATCAGGGGTGTGTGTAATGAGTTGGTCGGTCAACTTTAAACCCCCAAAGCGAGTGGAGGTGGTCAGGCGCGGGAACTGTGATTGGTAGCTGGCTTGTTGGTGAGTTACCAAGCTCTATATAAAGGGCTGGAATGAGAAAGAGGACAGTTTTCAGTCTCAGAAGTGGAGACTGTGTCCGTCGCTAGAAGAGAAGAAATCATTTATTTTTTCGTGACACATTCCAACACAGAAAACACATTCAAAATCGCTTGAAATGGACCGAGGACAATATGAAGATTGTCTTCTCTAAAGTTTTGTTCACAGACTAAACTCGAGCAACACTTGATGGGCCAGAGAGATGGTGCAAAGTCTGGGTAATGAATGGACAGAATCGCCATCAGCGTTTGAGACACCAACAAGGCAGTAAAAGCATAATGATCTGGGGTGGTATTATTGGAAAAAACATTAGTGAGTGAATGGCGAGTACCAGATGGCGTCAAAATAACTGCAGATGCATACATAGCGTTTATGAAGGAGCATCTTGAACCGTGGATGAAAAGGGAAACAGTGGCCTTCAGAAAGGCCATTGATCTATGCAAGATAATGCTCCCTCACATGCTGCTCAAAAGAGGATTTTGAATCGGAATTCACATTCCGATTCAGAATAAAGTGAACGTAAGACCCATACACATTCCGATTCAGAAAAATGTGAATGTAAGACCCATACATATTCTGATTCAGAATAATGTGAATGTGAGTCATACATTCACATTATTCTGAATCGGAATGTGTATGGGTCTTACATTCAGATTATTTTGAATCGGAATGTGTAAGTGTCTTACATTCACATTATTCTCCATCGGAATGTGTTTGGGTCTTATATTCACATTATACTGAATAGGAATGTGTATGGGTCTTACATTCACATTATGCTAAATCGGAATGTGTATGGGTCTTACATTCACATTATTTTGAATCGGAATGTGTATGAGAATTATATTCACATTATTCTGAATCGGAATGTATATGGGGCTTACATTCACATCATTTTGAATCGGAATGTGTATGGTTCTTACTTTCACAATATTCTGAATTGGAATGTGTATGGGTTTTACATTTATAATATTTATAATCGGAATGTGTATGGACCTTACATTCACATTATTTTAATTCGGAATGTGTATGGGTTTTACATTCACATTATTTTGAATCGGAATAGGTATAGTTCTTACATTCACGATATTCTGTATTGTTATCTGTATGGGTTTTACATTCACATTATTCTGAATCGAAATGTGCATGGGTCTTACATTCACATTATTTGAATCGGAATATTTATGTGTCTTATATTCACATTATATTTTTACCGGAATATGTATTCTTCTTACTTTAAAAATATTCTGAATAGGAATGTGCATCGGTTTTACATTCATATTATTTTGAATCGGAGTATATATGGGATTTACATTCACATCATTGTGAAACAGAATATGTATGGGTTTTACTTTATTACTATTTATAATCGGAATATGTATGGGTTTTACGTTAATATTATTTTGAATCGGAATTTGTATGAGTCTTACATTCACGTTATTTTGAATCAGAATGTGAATGGGTATTACACACACATTGTTCTTAATCGCAATGGGTATAGGTTTGTCATTCGCATTATTCTGATTCGGAATGTGAATGGGTCTTACATTCACAATATTCTGACTCGGAATGTGAATGGGTCTTACAATCACCTTGTTCTTAATCGGAATGTGTATGGGTCTTACATTCGCATTATTCTCACTCGGAATGTGAATGGGTCTTACACTGACATTGTTCTTAATCGGAATGTGAATGGGTCTTACAGTCACATTGTTCTTAATCGGAATGTGTATGGGTCTTACATTGGATTTATTCTGACTCGGAATGTGAATGGGTCTTACACTCATACTGTTCTTAATCGGAATGTGAATGGGTCTACACTCACATTGTTCTTAATGGGAATGTTTATCGGTCTTATATTCGCAATATTCTGACTAGGGATGTGAATGGGTCTTACAATCACATTGTTCATAATCGGAATGAGTATGGATCTTACATTCGCTTTATTCGGACTAGGAAAGTGAATGGGTTTTACACTTACATTGTCCTTAATCGGAATGTGTATGGGTCTTACATTTGCATTATTCTGATTCGGAATGTAAATAGGTCTTACACTCACATTGTTCTTAATCGGAATGTGTATGGGTCTTACATTCGCATTATTCTGACTCGGTGTGTGAATGGGAGTTACACTCACATTGTTCTTAATCGGAATGTGTATGGGTCTTACATTCGCATTATTCTGATTCGGAATGTGAATGGGTCTTACACTCACATTGTTCTTAATCGGAATGCGAATGGGTCTTACACTCACATTGTTCTTAATCGGAATTTTTATGGGTCTTACATTCGCATTATTCTGACTCGGAATGTGAATGGGTCTTACACTCACATTGTTCTTAATCGGAATGTGTATGGGTCTTACATTCGCATTATTCTGAGTAGGATTGTGAATGCGTCTTACACTCACATTGTTCTTAATCAGAATGTGAATGGGCCTTACACACATATTGTTTTTAATCGGAATGTGTATGGGTCTTACATTCGCTTTATTCTGATTCGGAATGTTAATGGGTCTTAGACTCACATTGTTCTTAATCGGAATATGAATGGGTCCTACACTCACATTGTTCTTAATCGGAATGCGTGTGGGACTTACATGCGCATTATACTGATTCGCAATGTGAATGGGTCTTACATTCACATTGTTCTTAATCGGAATGTGTATGGGCCTTACATTCACATTATTCTGATTCGGAATGTGAATGGGTCTTACACTCACATTGTCCTTCATCGGAATGCGAATGGGTCTTACACTCACATTGTTCTCAATCGGAATGTATGTGTCATACGTTCGCTTTATTCTGACTCGTAATGTTAAAGGGTCTTAGATTCACATTGTTCTTAATCGGAATATGAATGGGTTATACACTCACATTGTTGTTAATCGGAATGGGTATGGGTATTACATTCGCATTATTCTGACTCGGAATGTGAATGGGTCTTACACTCACATTGTTCTTAATCGGAATGTGTATGGGTCTTATATTCGCATTAATCTTACTCGGAATGTGAATGGGTATTACACTCACATTGTTCTTCATCGGAATGTCAATGGGTCTTACAATCACATTGTTCTTAATCGGAATGTGTATGGGTCTTACATTCGCATTAATCTTATTCGGAATGTGAATGGGTCTTACAAACACATTGTTCTCAATCGAAATATGTATGGGTCTTACATTCGCATTATTCTGACTAGGATTGTGAATGGGTCTTACACACACATTGTTCAAATCGGAATGTGTATGGGTCTAACATTTGCACTAATCTGATTCGGAATGTGAATGGGTCTTACACTCACATTGTTCTCAATCGGAATGTGTATGGGTCTTAATTTCGCATTATTATGTTTCGGAATGTGAATGGGGCTTACACACATTGTTCTTAATCGGAATGTGTATGTGTCATACTTTCGCTTTATTCTGACTCGTAATGTTAAAGGGACTTGTTCTTAATCGGAATGTGAATGGATCTTACACTCACATGGTTGTTAATCGGAATGTCTATGGGTCTTACATTCGCATTATTCTGACTAGGATTGTGAATGCATCTTACACTCACATTGTTCTTTATCGGAATGTGAATGGGTTTTACAATCACATTGTTCTTAATCGGAATTTGCCTGGGTCTTACATTCGCATTATTCTGACTAGGATTGTGAATGGGTCTTACACTCACATTGTTCTTAATCGGAATGTGTATGGGTCTTACATTCGCATTAATCTGATTCGGAATGTGAATGGGTCTTACAATCATATTGTTCTTAATCTGAATGTGTATGGGTTTTACATTCGCATTAATCTGACTTGAAATGTGAATGGGTCTAACACTCACATTGTTCTTAATCGGAATGTGTATGGGTCTTACATTCACATTGTTCTTAATCGGAATGTGTATGGGTCTTACATTCGCATTAATCTGATTCGGAATGTGAATGGGTCTTACACTCACATTGTTCTTAATCGGAATGTGTATGCGTCTAACATTCGGAATGTATGTGTCATACGTTCGCTTTATTCTGACTCGTAATGTTAAAGGGTCTTAGATTCACATTGTTCTTAATCGGAATATGAATGGGTTATACACTCACATGGTTGTTAATCGGAATTGGTATGGGTCTTACATTCGCATTAATCTGATTCGGAATGTGAATGGGTCTTACACTCACATTGTACTTAATCGGAATGTGTATGGGTCTTACATTCGCATTATTCTGATTAGGATTGTGAATGTGTCTTACACTCACATTGTTCTTAATCGGAATGTGTATGGGTCTTACATTCGCATTAATCTGATTTGGAATGTGAATGAGTCTTACACTCACATTGTTCTTAATCGGAATGTGTATGGGTCTTACATTCGCATTAATCTGATTCGGAATGTGAATGGGACTTACACTCACAATATTCTTAATCGGAATGTGAATGGGTCTTACATTCGCATTAATCTGATTCGGAATGTGAATGTGGCTTACAATCACATTGATCTTAATCGGAATGTGTATGGGTCTTACATTCGCATTATTCTGACTAGGTTTGTGAATAGGTCTTAAACTCACATTGTTCTTAATCGGAATGTGCATTGGTCTTACATTCGCATTAAACTTATTTGGAATGTGAATGGTTCTTACACTCACATTGTTCTTAATCGGAATGTGTATGGGGATTACATTCGAATTATTCTGACTAGGATTGTGAATGGGTCTTACACTCACATTGTTCTTTATCGGAATGTGAATGGGTCTTACAATCACATTGTTCTTAATAGGAATTTTCGTGGGTCTTACATTCGCATTATTCTGACTAGGAATGAGAATGGGTCTTACACTCACATTGTTATTTATCGGAATGTGAATGTGATTTGCAATCACATTGATCATAATCTGAATGTGTATGGGACTTACATTCGCTTTATTCATACTCGGAATGTGATTGGGTCTTACACTTACATTGATCTTAATCGGAATGTGTATGGGTCTTACATTTGCATTATTCTGATTCGGAATGTGAATGGGTCTTACACTCACATTGTTCTTAATCGGAATGTGTATGGGTTTTACATTCGCATTATTCTGACTCGGAGTGTGAATGGGTGTTACACTCACATTGTTCTTAATCGGAATGTGTATGGGTCTTACATTCGCATTATTCTTATTCGGAATGGGAATGGGTCTTACACTCACATTGTTCTTAATCGGAATGCGAATGGGACTTACACTCACATTGTTCTTAATCGGAATGTGTATGGGTCTTACATTCGCATTATTCTGACTAGGATTGTGTATGTGTCTTACACTCACATTGTTCTTAATCGGAATGTGAAATGGACTTACACTCACCTTTATCTTAATCGGAATGTGTATGGGTCTTACATTCGCATTAATCTGATTCGGAATGTGAATGGGTCTTACAATCACATTGTTCTTAATCTGAATGTGTATGGGTTTTACATTCGCATTAATCTGACTCGAAATGTGAATGGGTCTTACACTCACCTTGTTCTTAATCGGAATGTGTATCGGTCTTACATTCGCATTATTCTGACTCGGAATGTGAATGGGTCTTACACACACATTGTTTTTAATCGGAATGTGTATGGGTCATACATTTGCATTAATCCGATTCGGAATGGGAAAGGGTTTTACACTCACATTGTTCTTAATCGGAATGTGTATGGGTCTTACATTCGCAATAATCTGACTCGAAATATGAATGGTACTTACACTCACATTGTTCTTTATCGGAATGTGAATGGGTCTCACAATCACATTGTTCTTATCGGAATTTGCATGGGTCTTACATTCGCATTATTCTCACTCGGAATGTGAATGGGTCTTACACTCACATTGTTCTTAATCGCAATGTGTATGGGTCTTACCTTCGCATTATTCTGACTAGGATTGTGAATGGGTCTTACATTCACATTTTTCTTAATCGGAATGTGTATGGGTCATAAATTCGCATTAATCTGACTCTGAATGTGAATGGGTCTTACACTCACATTGTTCTTTATCGGAATGTGAATGGGTCTTACACTAACATCGTTCTTACTCGGAATTTGCATGGGTCTTACATTCGCATTATTCTGAATCGGAATGTGAATGGGACTTACACTCACACTCTTCTTAATCGGAATGTGTATGGGTCTTACATTCGCATTATTCTGACTCGCAATGTGATTGGGTCTTACACTCACATTGTTCTTAATTGGAATGAGCATGGGTCTTACATTCGCATTATTCTGACTCGGAATGTGAATGGGTCTTATACTCACATTATCCTTAATCCCAATGTGTATCGGTTTTTCATTCACATTATTCTGACTCGGAATGTGAATGGGTGTCACAATCAGATTGTTCTTAATCGGAATGTGTATGGGTCATACATTTGCATTATTATGGCTCGGAATGTGAATGGGTCTTACACTCACATTGTTCTTAATCGGAATGTATATGGGTCTTACATTCGCATATTCTGACTCGGAATGTGAATGGGTCTTACACTCTCATGGTTCCTTATCGGAAGGTGTATGGGTCTTACATTCGCATTATTCTGACTCCGAATATGAATGGATCTTACACTCACATTGTTCTTAATCGGAATGTGTATGGGTCTTACATTCGCATTATTATGACTAGGATTGTGAATGGGTCTTACACTGACATTGTTCTTAATGGGAATGTGTATGGGTCTTACATTTGCATTATTCTGACTAGGAATATGTATGGGTCTTACACTCACATTGTTCTTAATCGGAATGTGTATGGGTCATACATTCGCATTATTCTGACTCGGAATGTGCATGTGTCTTACACTCACATTGTTCTTAATCGGAATGTGATTGGGTCTTACACTCACATTGTTCTTAATCGGAATGTTTATGGGTCTGACATTCGCAATATTCTGACTTGGAATGTGAATGTGTCTCATAATCACATTGTTCTTAATCGGAATGTTTATGAGTTTTACATTCGCATTATTCTGACTGGGAATTTGAATGCATCTTACAGTCGCATTGTTCTTAATCGGAATGTGTATGGGTCATACATTTGCATTATTCTGGCTCGGAATGTGAATGGGTCTTACACTCACATTGTTCTTAATCGGAATGTGTATGGGTCTTACACTCACATTGTTCTTAATCGGAATGTGTATGGGTCTTACACTCACATTGTTCTTAATCGGAATGTGTATGGGTCTTACACTCACATTGTTCTTAATCGGAATGTGTATGGGTCTTACACTCACATTGTTCTTAATCGGAATGTGTATGGGTCTTACACTCACATTGTTCTTAATCGGAATGTGTATGGGTCTTACACTCACATTGTTATTAATCGGAATGTGTATGGGTCTTACACTCACATTGTTCTTAATCGGAATGTGTATGGGTCTTACACTCACATTGTTCTTAATCGGAATGTGTATGGGTCTTACACTCACATTGTTCTTAATCGGAATGTGTATGGGTCTTGCACTCACGTTGTTCTTAATCGGAATGGGTATGGGTCTTGCACTCACATTGTTCTTAATCGGAATGTGTATGGGTCTTACACTCACATTGTTCTTAATCGCAATGTGTATGGGTCTTACACTCACATTGTTCTTAATCGGAATGTGTATGGGTCTTACACTCACATTGTTCTTAATCGGAATGTGAATGGGTCTTACACTCACATTGTTCTTAATCGGAATGTGTATGGGTCTTACACTCACATTGTTCTTAATCGGAATGTGTATGGGTCTTACACTCACATTGTTCTTAATCGGAATGTGTATGGGTCTTACACTCACATTGTTCTTAATCGGAATGTGTATGGGTCTTACACTCACATTGTTCTTAATCGGAATGTGTATGGGTCTTACACTCACATTGTTCTTAATCGGAATGTGTATGGGTCTTACACTCACATTGTTCTTAATCGGAATGTGTATGGGTCTTACACTCACATTGTTCTTAATCGGAATGTGTATGGGTCTTACACTCACATTGTTCTTAATCGGAATGTGTATGGGTCTTACACTCACATTGTTCTTAATCGGAATGTGTATGGGTCTTACACTCACATTGTTCTTAATCGGAATGTGTATGGGTCTTACACTCACATTGTTCTTAATCGGAATGTGTATGGGTCTTACACTCACATTGTTCTTAATCGGAATGTGTATGGGTCTTACACTCACATTGTTCTTAATCGGAATGTGTATGGGTCTTACACTCACATTGTTCTTAATCGGAATGTGTATGGGTCTTACACTCACATTGTTCTTAATCGGAATGTGTATGCGTCTTACACTCACATTGTCCTTAATCGGAATGTGTATGGGTCTTACACTCACATTGTTCTTAATCGGAATGTGTATGGGTCTTACACTCACATTGTTCTTAATCGGAATGTGTATGGGTCTTACACTCACATTGTTCTTAATCGGAATGTGTATGGGTCTTACACTCACATTGTTCTTAATCGGAATGTGTATGGGTCTTACACTCACATTGTTCTTAATCGCAATGTGTATGCGTCTTGCACTCACATTGTTCTTAATCGGAATGTGCATGGGTCTTACACTCACATTGTTCTTAATCGGAATGTGCATGGGTCTTACACTCACATTGTTCTTAATCGGAATGTGTATGGGTCTTACACTCACATATTTCTTAATCGGAATGTGTATGCGTCTTGCACTCACATTGTTCTTAATCGGAATGTGTATGGGTCTTACACTCGCATTGTTCTTAATCGGAATGTGTATGGGTCTTACACTCACATTGTTCTTAATCGGAATGTGTATGGGTCTTACACTCACATTGTTCTTAATCGGAATGTGTATGGGTCTTACACTCACATTGTTCTTAATCGGAATGTGTATGGGTCTTACACTCACATTGTTCTTAATCGGAATGTGTATGGGTCTTGCACTCACATTGTTCTTAATCGGAATGTGTATGGGTCTTACACTCACATTGTTCTTAATCGCAATGTGTATGGGTCTTACACTCACATTGTTCTTAATCGGAATGTGTATGGGTCTTACACTCACATTGTTCTTAATCGGAATGTGAATGGGTCTTACACTCACATTGTTCTTAATCGGAATGTGAATGGGTCTTACACTCACATTGTTCTTAATCGGAATGTGTATGGGTCTTACACTCACATTGTTCTTAATCGGAATGTGTATGGGTCTTACACTCACATTGTTCTTAATCGGAATGTGTATGGGTCTTACACTCACATTGTTCTTAATCGGAATGTGTATGGGTCTTACACTCACATTGTTCTTAATCGGAATGTGTATGGGTCTTACACTCACATTGTTCTTAATCGGAATGTGTATGGGTCTTACACTCACATTGTTCTTAATCGGAATGTGTATGGGTCTTACACTCACATTGTTCTTAATCGGAATGTGTATGGGTCTTACACTCACATTGTTCTTAATCGGAATGTGTATGGGTCTTGCGCTCACATTGTTCTTAATCGGAATGTGTATGCGTCTTACACTCACATTGTTCTTAATCGGAATGTGTATGGGTCTTACACTCACATTGTTCTTAATCGGAATGTGTATGGGTCTTACACTCACATTGTTCTTAATCGGAATGTGTATGGGTCTTACACTCGCATTGTTCTTAATCGGAATGTGTATGGGTCTTACACTCGCATTGTTCTTAATCGGAATGTGTATGGGTCTTACACTCGCATTGTTCTTAATCGGAATGTGTATGGGTCTTACACTCGCATTGTTCTTAATCGGAATGTGTATGGGTCTTACACTCGCATTGTTCTTAATCGGAATGTGTATGGGTCTTACACTCGCATTGTTCTTAATCGGAATGTGTATGGGTCTTACACTCGCATTGTTCTTAATCGGAATGTGTCTGGGTCTTACACTCGCATTGTTCTTAATCGGAATGTGTATGGGTCTTACACTCGCATTGTTCTTAATCGGAATGTGTATGGGTCTTACACTCACATTGTTCTTAATCGGAATGTGTATGCGTCTTACACTCACATTGTTCTTAATCGGAATGTGTATGGGTCTTACACTCACATTGTTCTTAATCGGAATGTGTATGGGTCTTACACTCACATTGTTCTTAATCGGAATGTGTATGGGTCTTACACTCACATTGTACTTAATCGGAATGTGTATGGGTCTTACACTCACATTGTCCTTAATCGGAATGTGTATGCGTCTTACACTCACATTGTCCTTAATCGGAATGTGTATGGGTCTTACACTCACATTGTTCTTAATCGGAATGTGTATGGGTCTTACACTCACATTGTTCTTAATCGGAATGTGTATGGGTCTTACACTCACATTGTTCTTAATCGGAATGTGTATGGGTCTTACACTCACATTGTTCTTAATCGGAATGTGTATGGGTCTTACACTCACATTGTTCTTAATCGCAATGTGTATGCGTCTTGCACTCACATTGTTCTTAATCGGAATGTGCATGGGTCTTACACTCACATTGTTCTTAATCGGAATGTGCATGGGTCTTACACTCACATTGTTCTTAATCGGAATGTGTATGGGTCTTACACTCACATTGTTCTTAATCGGAATGTGTATGCGTCTTGCACTCACATTGTTCTTAATCGGAATGTGTATGGGTCTTACACTCGCATTGTTCTTAATCGGAATGTGTATGGGTCTTACACTCACATTGTTCTTAATCGGAATGTGTATGGGTCTTACACTCACATTGTTCTTAATCGGAATGTGTATGGGTCTTACACTCACATTGTTCTTAATCGGAATGTGTATGGGTCTTGCACTCACATTGTTCTTAATCGGAATGTGTATGGGTCTTACACTCACATTGTTCTTAATCGCAATGTGTATGGGTCTTACACTCACATTGTTCTTAATCGGAATGTGTATGGGTCTTACACTCACATTGTTCTTAATCGGAATGTGTATGCGTCTTACACTCACATTGTTCTTAATCGGAATGTGTATGGGTCTTACACTCACATTGTTCTTAATCGCAATGTGAATTGGTCTTATACTCACATTGTTCTTAATCGGAATGTGAATGGGTCTTACATTCGGTTTATAAAGAAACGAACCGTGCGTGCCTCTTACATTCATATTATTTAGAATTAAAACATGTCTGCTTTTGACATTCACATTATTAAAAACGAACTCTCTATGTTTCTTATATTCAAATTATTCAGAATATAGCTCTTGTTGTGTCTTACATTCAACGTATATATAACGGAATCCTGTCTATATCTTATATTCATATTATTGAGCAATACATTTTATTTATTTTTTGATATATCTTTTCCCATCGACAGATTATTCACTTCAACTGGACTCTTTTTGATACCCACACTCAATATCATATCACTTCCCATATAATTTTCTTTGCTTTAGATAAAAAAGTATCCAACTTTAGTATTTAAACTGGTCCATTCAATTGATTTATTCATTCTTCTGGGCCATGACGCGAATAAGAGAAATGAACCCAACAAGCGAATGTTCATAGATATTAAAATCTCATTCTTCCGGAGCTTATGCTAATATTGTAACATTTTAATTTGCTCTGATAGTTCGTCTGGGTCTGTTCGGTAGGTAAATAAATATGCGTAAAGCGCAAAATTATTCTTATTTCATCAAATGTCTGTAAATCTATCGCAGATTTATGAAATTTATCATATCCCCTTTTTCAAATTGCTATTGGGGTGGATAATTAAATTATTGAAAAACTATAGTGAGACCAAACCGCCTGCATACAGAGAGAAAATGAATTCTGTAAATATATAAAAAGTAGAAACGTATGTAATAAAAATATGTATCTTCTTACGGGACTTATTCAAACATTACAGACAGATTTTGCAAGAATTAAAGGTCTTATCAGGTTTATTATTGGCGGCCATAATATTAACATCAGATATCCATGCGACACAGTGTTGCTGACAGACATAATCTAAGAGAATTTTCATAGAATGTAGTCCAGGAAAGCGACAAGAAAGGACTAAACATTAATTTCATGAACACAGAATGCATGGTTGTAAGCAAATATGACAGCTCAACATGCAAATTGAAAATTGGACATACCAAAATCAAACATGTACATCAATTTAAATATCAATGAAATTTTTTAACCGAGGACGGATTGTGTGCGTCACTGAAATCTGAAGGCGTATAGGGATAGAGAAAAATGTTTTCCCAAAGCTAAGCAATGTATTAAGAAACTGGAAAATTTCATTAGAAACGAAGAAACGAATATTGAACAGTTATGTCATAGCAGTATTCTTATATGGATGTAAATGCTGGACAATCTCCTCACAGATGAAGAAAAACTTGAAGCAACAGAAATGTTGTTTTGTAGAAGGATGTTGAGGATACCATGGACTGAACATGTGAGCAACGAAGAAGATTTAGAGAAAATTGAAACAAAAAGGACGCACATACTTAAGATCAGAAAGAGGTAGTTAGAATTTCTAGGGCACATAATGAGGAAAGAAGGCTTGGAAAATTTGATACTCACAGGACAGACTTAAGGCAAGGAAACAACGTATAATCTATGTAGCGATCTTCAGTTTG
This sequence comes from Acanthosepion lycidas, assembly GCA_963932145.1. Lineage (NCBI taxonomy): Eukaryota > Metazoa > Mollusca > Cephalopoda > Sepiida > Sepiidae > Acanthosepion > Acanthosepion lycidas. Next base: position 108,790,584 of record OZ010583.1, on the reverse strand, counting down.
GATTTCAGAACAGGGTTTTGGAGAGATAACAAAAAGGCAAAATTAATTAAGTATAGGAAACTGTGGAGAGCCACGATCGCCGACGTCCCGAAGGGAGATTGCACATAGAAGAAGAAGAATCACCTTGTGTAAATGGATGTCAAAACAGGGTTTATGGAACGTAGGAAAAAGACAAAATTTATTAAGAGTTAGAAAGGACAGGAAAGTGTGGAGAACTATGATCGCGAACGTCCTGAATGGACATGGCACATAGAATAAGTATGAGCTTGTGCAAATGGATGGCAGAACAAGAAAAGTAATTGTTATCTTTGATAATGGCTTGCGTAAGCCGAAAGCTTAGACTGGATTTAAACATATATCAATATGGTGATTTCCTTTCGTCTTTCAATGATGTTATTAAGCTTATCAGACAATATGAAAGGAACTTACTTAAAATAAATAGACAAGATTTGTCTATATTATTTAATGAAACATGCATCAATGAAAAATTGCTGCCTAAATATAGACAATTTAAATTATATATATATATATATGTGTGTGTGTGTGTGTGTGTATTAAGCACGTTTTAAATTTGTCTAATTTGTTTTGATATTTTCTTATTTTTCAGAAACAATTTTGACGAAATAAGATGAAACTTAAAGAAAGAATTAAATATGAATGCAGCAAGATGACAGAGGAAACTCTCCGACGTGTTAATGAGTCATGAAGGCACAGAACTGAAAGGTTTTTGGAAAAAGAAAGAAGACAAATTTTGAAGAGCACATAGAACAATTAAGTAACTAGTAAATCATATTTTCATGAGTAATTTTACTTTAAATATATTATCACTCACTCCCTCACTCACTCTCTCTATACACCCACGCGCATATATATATATATATATATATATATGTATATATATATGTATATATATATATATATATATATATATATATATATATATATTTATAGGGAGAGAGGGATAAATTGTCATGTAATTTACACAAAAAGGAAAATTATCACTCACTCACTCACTCACTCACTCTCTCTCTATATATATATCTCTCTCTCTACACACACACACACACATATATATATATATATATATATATATATATTTATAGGGTGAGAAGGATAAATTGTCATGTAATTTACACAAAAAGGAAAATAACATAGACAACCCATTTTAACAAATACTAGCAGCATGGCCCGGCGTTGCCCGTGCTTGATTAAAAAATCGTACTTCTCATGCAGCAATCGCTATCACTTGACTTAAAATATTTTTGCCCTTCCTTGCCTTTAAAGGAGTGCCCTTTGCCGTGCTGATGTTGCTACATGCCTTACTTCTTGCCTATCTCACACTTCGAATTTTTTCTAAGCTCTATACTAAACATTAAATCTGTTACGAAAAAAGAACTAAACAAAACGAACACAAAACGATCAGCTTTAAAAAAGGACTCGTAACTGGAAAAACCGAATGAAAAAGAATGTTAACAACAGATACTTTTTCACATCCAACCCAGTTCTGCGGAATCAGAATCAACGTTGAGTTTAAGCAAGCAAATGAGCTGATTGGAGTAAAGTGCCATGCAGATTTAAATTTTCCCACTTGTGACGAATGCAGCTAACGATTTTTTTGCATGCTAGCATGCTAGTTAATATTCGTTTCAGTCAGCTGTTGGCTCTCACGCTGGCCAATAGAATCTTCCTGCCTATTTGTGGCAGCCAGCTATTGGCTCCCACTCTGGCCAGTAGAAAATGGTCGCAAACTACATGAAAACTGCTGTAGAACCATGAAAAAATTGATTATTTCCACTATCGATGGGAGTTGGAAAATGCAAAGTCGGTCTTGGCCTTCCCACTAACTTAGAGCGTGTGCATGTAAATTTTGGTGCAAATCAGTCGAAAATTGCGACCGTGCATTCGTTACACACACACACACACACACACACACACACACTCATCCTGACTTTTATAGATAGAGATATTTGCCAAAATTAAACAAAAAAATCTTCAAATACTAAAGAGTAAATGTATTCAATAAAATCACCATTGGCTTCAACCACGGCCTCCAAACGATATTGGAGTCTCCTGCAACTCTTCTGGGCGGTCTCCTTGTTTAAGTTGACCAATGCTGTTATAATGCTTGCCTTCAGGTTATCTTTGGTCTTACAAGTTCTATTAGTTCACTACAATCTTCTCAAGTACTGGATCAACCTATATCTATCTTACATATCCTCATAATATGCACTTCTTACTTCCTTCTTCTTCTCCCTCCATTACAACAATCTCATTCAGTAATTATCTACCTTGAGTGGCTCTTGGGCCTTGAATTGTTTAAGCTAAAGTAAAATAAATCTAGAATTAAAAAATTCTAAGTCTTCCAGCAAAGAGATTTCCATCACCATCGAACTATAATTAAATATTTTCGTTCGTTTTCCTTTTCATCAACCAAGTGGAAAATATTTAATTTCTGTCTTTTCGTGTGAATTCAATTGAGAGCGGTTGATAGTTTCTTTTTCATAATAATATTAATTTCATAATAATATTAATTCCTACTTTTTACTTGCATTATTTACATTATTCATACTGTTATTAACAATCTACTCCGGTAGACGAAATAAAGGATTCGGTTCGAAATTCCAATCACCTGAAGAAGGCCGGAGCATACAGCGGCTGAAACGTTGTGAATATGGCCGTGAAGATGAGGATAGCAGTCAGAATAATGTAAATAATGCAAATAATCATAATACCTCATCTCAGACATATAGACAGATATTCTATTTTTTAACTTCAGGAAAAGTTGCAAAAGGTAATTTATTTAAATTCCCTTCAATCATGTTCATGCCATTAGAAAAATGTTTGATTCGAATGGACTTATGGAAGTCAAAAGGTTGCGTGTTGGCGTGCATTTTAGGTGAAGATGCGTTTTTAATAAACTAAAGGATAAAGAAGCATACTAAAACTTAAGTTTCTATTACAGACGTTTATTTTATGTTCTTACCTGCTTCTATCTTTGTTTCCATATTGAACACGTACCTTCACCTAAAACACAAACAAACGTGCATCCTTCGTTAATTTTCATATAACATTTGGCCTTTTTACACCATTCTATTTCTTTTACAACCGCTACTATTCATCAATAGACTATTATTTTCATTTTAGCGCTTGTAGACCTAACAAAATTTAAACGTGGCCACTGAATTCTTTATAAGTTTCACTCAACATTGTATTAGGTTGGTGCAAAAATAATGTCGGGTTTTGACGTTAAATAATACGTCAAAAACCGACATTATTTTTGCACCAACCTAATAACTTCCATGATACATCATCCTAGGTGGTTGGAAGAAAAACCAATGAAAATAAACGACAAGTGTATTTTAATACATAATAAAACAACATTTTATTCATTTGCTGCATGAGAACAGTTTGGATTTACGTACGTTTAAGTTTGTCACCGTGTTGAATTCAGAAGTGCCGCGCTCCCACTAGCGGACTAGAAAAGTAACTCAGCTGTATTCTGAGTTAAATATTTTGTAATGGTGAGAATAACCATCGCAGTGATATAACTTTTGATGGAATTTCAGCTTCACCGATAAATAAACAAAGGTTGAGGGTTTGTGTGCATTTTAGGTGAAGGTGTGTATTCATTATGTAAAGAAAGAAAATAGAAGAAACTCTATTCTATGGATATTTGTTGTGATTGTAGTGAAACAAAGTTATCAATGTCTCTTCGTTATGCCCGTTTCTTTTTTGGTTCACAAGTAATTTAGGATAACAATGGTTAACATTTTCGTGCTCAATTCAGCTTTGTGCTGAGATGGAACGATCAACTTACTTCATGAGTAGCGCTACCAAAACACGTCCAAACGATGTCATTTGAAAGTGGAAAAGAAAAAGATTCTATCCTTTCCTGAAGTGGCTGTCAATGAATTTCCTTTTTCTTTTTTTTTTCTTTATTATTATTTTCTGTATTAATTATATTTCATTTTTCCACAATCTTAGGTTTTTGTTTGTAATTAATTTGAATGCATTTAGCCGAAAATATTTCGTTTTATTTTCCGAAATATTTAGAAGCTCATAACTACTCCAAGAATTTGTTTATTGGTCACGCTAATTATGAGCTTTGTTTTGTCATAAGTGATTGGTACAATTGGTTTTATAAAATTATTTCAAAGCACCAATTTCTGTCAAAAATAGATGAACACGTTTTATAACTTCATAATGTTATTTCCACACATCCTGTTGACTAGCATAATCGTACACATGTCGTGGTGTTTGACAAATATAAGAATGAATAGAAAAGAAAAATGACATTTGCGTGTCTCAAGACAAAAATTCGTTAGGCACAAAGAGAAGAGTACTGAACTGTTACATAATGTCATCCTTGAAGCAAGATAAATGTGGCTGTACAGCTGGATGCTGAGAATGTCATGGGCTGAATATGTGAGCAACGACGAAATTTTAGAGAAAATGGGAACAAAAAGAAAACATACTTAACATCAGAAAGAAAGTTAAAATATTTAAGGCAGATACTGAGGAAATAAGGCTTGGAAAATTTAATACTCAAAAGGCAGATTAAAGGCAAGCAGCTTGAGGTAAACTATGCATAATCTACCGAGTGAGCTTGTGTAAATGGATGGCGGAGGAAGTATTAAGATAACAAAAAATAAGATTTACTAAGAGAAACTACAGGGAATTGTGGAGAGCCATAATCGCCAACGTCCAGAAGAGACACGGCACAGAGAAGCAAAGAAAATTTTTCAGCCAAAGTGAACTTTAAATTCAAGAACCCAAGATTCAGTAGAATGTATTTTTATTCTTTACCAATTTGCCATATTCAACAGTGTGGTATTAAAATCATGTAAATACATTAAAAAAATATTTCATTTTTCTTTCCTTCATTTAATTTTTCGCCTTTTAATCGCAATTTTATATTTAAAAAAATTCGTTCTCTTTACAGCAAAACGAGTATTTGAACTTTTCTTGATTATGATGTAACGAGGAAAATAATGTGTTGTCGCTAACATACGTCAACTATATACCTTATTCAAAACATCCTTCGTCGAATTGTCTGACCGGTGCATCAGATTTTGTTTTGTTAATACCACCATAAACCTAATGTTTATATCGCCATTATAAGTTTGTATGTAAATTATAAAAGGACACACATCAATATGGTAAATGGCGACATTGGTTCAATTTCTTCTTTTATTTATATTACAATTGCTATCTTTTTCATAAATAAACAAACTGCTTGTCTTTACGCATGCGTACCTGGATCAATAAAGATATTTATTGCATGTCCGACAAGAGAGAGAGAGAGAGAGAGAGAGAGAGAGAGAGAGAGAGAGAGAGAGAGAGAGAGAGAGAGAGAGAGAGAGAGAGACGAGCAGCTTTCCATTCAGTAGAACAATAATATAGAACATTAAAAATCAATGACAAATATTTTTCCATGAGTGATTCTGTCTAGAAACTTGGAAAGTGAACTACTTATAGACTATCCATTTATGCGATAAGTAAACAGAAGGTGTTCACTATCGATCTATGAGGTCGGCAATGATGCATGCAGCTGACCTAATTAAATAGAGCGTACAGCATTCAGACACTATCCCAGCAGGTCGGTTTTACGCACACACACACACACACACACGCACACACACATACACACATATATATATATTATCAGGTTAAACGGAAAATTTAGAGCATGCTCATATCTGAGTAGGCGCTCCGTTTATTTATTGAACAGAATATTTATTTATTTCCGCCCATCAGCCTGAATATTCAGGAGAGTTTATTAAATAAAAATTTGTGTTCTCCAGCAGGAATCGAACTTGCGTCCCTTAGGGCAGAGTAGAGGAAGCTACTAGTCTAATCGGCTGATTTCGTGCTTTCAAACGAAATATATCGAAAAAAGTAATTTTATTTATTTATTAATCTGACAGATTTTACCAATTTAAACATTATTTTAGTGGATATCAATATTTGAGTTTAATTATTAAATAGTATATTTATTTTTGTCAACCGGCCTGAATATTCGAGAAGTCTTAATAAAGAGAAATCCTGCATTTATTTCTTCCATATGATTTCTCGAATATTCAATCCAGTAGTCGAAAATAAATATACTATTTAATAAACAGGGCGTCTACTCAAATATGGGTATCCACTAAAATAATGTTTAAAGTGATAATATATATATATATATATATATATATATATATATATATATATGTGTGTGTGTGTGTGTGTGTTTGTGTGTGTGTATGTGTGTGCGTTTGTGTGTAAAATCATTTCACCCCAAGCAAGGCAAGAAAGCCGCTGGCAATGGGTTACTGAATGTGAAGGATTGTTAAAAAAGAGTGAAGTACAAGATTGGCGGCATGTTTCATCATTTTACTGGTGAACTGGATAGATCTCACCGTAATTTCTATGCTAATAGTTTCTTCTTTCGCACTTCCAGATACTTGCTTACCAGTCAAGTTTGATTTTAAATGATTTAAATGTAATGTCAATCGTTATCTTGTCTTCTTAATTCCTGTTCTTTTAATTATTAATTTTAATTAATATTATTTATTCTTTTATTAATAGTGCTTTCTCATATTCTCTAAAACCCAGTAAGCCCCTTGCCTCTTAGTCAATTTTTTCTATACGCTTTCGAATTTCTGTGCAACATCTCCAGTCGTCTGTTATTGCCCTACCCAGATAGTTAAATTTCTGTATGTGATAGATTTTGATATCTCTAATACGTACATTACACCTAAGACTCTTTCTTATATTGACAACTTACTCTTCTCTCCTTGCTCTCCCTTAATATATTGCTTGAATTTCCTTTCTGAGTCTGCCATCAACACTGTATCATTCACCTATCTTATGCTGTTAAGATTATGTCCACCGAATATAAATGCTGCTAGCTCTTCTAATTTTCTTTGGATCTTTTTCTATATAGGCTAAAAATACCCGATAAGGAAAGACATCCTGTGTTCGTTTTGTCTGTTCTGGCATTGAAAAAGTCCGCATGTTCAAAGTGACTCTCAACAGCCCATTGTGGAAGGGGACATAACTCCAGTTGTTTACAGCACCACATACAACCAACGCGATGTCTTTTATCGGGCTGACCCGATTCTCCGTTACACTGGCACTCCTGATCTCCAACAAGCATAGGCGGGTGTTTCATTCTGGTTCTCCTTCACAAGAGAGGTACTTCGAGCTCATTGTTGTCACTACTTGCAGGAGGTACTTCATCCCCAGTATTGGCGCCATTCACATCCACCGCGGCAGGAGGCGCATCGAAAATCCGGGAATCTATTTTCAACTCCCCATTGCTCGTAGGTCCCATGTAGGTCGGAGGTCATTAACTTTAAATCGAATTTGGGGTCGGCAATCAATGGCTGAAATAGTTTGTATTCGTCTTGTCTGGTATGATTTTCGCACGTCCGCACGTTCAGAGCCACTCTCAATAGCCCATTGTGGAAGGCGACGCAACCCCTGGTGCTTACAACACCACATACAACCAACGCGGAGTCTTTTATCGGGCTGACCCGATTCTCTGTTACACATCCTTATTTTACACGGCTTTCTATTTGGTGCAATCAGTAGATTCGTACTATATATGTATGTAAGCTGTTCAGAGTAAAATTTGTAGCTTACTCCCATGTAAATCAAGTCTTTTCTTATATTGCAAGGGATTCTTCGTTTGTTTCTGATGAAATTCCTTTTTGTAATTTATGAAACATGTTGAGATGCTTCTGCTTTTTTATTGCTCGCTTTAATAGCATTCTAATAAAAAAATTGCATTTCTTATTTAAATGTATTAAACACAGCCACACAGTTCTTATTCTAATTCCAATTTAGTGTTGCTACGAGCTGTATTGATTATACCTAATTGTTAATTTAGTAATATGGCTCATCAATGTGATTGTCTGAGTTGTTTTTTTTTATTGTTTTTGAAGGAAGATAAACTGAGTTCTTATGGTATTTCGATGCAGTTACGTTCATGTAACTACAGCTCTGGAAATGTACTAAAAAGTATGAAGAAACCTAGAAATATTAGAGACTCGGTCGAAATAGCAGAATATTTGTTAATTCTGAAATAAATTACTTGTTATAAAAAAAAATTCTTAAATATGTTTTCTTATGATTTAATTAATATTCTTAAATATATGTTTTCTTATGATTTAGCCACCGCGCAATTTTGTGAAAAAAACGTTGCATCGTTTTGAAAACCCGTTTTCTTTTAAGACAGACAAATAAGATCAGAATGTATATGGAAGCTGAAATGCTTTAAATGAAACTTTTATATTGTAGAAAACAGTTATTTTTCTACAAAGGTAGAGTGATCACTTGGATTATATATGTTGTCGGCATTATCTCATATCTAAGAATTTAATTTCTTCTTTGCTGATGGGTGATGACTAAGGTGATGGGTTTGATGTCTAAATTCGCCTCCAACTTACAGCTTCAGGACTAGAAGCTTCCAGTTTCACCGAAACCTGCTCCAGTCATCCATGACCTATGGTCGTTTGGCTTTGCCAGATTTGTTTGGTGGGGAAAAAAAATCAAAAAAATTCCCCACCAAACAAATCTGGCAAAGCCAAACGACCATAGGTCATGGATGACTGGAGCAGGTTTCGGTGAAACTGAAAGCTTCTAGTCCTGAATCTGCACGTTGGAGGCGAATTTAGTCATCAACCTCATCACCTTAGTCATCACCCATCAGCAAAGAAGAAATTGAATTCTTAGATATGAGATAATGCCGACAACATATATAATCCAAGTGATCACTCTACCTTTGTAGAAAAAAAACTGTTTTCTACAATATAAAAGTTTCATTTAAAGTACTTCGGCTTCCATGTACATTCTGGTCTTATTTGTGTGTTCTAAGAGAAAACGGATTTTCAAAACGATGCATCGTTTCTTTCACAAAATTGCCTCCTGGCTAAATCATAGGGAAAAATATGCAATATATTTGAGAATATTTTCTTCATAAAAAGCAATTTATTTCAGAATTAACAAATATTCTGATATTTCAACCGAGACTCTTATATTTCCAGTGTCTTTACTAGTTCGATCGTGTTTCAATATAACTGATAGTAACCTTTCTTGAATTTAGCTGAACGCTTACAAACTATTAGGTTGGTGCAAAAATAATGACATAATAATGTCGTTTTTGACGTATTTTTTAACGTCAAAAAACGACATTATTACGTCATTATTTTTGCACCAACCTAATAGCATACATCTTTTCTATGTATCCTCCAAATAAATAAGAATACATTTGATCAGTGTTCGTTACCATTATTATGATACGGTCTTAACCTTTTTTCTCTCTATAATCTTTATAATGAAAAATGCGGAAGGGCAATCATTTTTTTTTTTATTTTTACAAGTCTATAAAAAATGGAAATATTTTCATAAATTTATGAATAAAAATTGTTTCCATAGTTCGTATTTATAAAATACTGAATTCTAAATATTACATTGTTTAAAATGTCTTATAATTTTGTTAATGTTTATAAAATTTTCAAAAAAAAAAAATTGATTTCATATTTATATTTTTGTAAAATCGTAAATAATAAATATAGTTCGGGTAGTTTATAATATTGTAAATATAAAATTAATCTTGTAAATAATCTAAAAGCTCATTAGTGTGTAGCATTTATTTGTTTGTAAAATTCTAAACATAGCATTTTAAAAGAATAAATAATACCAAGGGAGGTCAGATAATTTACAATAATAGCGGTGTCAAGAGAAAAACCGTCCTATTAATACTGTTTTTTTCGACGAAAAATGTTAAACTTTGCCGATGTTTTTAACAACACTTTTTGTAAACAAAGTTTGAAAACATCGTTAACCAATGCGTGAATCCCTAACTTTTATATTGTCACTAGAAGACATTCCAATATATTATTATCGTTTCAATTTTCCCAAGTCGAATTCTTTTAATTTGGTTGGATCACTGTGTCAAACTAGACAATCTTTCTCATCAGAATCTATGATACACATTTGTGTATACCATTCGTCGATTTATCGAATATTACTGTCAAAACTGTTCTGTTGTTTCTGACCTACCACCTGACCGTCAGTCTCTTTCCCGTCGCCGTAACGTAGATTTTTTGTGCCTTTTCTATAAATATTTTCATGCTAATTGTTCTGATGAGTTTTCCTCCTTGATACCTCGACTTTATGTATTTATGCGTACTACTATATTGGCGGCAAGATTTCAAAATTTCACATTTAAATGGCGAGATATAACCGTAAGTTCTATGCTAACAGTTTCTTCGCTGGCGCTTATCGCTTATGGAAATCGCTTATAGCTTTTGTTTTCCAGTCAAATTTGATGTTCAAAAATTTAAAAGCAGTATCAATCCTTATCTCCTGTCTTCTTAATTCCTTTTCTTTTATAGTTCTTTCTCCTTAATAATGTCATCTTTTATAATATTCTCCTATAATCAGTAGGCCTACTTCTTTTTGGAAACGTACAGGAGGCTCTAAATAACTCTGAATTGGTTAAACATCTCACCTCGCAATATGGCTATCGCTTCTTTAGGTCAGCTGCTGATGTATTGACGATTTCTGCTGAAAATGTCTATTAGAGTTTTAGATAAGAATGGTGAAGCTCGTTTTGTTGCTTTGGATATCTCGAAAGCATTTGACAAGGTTTGGCATATTGGTCTTCTCCACAAGATGAAAGGCTATTGTATTTCTGGACTAATTTTTGAATTGATTCAGTTTTTCTTATCAAATGGCGAAATGAATGGTCACTCTTCTCGATTTTTTAAATTTCTTTTAAGCATATCACTCCAAGCAAGGCGTGAGTGCCACTAGCACGCAAGGGGGTTACAAAAAAGTGAGATCAGGCGTAAAGAGGAAAAGAATAAAGAGAAGGACGGGGATCAGGATCAAGGCATCAGAAGATGTCAATTGACATTACATTTGAATACTTGATGATTATAGCTATCAGGGAAGCAAGTAAGAGGAAGGGAGTTCCACTGACGGGAAGTACGAGATAACGAAGCTGTTGGTGTAGAAGAGGCGGTTACATTTAACAGTTTCGACAGTGAAAGTGTGGGACTGAGATGACAATCTAGCAGCTTAAATTCACGCAGTTTGGATACCAGTGAAAGTAGCTCGTCAGAGCAGTTGCCATGAAAATACTTGTAGAAAAGATACAGGGGATTCACAGCACGCCTGTGAGAAACTAACTGTAGGCGAGATGCCAGGCCATAACCTATTACATTGCATATCCGTCTCTGGATTATGTCGAGAATGCCGATGTTCACTCAGGGCTCTATCCTTGAATCTATGTTGTCCCTAATTTTCATAAATGATCTTCCCGATGTCATCAGTTCTCAACTCACTATTTATGTTGCTGACACAACTATTTACACCAGTCTTGACAGTAAGTTTCATCGGTTCGATAAGGTCAAATTGGCAGCTGATCTAAAAAATGACTTACAATCTGTTGTTAAATGAAGCAAGTATACGTCTGTTAATTTCAACGCCTCCAAAACGTGACGACTCTATTTTAATCGTGTGAGAGAACGTCTTTCGTGGCTGATGCTAACCTCCAGGAGAGTGGCTCATTGCTCTTTCTCGGACTAACTTTTTCCGCTGACATGAAGTGGAAAAATTGTATGTAATCAATTGCTATGTTTGGAGCTCGGAAAGTTAGTTCACTGTATCGTGTTAGACAATTTTTCTAACCAGAAGTATCTACTATTCGTCCTTGTTTTGAATATTGCTACCACATCTGGTCTGATGATCCTGCTATATGTAGAGAGATTCTTGATAAAATCCAAAGAAGAATCTGCAGTGTTCTTGGTCTTGACGTCTTGATGGCCGTAACTTATCTTCCCTGTGCCTTTTCTATAAATACTTTCATGATAATTGTTCTGATGAGATTTGCTCTATGGTACATATACCTTGTGAATTTAAGCGCAGTACTAAATTGACAGAAAGGTTTCACCATTTTAAACTTGAAAATGGCTCGATGCAATTGTAAATTTTGCGCTAACGTTTTATTTTCTCGCACTTTCGCTTGTGGCACTCACTTTCGGCTCCTTGCTTCCAAGTCAACTTTTATCATCTAAAATTTAAATGCAAAGTCAATCATTACCTTCTCTCTTCTTAATTCATGTTCTTTTATTATTCTCTCTCGTTAATAGTGTTTTTCTCACATTCTCTAACCATGAATAAACCCTTGAATTTTAGTATCTTAGTGCCTTGCTTGAGGTGAAATGATTCTTAAAACATCCGATTGTCATCGTATTGGAGTTTCATTTACGAAGAACAGCTTTATTGAAATTTTCATGAATATTTAACAATAACTGATTTATGCTTTTAAATTTACAGACAGCGACATCTATCAGAGATATGAAATTTAAATTTTTATTATTGCATTATTCCCAAATTTTAAGGCATTAGCAGATATCTATTAATACAGGGTTCCCCACCAAAAAAAATAAAAAAATAAAACGGGAACTTTTTAACAATCCAATAAAACCAAAAGCGATGGAAGAAAAATATTTTATTCATAGTAATTGAAACCTTAAAACATGCCATTTAAGAAACAATGATGGAATTTTCATTTTTAAAAAATTACGTCCTGTAGATGGCGTCCTCCTGTACGAATGCATTCTTGAAATCTGCTGTTGAGATTCCTCATTGACTGCTGCAACATCTCAGCTGGGATACTATGAATTTCATCTTGAATTCTAAATAGGGAAATGTTTACTTGCTCAAGGTCACTGTCTCGCAGTGTTGACACTTGCTCATGTCTGGCAATACGCACTTCAAAAATTCCCATTTTTTGGGATCACACTATATCAACAAGAGAGCACAAATAGTTATTAATTAAAAAATAGTAATTAATGTATAATATTATCCATAACTACATGTACAAGAATGTCGTTTTTGATGAAAGTTAAAAGAAATAACCATAAATACGTAAAAAATATGTATATTGTCGAAAATTCATTTTTTCACAATATAGCTATTTGTGATATGTTATAATTCTTATTACATAAACAATAATAATACTGAATAATCTTTTTAAACATTAAAGTATATTCAATCACATCTCCCCAATAGCTGTTACAACCTGTTAAAATAAGATTAAAATAAATTTAAAATAGATTTAAAATATTTTAAGTGTAATAGTCGAAACTTATTTAGCTATTCAGACAGATGGGTGCCTGAAGGTAGTTATCAATAGCCAGTTCCTCGAAAACCTAGAAGTCAACGCAGGCGTGCCCCAGGGATCACTCCACGGACCAACCCTCATTTTGATCTAAATAAATGATTTGCCTAAGAACATAAATCATTTATGAAAATCTATGCCGATGATACGACTATATACAGGCGCACCGATAAAATTCTCGATGGTCAGAGATTGGTGACTGATTTCTCTTCCGATCTTCCACAAACTATTCAATTGGGTAAAAGCTGGATGGTTACATTCATTGCCTCGAAGATCAAGCTAGTTACGTTCCATCATCGTCGATCTGACCCCGAACTATGATCAATCAGGATGAACGGAGGTCCTCTCGGGGAAGCACCGTGCCTTGATAGAATGTTGGGCCTCAAACACACACCTGACCTCAAGTGGAACTCTTTCATACAAGGATGCAGGTAAAATGGTTGTCTCTCTGTACCTCTCCACTAATTACCTGACTCCTCCTGCTACCCTCTAACTTCACAAGAGCTAAATCAGGCCAGAAATTTGGCCGAGCCTACGGGCTCGGAGAAACCCACGTTAAACTCGGTATTGTGCCACATACATTCCTCGTGGTTTGACTGTTAAATATTAACAGTCGACACGCAGTCTCTGACTGTGTTCGACTTCTGTTAAACGTTATACTTTGGCAGAAACGAATCCGGACGAGAATTTGCCGAAGTGCAAAGTTTCGGCCGTGGAGGTAGACAGGTCTTGAACATGTTTATGGGGGTTCTAAGGGAATATTTTCGACCTAGCCTACGGGCTCGGAGAAACTGACGTTAAATTCGGCCTTGTGCCACATACATTCGTCGTGGGGGGGGGGTCCTAAATATCGGCAGTCGGAACGCAGTTTTCTGACTGTTTGCGACTTCTGTCGAACTCTCTGCTTTGGCAGAGAGGAACCCGGACGAAACTTTGCCGAAGGGCAAAATTTCGTCCGGTGAGTTAGACAGATCCCGAACCCGATTATGTGGGTTCTAATGGAACATTTTTGTCCAAGCCTACGGGCTCGGAGAAACCCACGTTAAACTCGGCCTTGTACCACATATATTCCTCGTTGGGGGACTGTTAAACATTGGCAGTCAGAACGCAGTGTAACCTGGCAGTTCGGACGGACACTTCTATCTGCTGACTAATAACACTCTTATTTTGTATATATGTTCTGTTATTTCAATACACTTGTTCAATCTAACTTCTTCTTTCCGTGTCTTTCTTTCTGGCCCCTAACAGGCCACAACAGATATAGTAATGCAAGCATATCACACCAAAAGGTATATAAATTAGCGTGTCCAAGTGAATAACTGAACGATGTTATAATTAATTTAACAAATTATTCGTTAATATTCCAGTAGTAATCATTTTATTTCACTCCCTCTGTATCCATGACAAATAAGAAGATTGGTAGTAAGAGGTACCAGAGAGGTACCATTTACGTATGAAAATGAAAGCGTCCATTTCTATGGTGGCTGGAGTAGGTTGTCTTATGACAACATAATGGTCTATATTTATTTTTGTATATTGGCCTTGTGTAATGATTAAAAGGAAATGTACACTATGTGTTAATATATACAAAACACAATATAGAACCTTATGGTGGAATGAGACGTCATAAGATAACCTCTACTGCCATAACTGGTGACCCCGACATGATATGAACACGCAACCTTGTAAATGGTTGGCTGAAATATTGCTTTATGACATAGCGATTCTGAATATAAATTTATTTTTATTTATTTTCCTATCGCTACATCATATCAGACTAATTTTCAACATTGCAAAATACAACAGAAAATCGACAGAAACTGAAGATAAAGTATGTATTTAAATATTGTTGATATATTGTTTAGATTGTTTATGGCTTACTTATTTGAAATATCAATGTCGATAAGAAAATGAATCCGAATGAACCAATAGGAAATAGTGAGATTCTTTCACCAGAAGATTTGCAAACAAATTATGTGTTTATATAGTTATGAAAACAAAATACTCCATTTGGCTCTAAAACTATTCGTTAAATAACTTAAGTAAGTATAAATGTTTTTGTTGAGAATTGTATTCCATGAATTCCGATAAAATCAATTATCAGGTATTGATGTTCATTTGTGGTTACATTCGGCAATTTCTGTTGCAGTCACTCTGTTTCTTAAGTAGATTGAAGTTGATTTCTTCGTCGAAATTCAAAGGCGTTGTAAACTGATGATGAAAGATTATCGAGCCAACAGCTATTGATGCTACGGAAGTGAATCTTTCGATGTTTATTAGACACATAAAGCAGACGAGAAAAGGCGGCATAATTGAACTTTAAGTCTTACTCGACACTAGAGACATCGATGCGCGCGCCTCTCTTTCAAGTGAAACCCAAATTTTAGGACCATACACGCACGCACGCACGCACGCACGCACGCACGCGCGCGCGCGCACACACACACACACACACACACACACACACAAAGAAATGGCGGCGAGAAGATGTTCTTAAGTCATTTCCACAGATTTATTCACATACTCAGTTCTGTGTAAATTGCAGTTGCTCACCTGATTGAAATGCAAACGCATTTGTTTCCAAGACAGTTGCTAATGGAAAAAACAACAAAGGTAAATTCTCTTTCTAAAGCCATTCTGGAGACAACACTAAATATCAGTTATTTCTAATTGCATTCGCATATCAATGGTTTGAACACTGGATTGTACCGTAATGAAACGTGGGCGTGATTAGAATCCCCCACGATGTCAAGTGGACTGTAAGGTATTTTATATGACTGTGAAGTGTCTGGTGTTTTATGACCAGCAGAAATCCTAAAAATGAGATATTCAATGCAGCCACCAAAAGTAGTAAAACAAATAAACAAATTAAAACTTTCGGGATCAAGTGCCACATGGTCGGAAGGTATGAATTTAAGTTCGTAGGCTTATATATGCAGTGTCATAAGCAAACCTTGTTGTTAGGTGATTACGATCGAAACAGAGCAAGAGAAATATAGTCAGAGGCCAATGAAATACTTTCTGGCCGAAGAGAAGATCAGGTCCGTTGTTTTGTTGTGAGAGAATTTAAAGGTAGCAGCAAAGATGTCTCAGGTGTCACCTGCCTACCTCAAGATGATTCTAAGTTAATCGGTGACTAAATGACCTTTTACATGCGGAACGGGATTTGTGCTTACATTTCTCTTCCTGGTTTTATTTTCACCTGTTTCTATTGTTGAACGTATATATGGCTTTTCCAAGATTTTGCGCGTACCGATCCAAACGAGAATCAAGTAAAACGTAAGGTGATTTGTTTGTATGTAGCTTAAATTCTTTCTCTATTTTTTCGCTATTTTTCTCTTTGAGTTATTTCAGGATAAAATTGATAATATCAAATAAAATCTGTCTCAGAGTAAGCGAATCTTTCAGATCACTGTTAGTGTAGAGAGATCTATCCCCATTGAAAGCATAAATATTGAAGTCATGTGGATGAATAACTTTACAGTAAAAACAAAAATCGTTATCATCCAGATCTAATGTTTTACCACTAAAATCACTTTTTAACCAAATTCTTTGTGAAAAATCCATTGTTTGATTTTTATATCTCCGTGCGGGTTTAATGAACTATCCACTAAAATTGAATATTTCAGTTTCATTTTTAAGTCAGTATTTTCTTTGCTCGTGCTAGGCTGTTAGTGAATACGCTAAAAGATAAATTATAAATTAGTTTTATCCTTTATCACTTGCAATAAATATTGGGCTAGATCTATAAATAGGTCATTTTATGATAAACGTATTTATGACTATTTCCTGCTGAGTCTTGCATTACAATGATGATTGTTTTCATGGGCATTCAATGGCAGAATGACTATCTCTCTTCTCGGATTCCATATATAGATATATATGCATCAAAGTCACGCAAAAAAAAAAAAAAAAGTACAAAGACGTAATGAAAACTAGCATCCATCTCTGATGCAAGATCAAACTAAAAGGAGTTAGAGGAAAGTGCTATCTTCAATTGGGTTCGTGCGCAATCGTTCAGCAAGCCTTTACGAACTTCGAAGAAACCCCGCGTATGAAAAAATCAATATTAATAACGAACAGCGCCACTGCCATGCAATTTTGGCATTAGTCATTCCCACCAAGTGCTATCCCCGGATCTACTGATGAAAGGAAAGACAAAGTCTTCTTCGAAAACGAAGAACTATAACACTGCGGAACAAATTTCAATTTTTTGTGTATTGAATTAGATTTGACATTTCTAAGTAATTTCGGTGCGCTGAAAATTAATTTTTATTCAGTTTTTGTTCGATAAAGTCCTGACTTTGCTCAACACCCTCCTCTTTCGTCGTATTCATATTTTAAATAAATACTTGTGAGGTTCAACAAAGGTAAGTTTAATTTATCACACACTGCTTACGTTATACAAACGTTTCAATAATTATCACTTTTTTCAATCACATCTACGATATATATGTATATGTGTGTAGGTGTAGATTTTAATAAATCTACAAAGAACATCTTTTCTGAAATTCTTGCTATATAAACTGTTATAAACTGGGATATGATTTAAAAAATTCTATCTATCTATCTATCTATCTATCTATCTATCTATCTATCTATCTATCTATCTATGTTCATTTCCTTTGGTGGTTATATCTATATCTCACTCTGTTTATTTTTATCTAGTTATGTGCTGACAATATGTCACATAGACATGTTTTTTTTTTTTTTTTTTTTTTTTAATTCTGTTACTTTTCCAAAAAGACGAAAGATCGCACGTGAAGGAAAAGAATCATCAAAATATTTTCAGAAGAAAACTTTCCGTGGTATTTAACGATACATATCTGAACAATTATTTGCAGCCAAGACATACACTATTTAAACACACACACACACACACACACACACACACACACACACACACACACACACACACACACACACACACACACACACACACACACACATATATATATGTATGCATAATATATATATATATATATATATATATATATATATGAAAGATTTCCAAGCAACGACAAACTCGTGCATATAAGACGCCGGAAGCGAAAATCGCACCGCAGCTCATGACCATGTATGAGAAGCCGTTGATATAAAGCAATGGCTTCTGTTACCAATTATGCCTGTAATTGGTAACAGAAGCCATTGGTTTATACCAACGGCTTCCCATACTTAATACTTCTCAAATTCACTCTTGCATTGTCATATGTGACGTCATGAGCTGTGGTGCGATTTTCGCTTCCAGCATCTTATATGCACGAGTTTGTCGTTGCTTGGAAATCTTCCATGTAAACAGAAACAGACTATTATTACTGTCTTGTCCGTGCATTGCTGAATATATTGCAATGCAATTGTCATCTTTGATAATGGCTTATATAAGCCGAAAGCTTAGATAGGATTAAAAAATATGTATCAATATTGTAATTTTCTTTCTTCGTTTAATGATAATGTTATTAAGCTTATCAGACGATATGAAAAGAATTTGCATAAAATAAACAGGCAACACTTGTCTATATTGTTTAATGAAACATGCATCAATGAAAAAATGTTGCCTAAGTACACACACAGACACACAATATATATATATATATATATATATATATATATATATAGCATATGTAAATATAAAAGTGGGCACTGAGGTCAATAAAGAGCCGCGACAGTCTCTTTCATGCTTGAACGCATTATTTAAGTGGCAAAACAGGCTGTCGTCGCTCGGTGTTGACCTCTGAGCGTATACATATTCTGAGGGGTAATATCTCTGCACATCTTTCAATATGATTCGTTAAAGAATCGTGAATCTTTTACGTTAAAAGTGAAAATGAAGAAAAAAAATAAAAGGCATATGATTAAGTTTTGCTCATCAACATGAGATATGATTAAATTTTGTTCATTACGATGGTATATGATTAATTTAAACAAATAAAAGAAAGTTCAGGTTGTCTTTTTTTGTGGATTCATTTCAAAAAAGTTAGCTGCAGATTTGAGAGTGTTTGGACAAAAATAAATAATTGGGTGCGTGATATCAAACTTGTTATCACGCACTAATTATTATATAACAGGTAAAAACTGGTTGTCGAAAGGCAAAATAGACATGGTTGCTATAGATATTATACAGTATGAAACGTTTTTATTTCATCCGTTCCCTGATCAAAGGTTATATTCAAGATCCCGACTCGATTGTCAGAAAAATTCATGGAATTTCCATCTTCTCTTGATACATAATATGTAAAGTAATATTGAGTTTTCTGGTAACAGTAGTAAATAAAGAGAGGCCGAGCAGACTCTCTTTTATTATTGCATGTCAATGGCCAAATTATGAACGAGACGAATGGCAATAAAGAACTATACAGTTTCGTATGCTGCACAAGAGTATTTATGTGACAGTCGTATAACCAGTTTCGGACAGAATTCTAACTCACTTCCACAATTTAAGGTTTCAGAATAGATAGCCACTATGCTACATTTCTATAATAGATTTCTGTTAGTTTTTTTCATCTGTTCAAAATTGAAAATATCTCGCTCTCCATAACTAAATGTCATGGTTTAATCTCAGAGTAAATTACAAGTAATTTTTAACCGATTTTACACGTAAGTGAAATTAGGAAAGCACCCTGGAAATTGGAGTGTATCAAGTAAACGAGAAGATTCTGTTAGATGTGTTAATAATTTCTTCTTCCATGTTCCATGACCATTCAAGACGGTTGAAATGGAGAAGACTAAAATGTATTGTTGGTAGCAATAAGAGAAATGAATTAGATCGGCAGTACAAACAGTTATCGCATTCAAAATTAAAGAAACGATTCAACAATGAATTGTCGTGTTCAGTCTTCTATGTGCCGTGACCTTTTAGGGTGTTGGTGATTATGGCTCTCCACAATTTCCTTTCATTTGGTAAATATTGCCTTTTTTGCTATCTCTCTCAAGCACTGTTCTGCCATCCATTTACATGTTTGTTAGTTACGTTATGCAATGTTTTCCAAGATATACGTGCCCTAGCAATTTCAGTTCTGTCCTTTTTGGTTACATTTTCTCTAAAACATCTTCGTTGCTCTCATATTCGGTTCAGGTTATTCTCAGCATCCTTCTGTAGAACTACATTTCTGTTGGCTCACGTCTTTTTCTTCGCCTGTGATGAGATTGTGCAGCAATCACTGTTATATAGAATGACCAATATTACGTAAGAATTAAGTACTATTTTCTTTGTTTCTATTAAATGTTCCGGTTCCAATACTTTGATTAGCTTTTGGAAGGCATCTTTCCCTATCCCAATGCGCCTTCGCCTTACGTCTTACTTTCCATATGCTTAAATACTTGTACTTGCTTGATTTTGGTGTCCCCGATTTGTAATTTGCATGTTATACTGTCTCTTTTGCTGACAACCATGCATTCTGGCTTCTTGTAAGTGATTTTAATTCTTTCATTTCCTTTTTCTTCACAATATATTCTGCAGTAGTTATTGTATTTTCTTTTGTATATCTGCTATCAACAATCTCTATCTAATTTTGTTTACACTATCTCCATCAATAAGGAATCACGGTAGGACTTCTAATTCTATCAGAATCGCCTCACTGTACAGGTTGAATAAGTCTGGTGAGACTACACATACTTCTTTTACGCCACTTTCTATTTTTGTACATTTACTGAATTCATTTTCTAGCCGTATTCAATCTGATTGTGCCCAGTATATGATCTGGAAAAGAAACTGTTAGCATAGAACTCACGGTTCAATCTTGCCATTTTAATTGTAATATGACGAGACCATTATCGCATTCAAAATGAATTGGGTCGGCAGTCCAAATAA
Source organism: Acanthosepion lycidas (assembly GCA_963932145.1). Lineage (NCBI taxonomy): Eukaryota > Metazoa > Mollusca > Cephalopoda > Sepiida > Sepiidae > Acanthosepion > Acanthosepion lycidas. Next base: position 108,769,597 of record OZ010583.1, on the reverse strand, counting down.
TTATCGCATTTAAAATTATATAAAGTATTTAACAATGGATGGTCAAGTTCAATCTTCTTCGATATGCCGTAACCCTTTAGGATATTGGCGATCATAACTCTCCACAATTTCCTTTCTAGCTCTATCTCTCCTAAATCCTTTTTGGCCAACCATTATTTTATGTCTATGTTATAGTTTATATCATAATATTCTGATTGTAATTCGCTAATAAATTTACGTAGCAATAATATCGTACTGGAATCTGCTAAGCTTAACAAAGAGTAATTCCACATTCTTCTTCTTATAATGGGCCGTGTTCCTTCAGGATGTTGGCGATTATGACTCGGCATAACTTCCGGTCCTTTGTAGAGCGTAGTCAATTTTGTCTTTTTGCAATCTCTCTTAAACCCTGTTCTGCCATTCATTTCCACAAGCTCGTTAGGTAGGTTATGCACTGTTTTCGTCTGTCGCTCTTGCCTTCAATATGTCTTCTTCTTCTTCTTCTTCTTCTTCTTCTTCTTCTTCTTCTTCTTCTTCTTCTTTGTCCCTACAGAACGTTGGTAATCATAACCCTCTACAATTTTATGTCCATTTTAATTTTTAATATTTTTTTTTTGTTATCTTTTCTAAACCTTGTTCCGTTATTCATTTACTCAAGCTCACTAGGTAGGTCATGCGATGCTTTCCTCTGTCACTCTTCACCCCAATCTGTCTTTTGAGTATCAAATTTTCCAAGCCATCTTTCCTCATTATAAAATTTCATCTGTCTCTTTTTAATGTTAAATATAAGTATTTTGTTTCCAATTTCTCTAAAACATCGTTATTGCTCGGATGTCTGACCTCTGGTATTTTCGGCATCCTTCTGTAGAACTACATTTCTGTTGCCTTAAGTCTCTTCATCATTTGTGACGCGTTTAATCCGTTAGGACTTAATACTGTTCTTGATATATATATATATATATATATATATGTATATATATATGACCATGTGACTGATGATCGCTTAAGATGTGAAACTGACAGTCACTGTGCAACCTTGATATCTATACCCGCACTATTTCTATCTAGCCTTTTCTTTCTTCTTCTGTGTGCTGTGTCTCTTCCGGTCGTTAGCGATCATGGATCTCCACGATTTCCTGTACTTCTAACTCTTAATAGTTATACTTTTGTCATTTCTTCTAAACTTTGTTCCGTTATCCATTTACTCAAGATCACTAGGTAGATTATGCGATGCTTTCCTCTGTCCCCCTTCACCTCAGTCTGTCTTTTGAGTATCAAATTTTCCAAGCCATCTTTCCTTATTATGTTCTCCAGACATTTAAACTATCTCTTTCTGATGTTAAGTGCTAATATAAAGAATAACAGATGTGCACATTTTTCATATGTAATGTAAACACATTGATGTAAGCTGACAAATATTTCACAGAGACACACTTTCTCTCTTTTTCTCTCTATCTAGCTAACCATCTCACTTTCCCTCTCTAGCAGCGACCAGGAGTATATTTGGTCATTCCAACTCTATTAAGTTAGCCAGTTGAAATATCGCTGTTGTTTCTGGCTACTAAACTATATGCTTATTAATACCACAGAATAAAATATAAGGTGACCCATTGCACAACTGTTTATCGGTGAAGGAGAAATAAGATAATTTTATGTATTTATTCATAGAGTACGGTTTTCATTTATCACAAACTAAATCTCAGTCAATGAGCGTGTATGTTTGCAGAATTATGCAGTATTGATATTGTGTGCAGACATACTATCAACTCGATTGTATGAGTAAACATGAAAGATCTAAGAAACTATATATTAATATACATTGCAAGCATTTAGTGATTGTAAGTACTCATAGATTATTCGCTGTTTATAAACATCATTGGAAATGACCAAAACGTTTTTTTTAATAATAATGTCCATCCTGTACAAAGCCCAAGAGACACTCGAAGTAGACTGTTAAAGAGTAAGAAGCAGAGTTCATGAGGATATGTAGGGAAGATAATAGTTTGCCTCAGACTTGAAGTGTTTAAGATTGTAGTGATCGGGTCGGTTGGTTGATTCTGTTTAGCGGAATATCAACCTTCATTGATTATTCAATAACGAAATCCAAATAGGCCCCAAAGAGTGTGAGTTCAATACCCGGTTAAGGCAGTGGAGAACTTGGAGAGGGGAATTAACAGGAGATAACTGACAACTGAGATGCATTAAAACATGTCACGTGAGCGAAACAAAGGGTTCAGTTCGACATTCCAATCACTTGAAGAAGGCAGGAGCGTACAACGGCCGAAACGTTGTAATAAATATGGCGACAAAAATGAAGATAATATTCCGAATAATGTAAATAGTGTACATAATACCTCATCTCAGAAATATAAGCAGATACTAACCTCTGTAGGGCATTAATACAGAAATCTAAATATTTTGTATGTAATTTTATGCTTTCAACTACAGATATTGTGTACATAATTTTATACTTTCAAAGTAAAAGGTATGTTTTTGTAGATATATAGTTTGTAGATCATAAAATGTATTGTTGATAACTTTACCATAGAGATGTTTTTTTTTTTAATTTTTTAAGTGTTGCTTTGATTTTCATTTTGCTATGAAAATGTACTGTTGATTTTTGTTTAGGTTCATTAGTTGTCCATAGCTGGGACCCTAACAGGTGCTACCACTCTAGACCAGAGTGAACCTGGGCACAACAGCAGTTAAGAGATAGTTCAATGCTCCTCAATACCCCCAACCTTACGATCAAAACTTTTAAAGCAATTTAAGCATTCGTAAAAAACATTTGGGTTGGAATGGCTATATAACATTGACATATTTGGGAAGGATATTAGAATAATCAAATACTATATTGGCAGAAAACCACTTACTTACAGATAAAGAAGAAATTTAATAAATATAGAAAAAATAGAAACAGGTGTGAGATAAGGATGCACCGTCTCACCGGATTTATTCCCGGTATAAAATGAGGCGATTCTGAGAGAATTAGATGTCTTACTAAGATTCATTATTACCGACTACAATATTAACGTAAGATATGCAGAAATGGAAAAGAAACCAAAAGAATTCCTACAGAAGATAGTGGATGAAAGTAAAAAGAAAGGACTAAAAAAAGCAAACTGCAAAAAGACAGAAAAATGGCCACGTCTATTTTTTAAACAATGTTTTGATCTGGTAATCATCAACGGCTCAAGATCTGTCAAATCGTTCTCAGTCTACCAGATCAAAATGTTCCCCTGTGAAGTATTCTCAGCTCTGGTATCATCACAATAAATGGTCCATATATCTTTTGATGTTTGTCCAACGTAAGATGTACAGATGACACAGTTTTGATAGGAGATACGGAAAGGAATCTACAAGAATTCCAGCAGAAGGTAGTGGATGAAAGCGAGAAGAAAGGACTAAAGATCTATTAGTCGACGGAAGACGGAATGTTTGTTAGCAAAAGGAACACCCCTGGATGCAAATTGCAAATTGAAGATACCGAATTAAATCAAGTACAACAATTTAAATATCTGGGAAGTGTTTTAACAGAGGACGGAAAGTGCATCACTGAAATTCGAAGGAACATTGGGAGAGGGAAATATGCTTTTTAAAAGCGAAGGAAAGTATTAATAAACTTCAGGAACTATTAAGAAATTTCTTTAGAAACAAAGAAAAGAGTACGGAAATATTACTTAATATCAGTCATCCTATGTGACTGTGAATGTTGGACAATCTTACTTTCAGAAGTGACTTGAATCAACAGAAATGTCGTTTTACAGAAGGATGCTGAGAATACCATGGACGGAACATGTGAGCGACGACGAAGTTTTAGAGAAAATATGGAAACAAAAAGGACACTTGTACATCAGAACGAGGCAGTTGAAATTTCTAGTGCAATGAGAAAAGAAAGCTTGGAAAATTTGATACTCACAGAACAGATTGATGACAAAAGGGACAGAGGAAAACAACGCATATACTACCTAAAGAGCTTGAGTAAATGGATGGCGGAACAGGGCTTAGGAGAGATGAAAGAAAACAATATCTATTGAGCGCAACAAAGGACAGGAAATTGTAGAGAAAACTAATCGACAAGGTCGTGCAAAGACACTGCACATATATGTTGAGATCAAAGCAATTGTAACTCGGTTCAAACGTGAAGGGATCAATAAATCTATATGAGGTCTCGACGAAGGTTAATTATTTTATTTATGACTCACGCTATCTACGCCTTTAGAATGATAGTCGAGGTTCCAATAAAAGACATCAGAAATTGATATGAAAAAAAAAACTAGTCAAAAAATGAATATTGATAACAATGCATTTTCTTATAATAAATTATAATAGAGAATGTCCTCTTTTAAATTAGTTTAAATTAAATACGCTGATTGGTGACGGGTCTGGGGACGATGGAATCTTAATAAATTTGAAAGAATAATGAAATAGGTTTATTCAAAGCCTGACTCATATCCAATCAACTTATAACAATACGTAACTGAAAGGAGTCTTAAAGCGTCATATAAAAGGTTAATATAAAATTTTATTGGCATGGCAGATTGTTATTGATAATGTTATCATTAAGATTAAATTTTTCATGTAATTTCAATTTGATGGCCTACAATCATCAAATGCGCATGCGTAAAGGAAGAATGCTTTGAATATATTAGAATACATACAAATACATTAGCATTAAGAACGTAAGGTATTTCATTAATTTCTTATTTTATCATGCGTTTACTTATCCCCTCAATATATATATATATATATATATATATATATATATATATATATATAAGAGTGAACATAGAAGCCAACACTCAGAGGCGACAGATTGTTTCATGCTAGACGCAACCGTCAGGCCGCGTACGTTGTATTTTTTCTTGACTATTTATATATATGGGTCAGTGGTGCATTGTGTGTATGCATTCTGGCGGTTATTTTGGCGGGAGTGACTTGTTTATTCATTTATTTATTTGTGTTAAATTAATTTGTTTTTTTATTTTTATGTTTTTATTCTATATATTTATTTATTCTATGTTTTATTATATTTATGACTTTATCCTATAAATATAGCACACCTTAAAACTATATTTATTCATATATATATATATATATATATATATATATATATATATATATATATATATTGTGTGTGTGTGTGTGTGTGTGTGTGTGTGTGTGTATGTGTGTGTGTGACAAATTGGAAAAAGTTTTCATGTGACCCGTTTCATCCATTAGGACATCATCGGACAAGGTTTGTTTACGTTGTTTACGTTGATTCGACTCCACATGCGAACGAAAGTGATGCTGGGAATCTTAAATTTAGATAAAAAAAAAAATTAATTATTTTTTTTTAATATGTTTTGGGTCACGGCAATTTCAAGAAATGTTACCCCTGGGGATATGCTTCTATGTCATAAATTTTGGTCAGGTGTGAAACTAAATCAAAGGCCACCTATTGCCGCGGAAGACTGCACTGATTTTGTTTCTATTTTGGTCGCATGTTTACTTTAAAAATTAAAAGAAAACAGCATAATATGCCGAAAATATTTGTCTATATTTCTGAGATGACGTATTTTAATTATTTATATTATTTATATTGTTCGAACTGTTGTCCGCATCTTTATTGCCATATTCACGGCATTTTGGCCGTTGTACGCTCCGGCCTTCTCCAGGTGATTGGAATTTCGAATTAAACCCTTTATTTCGTCCACCGTGATAGATTTTTCTTGTGCCATGCCTCTTCTGAATATCTCAGTTATCAACTCGCCAAGTCCTCAAGGACGCATAGCCACGTAGATAAAAGGGTTGTTTGGATCCAGTGACTTGACCCAAAGAGTTGAGAGTTCAATACCTGGCTACTGAAATTGTGAAAAAAAACATCAACAAAAAAAAAAAAACAAAAACAAAAAACGATAAAGTTTTGCTCTATCTGTTTTCCATCTTTCATCGTGCATAAAATCTAAACAAAACACAGATTTTTTTCTTTAGGGGGTTACTTTTGAAATTTCATATATAAATTTTGTATTTCGCTATTTGTGGCCTACTGGACTACAGTTAAAACAAATTTGGTTAACTCAGGATATACTTGAGAAGAAAGACAATTCATAATTTAATAGTGCTTGGTGCACTTCAACGCGATGTAATTGTTAACAAGTTTATCTCGCGAGATCAATTACGACTGAATAGTGAGTTCGATTCTTACTGGGTGCACCACACTTCCAGCTTGTGTCACATCTAAGCTACACTTATTAATTCGACATCTCGAAGTTGTGCAATAGTTAGCAAGCTTGAAAAATTACGACTTTTGAGTAGTGAGTTGAGCCTCACTGAGTGCCCTATACTTTCGGCCTTGTGACATCCACGTTTAGACAACCACCATCAGCAGCCAGCTGAGTTATAAGAATCTGGGATCCATATCTTCATTCATAGGTGAAACCTGCCATTGAAAGAGGTGCTATGTTGAGAAGTAGGGCTGTGAACGTGTGATGTATGGCTATATCTTTATGTACGATACGTTTGATTGTGTTTCTTATTCTTTTATATAATAAAAAAAATTACATTACATTTTGAATTAGTCCTGTATTAACACTAGTTTATTAGTACGATCGAAATGGCGGGGATATTTCAGTAATATTGTAACTGCATTTGGTCATATATTCTTTAGGTGCCACCATGAATTTCTACACACATCATTATCACTAGTTTCGGCCATGCGCCACATCTAAGCTACGCTTAGAAAATCACCATAATTTAATAGGGATGGCTTTTCCATTTCCTTATTACTTGTATTTCGATCTGGCAATTCAGATAGGATCTGAGGCGTAGAAATGATTGTTAACAGAAATAAAAGAAGCCAAACGAATTAAATCAGCAGTCCAAACATTTCTGGCGATGATAATGATTCTTTTCAAAATTAAAGAAGGTATTCAAAAATGATTAGTCGAGTATAATCTTCTTCTATAGGACTTGGGCGATTATAATTCTCTACAATTTGTCTGTCCTTTGTAACTCTTAGTAAATTTTGATTTTTTTGTTATCACTCCCCAACCCTGTTCTGCTATTCATTTACACAAGCTCATTAGGTAATGCCCCTTTTCTCTCTGTCCCACCTGGGTTTGATATGTCTTGTGCGTGTCAAATCTCCCAAGCTCTCTTTCCTTGTATTTAAATTGTGACCTGCTATGGCACGTACGCAGGTGTGAATCATCCCCATTCCCTTCGTATATCATTAGTAATAAGTAAGCTCCATTTCGGAGAGCTTCTTCGCAAGAACTTCTACAGACTTTTGGATGGATCTTTTCCCAATCAGTACAACCTTCACTTCTTCAATTCTAGGATTTATTTTTCCTGCATAAATCCATAAACTTCTTGTTTTTTTCTTATGTTCATACAACGCCACGCAGTAGCATTCTATCTTGTGTAGCTCTTTTGTCCTTGTATTGGATAAACATTAGCATGAAAAAATTATTTTGATTTACTCTTAAACATCTGTTGCTGGAAACTTGATTCGTTCGTTCTTATTCTTTATTTTGGAAACGAGGCCCCAATTTCGCAATCATCAGTAAATGTTTAATACTGTTCAGCAGTCGTGCATGACCAATCAATATTTCTCTTCTTTGCAGTTTTTTTTCCTTCCTTCGATCGACAACTGACTGGCAAATAGCCAGACATACATCGTAATAAGAAAATCTGGAAAATCTTTATTAGGACGAAAAATAGAAGGAAGAAACAAAATGCTTGAACATGGTTTCATTATGAACAGCTCCGTTAAGTAAAGATTTTGTAAGACATTTTTCATCCTGTACAAGGCTCGGGCGCCACTCGAGGTAGAGGGTTACGTTAAGGGGTAGTTTATATGTGTAATAGAAGAAGATAACGTTTAATTGTAGACTTGAACAAGTTAACATTGTAGTGATCGGGGAAACATCTTCTTGGGAGTAGGTTCCAGAGCGCAGTGGTTCGCGGAAAGAAGCTGTTTGAGTGGAAATTACTTCTCACCGATAGAATGGGGAGAGAACGTGTGTGGTTATATTCACTTACGTGCTATTATCCTTGTGAAAGGTATGAATCTTCTTCTTCTCCCTCCAGCTATGGGTTAATAGCAGAACAGGATGGGTTTTACAGCCTTGGATGGCAACTGGTCTACCGCAGAAAAAAATGCCAAGGAAATTCGGGATAAAAATGTGCCTCGTCAGTCATGTATCGAAAGATACATGATCGCCTCAGCGTGTATATATAACTGACTGATTGACTGAGTTTTAGCTAAACCATTTAACAAGTCACAAACTAAAATAACTTAAATAATTGCAACATAGAAAAATAAAAATATATTTTTGGAAACGAAAGAAAATGGCTAAGAAAGTTCTCGTTTAATTTCTTTTGTTTTACAGGTGGTTAGGAAAAACGCGTGACACTATTATTAGATAAAATAAGTGTATTTGAAATAGTTTCCTGCTTGAAATGTTGAAAGTAATTTGCATGAACGGCCTGTTCGCTTCTGTTCATTTTTTTTCAAATTTTTACTTAACTCATTTTCCTTTATTTATTTCTTCTGTTTGTGTAAATAAATAACCCTTACCTTAAAATAAAGAGTTATTTTGAACCTGGAAACATTTTTAAATAAATGCCTATACACTAAAAACGGTCTTTACTAGAACTTTTTTCCCTAAAGATTTCAATTAAAATTTACTAAATTCACTAATAAAAATAATTTATAAATATAGTTACTATATACAAGTATATATAAGTATACTTACTATATATAGTAAATATATATCAGGTCATCCCATAAGTTCTGTCCGAATTTTAACTTTTTGTTAAAATGAACGAAATTTAAAGAGTATTTTATAATGTCTAATGGAGCTGAACATTATTTTTATGTTTAGATACATTTAAACTGATCAAATTTTATTTCAGAGAACAATAAAATTAAATTTTGTTTGATTAAAACCCTGCTAACATGGAAGTACCCAAGAATCACTTGAGGCACATAATGCTTTATGAGTTCAAGATAGGAAACTAAGCAGCCGAAGCGGCTAGAAACATTCACTCAGTTTATGGAGAGGAATGTGTGAATGAAAGAACTTGCAGAAGATGGTTTGCAAAATTCACAGGTGGAGATTTCACCCTTAAAGATGAAGATCGAACCGGACGTCCAGTTGAGTTTGATGAAGAGCTTCTTGAAGTAGCCCTTGAAGAAAATCATGCTTTATCAGTTGAGGAATTGGCAGTGGTTCTCAGTTCAAACCATACAACTGTTCATCGTCATCTTCAACAACTTGGAAAAGTTCCTAAACTTGGAAAATGGGTGCCTCATGAATTGTCTGAAAACAACCTCAAATCCCGAGTTGACATCTGCTCTTCTCTCCATTCTCGCCAACTTGTTTCACCTGTTTTGGATAGTCTTGTAACTGGCGACGAAAAATGGATCTTTTATCGAAATGTTAAGCGTCGTAGACAGTGGCTTGGTAAAGGGGAAGGACCCCAGCCACAGCCTAGAAGGGAACTTTATGGGCAAAAGGTTCTTCTAAAAATCTGGTGGTATCGCCATGGAATAATCCACTTTGAATTCTTACCACCTAATGCAACAATTAATGCTCAAATATACTGTCAGCGATTAGAGAGTTTGAACCAAACTTTGAGGAAAAAAAGACCTGCTCTAGTGAATCGAAAAGAGGTGATGTTTCATCAGGACAATGCGCGACCCCACACAGCAAGAATCACGGGACAAAAGATCGAAGATCTTGGTTGGGAGAAAATTCCTCATCCACCTTACTCTCCCGATTTTGCTCCTTCAGACTACCATTTTTTTCGTAGCTTACAGAATCATTTGGAAGAAACAGCTTTTGTAAGACAGGAAGAGGTTAAAACTGACATTTGTGAGTTCTTCGAATCAAAGCCAAAAGAATTTTACAGTAATGGAATTAGTAAGCTTGTTAATAGATGGAAGGAAGTCATAGATAATCAGGGAAAATTCATTGTTGATTGAATCTGTAATTAAATGTAACATTTGGTCACTCGTTTTCTTTATTCAAAATTCGGACAGAACTTATGGGATGACCTGATATATCCAAGTTCCAATTGCAGGAGAGACCACCTTTCAGTGATTTGTAAAATTAGTGAAACTATAGAAATTGAAATTCGGACAGAACTTATGGGATGACCTGATATAATATACTTACTATATATAATAAAATAAACTTCTTTCCTAGAGGTATACTTCGATCTGCATTTCTGTATATTCATATTTCGGTTATAGAATTTCAATCGCCATCTGCGTGTCCCGTCCTTCCTTAGTTAGCACGTGTGTTATGCCCCACCAATACACCATAAATAATAGACTATTCCGTTTTGATGCCAAGGAAAACCGGAAATGACATATCATAAACGCTAAAAAAAAAAAAAAAAAAAAAAAAAAAAAAAATAATAAGGGCCTGTTCTGTTTTTAAACGCGAGTAAAGACGGAAAACACATATCAGAGACGCTGTTCGATTACACTGAGAAAAAGAAAGAAAGAACATTCAAATAGGAAAACCGTGAAATTTTTACGGATACTATTAGTGCAATAAATAATAGACTAATACTATAAGTTTTGATTGTATAATGTTCCATAAGAAATAATAAAATACTGGTAATTTTGATGTAGAAGAAAACTTGTTCTGAAAAGAATTCTAGGACATGCTTATTTATAGGCAATACTATACAGCGTACGATGGGTAAATTGCTGTCATTTTATATTTTTAATTTCGCGCATGCGCATTGATTGTTTTTGATTGTGTCGAATGCAATGTATAGTAGAGTCACTTGGACACCGTCTTTGAGAAAAAGAGCACCATGATGCAATTCACCCCGCCAGAAATTTGGAAACGGCATGCTGTACTGTTTGGCATCCGCTCCGGAAGCTCCAATACGAACATTTCAGTGTTTGGGTGTCAATCTGAGGAAATTGCAGAGCATTCGGAAAAAGGGTTGGATGTGTCTAATGGTGATTACGAAGGTAGCAGCTCGGAAAACTCTGATCGTTTTGATAAGAAAAGATCTCCATCCATCTTCCCGCAGGGCCTCAGACTCAACACTCGGGCATCTATCTTGAGAAGGTAGTGCTGCCCTGTGTCAACGGGTGACTGCTTGAAGAACCTATGTCTGACTACAGGACTCTGAATCATGCCATACAAACAAGAGAACCCATTAGTGGCTGTCAGACAATTTCTGCAACCACATCACCTCAGACTGCAACCCACTTGATTATTATGTGTGGGGCGCGTGTCCAACAAAACTCCCTGTGAGACCAAAGATGAACTGAAGGCAAAGATTATGGCAGCATTCGCCAATTTAAGCAAGGAAACTATCCAGAATAGCTGCAAGAGATTCTGAAGTCGTCTGGAATTTGTGGTTGAAGCCAATGTCGTTTTTATTGAAGAATTTTACTCTTTATTATTTGAGGATATTTTTATGCAACTTTGGTAAATATATCTGTTAAAATGATATGTCAGTGTTATTTTCATTTTTGCGTAATTTAGACGACAATTTATCCATTGTACCCTGTATGTATAGTGAGTATGCCAAAAAATGGATACCAACTTCAGGAAAGCAAAAGTTTGTATAGATAATTTGATATTAAATTTATTCAGACAAGTTTGCTTTGTACTCTAAAATCGCAAGAGATTCTCAAAATGGTGGCCTTTAGCGTCCACATATTTATTAGTTCGGTGAACTACTGCTTGGGCAACGTTGGCCAAAGTGTCCAGTGGGATTGTTGTAGAAGCTTTTTTTAATTTCTTGCTGCCTATTTAGTCAATTTGCTGGAACACACAACATCCTTTAGATTCCCGCATAAGTAGAAGTCTAAAAACTACGAAAGATAATTTTTTCCTTTCCTGAAGTGTGTATACAGTTTTTAGCGGACTCTGTATATAAATTTAAACATCTACCTATATTTGTGAGATGTGGTATTGTAACTATTTACCCTATTTACATTGTTCAGACTGTTGTCCTAATCGAATAAGCCACAGAAGACTGTCCAATTCGAAGAAAATTCAATTTTTGTTTCCACTAATCCTAAAGCGCAGCAAATCAACAAGTACAGATTGCATTCTTTACAATAAATAGGTTAATTTAAACATCTATCGCAAGCGCATTATGCACCAACGCACAAACGAACAAAATAAAGGTTACAGATTTTGCATTGGAATTGCAATTCTTATCTATGCACGACAGGGCAACAATAAACTACGGAAAAAGAACCTGACCAATCACTGTAACGATATTTGCAAGCGGTCGGTGAAGGAAATGAAACAGACTCCCAGTGACTTTACTGCACGATCCCGGAATATGAATGTTACATGTCAACCCATTTCAGGAAATAAATATGAGAAAGACTTCGACACAATCGACATCGAACCAATTTTCAGCAACGCCAATATACAAATTGACTATTCTGGGTTCTGTTCGAAATTAAAAACAAAAATAAAAAACAAAAAACAAAAAAATACAGAATCGCCTGACCAAACCTGAGTGTACAACGGCCGAAACGTTGTAAATGTGACAATAAAGATAAGAACAGTAGCCCGAACAATGTAAATAGGTTAAAAAAAAAATTAAACAAGTTTTATTAAATTCATCTAATACGATGTGTCAGATTAATTTTTGGCGAAATTTTCCAGTTTTCGTATAAGTTATACATGAAAATTAAAATTAAAGATAAGATGGCCAAAGTTCATGTTTTTGTTGCATGTTTTTTCAGTTATGCTCGATAAAACTTTTTTCTTTGAATTTCTGGAATGAGGCTTTATCATTATTTACACTATTTATATCCGGACTATTGTCCTCATCTTTGATGTTGTTATCCTCAAGTGTATATCGATCTGGGTAACCTACGTAGAATTGGGAAATGAATCCTTTATTTAATCTCCGGGGTTTAGAGTATACTTGTTCCACTGCTCATGTCTAGGGATATCATTTAGTTCTTATTTTATTTAACACTGTTCAATTATTTATGACCCGTTTCCTCTGACTATAAGTACGCACTTCACGACCCAGGGATTGAACTAACAATCAATATGTCACCAAATCCACAAACCAACACTTTTAACCACCACGGGAAAGTTGTGAACAACAAAGAATTTGGTTTGTACGGTTGGTAACATCAACAAAGCAATAGACTGAATATAAATAAACAAAACTATTGTTGTCCACATTTTGGCATTTTAGAAAGATATAATTCAAATTTAATTCAAATAATCACGTATTGTATAAACAACGGCGTATGTAAAACGGTTTCACAGATCTCAGCTGCACCAGAAAGAATGTATGCGTATGCATGTTATTCTTATTTTAAACGCATTAGTATTTGTCTTATGTTAATAGTTAATTTAAGCACAGTACTAGATTGGCGGCAAGGTCTCATCATCTTACATTTGAAATGGATAGATATAACTTCTATGCTAACAGCTTCTTCTCACGCATATCTCGCTCGTGGAACTCTTTTCAGGTCTCTTGCTTTACAGTCAACAGAAAGCAGTACTGACATTCAATGACCGGACAGGTCATTGAATGTCAAATATTTCCTTATAGGGAAACGGCTAATGTTATCATTAACGTTCAATTATGTCATATAATTTACAAAAATGAAACTTGATGTGGAAAAAATAAAATTTTAAAATTCTATTTTCAAAGATATCAGGAAGTATACAGAAAAAAAGGCATTGTAGTGTGGATTATGTTTAGTAGACTCTCTTGAAACAACTAAACGAATCAAGTAACTCAAATTGACAGATTAGAATAAATAGTAGACCTGATGATTCAACATTAACAGCAGAAAGACAAGCAAATAATGGATTCAGAATATTAATAAAATTTCCATCTACTACTAAAAGAAAATGCTTAAAATACTCATTGAGACAAGAAAAGTTAAAAATAAAAGATGTCGTTTTTTTATTACAAATATATTTACTTTAAGTGTTACGCCAATGTAACCCAAAGTATATGTAAAAAGAGAATTTGTTTTAGAAAATAAAACCTTGCGATAATTGGGTGTATGTTATGATTATTAAAACCTTTAATTATGATTATTAAAATATTGCGATAATTGCTGCGTATGTTATGACTATTAAAACCTTTGTTGATGAATATTAAAACCTTTAATTATGATTATTAAAATAACAATAAAGAAGGAAGAAGCTGTACTAAAATTTTAAATTATATTATTTATTTTATTTGCAAATTAAAAAGAAATTTAACCTTAAATAACTGAAGTTACTGGAACGTAAACTTTAATTCCTTTAACGAATTTGGCTCAGTGAATGGATTCAAAATTACGACTCCGCTGACGGCATGGTTTAAATCGAAATGTTTTTGGTTGTTGTAATTTGCATATGAGCAGGTAGCTCATATGATAAAGGGACACCAACTAGAACAGATGTTGAACGCTGACTTAGCGGAAAATGGTGCCCCCAGCTGCCTATCTCCTCGACCCTGAAACCGATGAACAGAATCAAAAACTCAAAGGGAGGGTCCCTGTTTTTGTTCACCCATCCCTTTATAGAGCTCTTAAACTTACCTACCCTTCGGACATCGGCGGCCTGTCTCAGGATGAAACCGTCGAGAATGAGATGGCATCAGGATCTATGGGACGAGCTGTCGGTGTCCTCACCCCAGCCATGTTCTATCCTGAAGGACAACCCTAATCGGCTTCACGATGGCTCTCTGGTTAGCTAGTTTAAATGTCCGGGGCCTGAGGTCCGAGTCTCGCAGGGCGAGGCTCACTCGTGACCTTCAGCGCCTCGGGGTGAATGTATGTTGTATACAAGAGACCCGGTTTTCTTCTCATGATCGTGAGGACATACTGTCTAAGGGGTTCGCCCTTTATTCAGCCTGTTTTGATGGTCGTTCGAGGGGTGTCTCTTGGCTAGTGAGCAGGTCTTTGAAGGCTGCTTGTACCCTTGTCTTCGCGGATCCGGCGGGCAGACTTTGCGTGCTGGATGTTACCATAAAGGATAAGGTTCTACGTCTCATTGGGGTTTATGCGCCCAATACCCATTCCGAGCGGCCTGCTTTGTTTCGGCAGATCGCGCCGTTCTTGACGACGTCTCGTCGGGTAGTTTTAGCGGGCGATTGGAATGCCGTCCTTGACCCCGATATAGATCGTATAGGGCATAAACAAGGTACTAACAACCCGGATGTGAAACCATTTCGGGACTTTATCGATCGGTTTGATCTGGTCGATAAGTTCCGGAATGAACACCCTCGGGAGGTAGCATGGACTTGGACAACTAGTGGCAACTCGGCTCCTGGGACGCTTGCGAGCTACCTGGACCGAGTCTTAGTTAGGAGAGTCGATGTAGGGCTCTTAGGGTGTCCAAGTTTCCATTATATAGTTTATACGGATCATAGGCTTGTCCGGGTCCGTGTAAACTTAGATAAGCCTAAGGTTAAGTTGGCTGGTTACTGGAAATTGAACTGTTCACTTTTTGGTGATCAGGGTTTCCGGGACCAGCTGTTACTAACCATCCAAAGGGAATTGACGGGAGCGGTTGTGGGAAACGCCTGGTGGGGAAATCTTAAATCTAAAATTCGAACGTTTGCTGCCGATTTTAGTCGTCGACTCAATCTAGATAGATTAGCGGCGCAAACTGCTTTAGAAGATAAAGTCGATCGGGCGGTGAAATCCCGTGTTAGTGGGGACATAGCTTTAGCTAAGGCAGAGTTGTCCTCCTTGCTTATCAAGAAGGATCAAGCTCTGGTAGTTAGGGCTAGGATAAAAAGAATGTCTTCCGAGGCAACGAATATGGCCGCTGAACTGCGTGCAGAGGAAAATCGAAGCGCATGTAAGCGACATATTGCATACGTCACGTTGCCGGATAAGCGGACCGTGACTACAAACGCAGGCATATGTGAGGTCTTTCGGGACTACTTTCAGGATCTTTTCACCAGGGAGCCCGGTCTGAGCTCTGCTCAGTTCGACGCCTATTTAGCTGACTTTCCCTGCCTCTCGGAAGCTGAAGCGGCTAGGTGCGAGGGTCCCATAACAGAGTCGGAGATCTGTGAAGCGCTGAAGCAGGTTGGCCTGGATAAGTCTCCGGGACTAGATGGTCTTCCCTACGAAGTTTACTTGAGGTTGTCGCACGTTTTTGTTCCTTTGCTGGAACTGATTTACAACCACTGGATGAAGCAGGGGTCTTTACCCAAACGCTTCGCCAGGGGTGTGATCAAGTTGCTGCGTAAGGACAAGAACGGTGGGGATGGGTTAGGGAACTTTCGCCCTTTAACGATGTTAAATACGGACTTAAAGATTTTGGCGAAGATCTTAGCCAACTGTTTGCAGCTTGTCCTGTCTAGTCTGATTGGCCCTGAACAGACTTGTGCTGTGAAGGGTAGGACTATTCAGGATAACCTTCATATGGTACGCTTGATCTTAGAACAAGTCGACAGTGAAGCCGCGCTGATCAATTTAGATCAGTCCAAGGCCTTCGATAGGGTTGACCATCGATTTTTGGAGGCTGTCCTTTCGGCGGCCGGTTTCAGAGCCGACTTTCGCTCATGCATCCGACTTTTGTATGCGATCCCCGGTGCGCTGGTGGAAGTGAATGGGGTAAGATCGAAGCCTTTCGTATTGTCTCGCTCCATTCGTCAAGGTTGTCCGCTCTCGCCTCTGCTTTACGTTCTTGCGTTGGAACCTTTCCTTCGCAAGTTAAAGGCGAATCCGGTCCTGCGCGGAATTTCCCTGCCTGGGGCTTCCACCTCAGCCAGGTATTCTGCCTATGCTGACGACGTTTCGGTTCTTGTGTCGAGCAGAGCCGAGATTGACGTCGTCAGCAAAGAGATCAGTGGGTATGAGATGGTGACAGGGGCCAAGATCAACCGCGATAAGTCTGTGGGCTTGCGGTTGGGTGCGTGGAAGGGAGTTTCTCTTCCCGGACCTTTCCTTTGGACGGATGGGCCGATCAAGATACTCGGCGTCTGGTTCGGTCCTGATCTCCATTTGGAAATGAATTGGTCGGAGGTGCAAGGGAAGGCCGAGATCGCGGGAAAACTGTGGTCTCGGAGGAGACTTTCCCTGAAGGGAAGGGCGGAGGTATGTGTTTCACACATATATCCGATCCTCCTTTACCGACTGTCTGTGCTTCCACTCCCGTATGCCAGGCTAATGTCATTAGTCCGGACCTTGTTCTCTTTCTTGTGGAGAGACAAGGCCCGTATGGTATGTCGCGAGATCTGTTGCCTTCATCCCTCTGAGGGCGGTCTGGGTATGCCTAGCATTGAGATTCGTCAATATATGCTTCGCATTACCTTTCTAGACCGAATGTGTCGCGGATTGGATGAGGTGGGCACCTTTTGGAAAGAAGATGCCCGAAAATTGACGTAGGCTGAACACTATGTGTTCTGTTGCTTACTAGGGATTATGAGAGTCGTGATTTGGACGACGTGTCAGAAGGGATTCCATGAGGGCGAGAAGTTCACCTCTTCCCAACTGATCTTGTTCTTTAAGCATCAGCTTAAAGTCAAGATTAGGACGGAAAGGCGGCGGCTCCCTTCATCGGAATTCGGTGAAAGGTGGGTGAATCTTGCGCGAATGTGTAGAGTGAAAGGGGCTGACCTAGAGTGGCATTTGGATGTCGGTTAGGTACAGAATTTTGTCCTAACAGGGTTGAACATAGGCAACCCAACCAGATATTAAGTTAGTTTAGTTTTTGAATTTTATCCTTTAGTTTTTCGTTTTTTTTTTTGGTTAACTTAGCTAGGGTATGCATGCTCATTGGTCCCTTTTATTTCTGTCCCTATTTTTTTTTCTTTTGTTTAATTCCCCATCCCCTCCCTCGTTAGGTGGTCAGTGATGTCAGTTCTCTGGTGGATGTGGGACGACTTTCGTTTCGTGTGTGTGATTTTTCGTATTTGTTGTTGTGTATGAATGTGTGTGTGCTTGTGTGAATGCTTGGAGGTATGAATGCTTTTTTCATTTTTTCATAGTCCCGCATTGGTTTTTTTCGGTGAACTGATGTTTCTGCCACATTTATGGTTTGTGGGGTTTTTTATTACTAACACAGTTTTGTTTAGTTTTATTGTAAATATTTTAGTCATATTGTAAATACTCATTTGGGGATCATTTTAAAAGTTGTTAATGTTTGACCCTCCTCACCCACGAACAATAATTGTATATAAGGGGACTAGTTAGGACATCATCGAGAATTTGGGGTATTATGGTGGACGTAGTAAGAAAGGTAGGAGTGAATGTGTTGTTTTGGTGATTGGAATATTGTTGGCGTGTTTGGGTCAGTGTCTGCGACTAGCTAAGTTTAGAATTAAGACAGATGAAGATCGTCCTTCCCCATCCCCCTTTTAGGCCTTGTGCCACATTTTGTATTTATACAATAAATATTGAACGCTTACTTAGCGGCCCGGTCGCTAGGTCAAAGTGTAGTACGCTACCTTTGTGAGCTTCCGAGTCGGCGTTCTGTCGAACTCTCTGCTAATGCAGAGAGGAACTCGGACGAAGCTTTGCCGAAGGGCAATGTTTCGTTCGGGGAGGTAGACAGGGCCTGAACCCGTCTAGTCGGGTTCAAAAGCTATATTTTTGGCCGAGCCTACGGGCTCGGAGAGACCCACATTAAACCGGCCTTGTGCCACATTCGGTCCCCGTGGGTGGATTGATAAATACCGAACGCTTACTTAGCAAGATACACGACACAACAATGGCGTCGCCGATAGGATACTCTCTGGTCCTTGAAGACCCAGAATACGTAGATTCGATGCTTTGCTGCTAATGCAAGATGTAAAAAGTTGAAAGACAACAAAAACAGAAGGGGGAAAATAAATCACCGACTTGTTTATGGCTACCGCTGGTTGTGAAGAAATTATGAAGGTTGCTACAATGGTTTACCCTCGAGAACTAGAAGAAATGACTTTCGAAGAAATAAGTCAGGTTATTAAGGGAAACATGAGGCCAAAGAAAAGACTGGCTATTGCAGAAAGGACCAAGTTTATGGCAATGAAGCAGGAAGTGGATGAACCAATAGTAAAATATTTACACCGGTTAAGAAGTGCGAGTAAATACTGTGAATTCGAAAAACTAGGAACAGGAGAGCAGACAACGGAAGAAGAATTAATCCAACTAAGATTAATTGAAGGTATGCATAATTCAGCACATAGATATAAGTTAATGGAACAGTTACAACTTACAAACATGCCTTTGAATATGTGTATAGAATTTATACAACAGCAGGAATTAATACATACCTACAACCAAAATAAAAATAAAGCCTACGAAGAAATAATGGCTGAAACATATACGGTACAAACAAAAAGAAAAAATTGTGCGTACTGTGGAAAAATTCATGAAATGAAAAAAGAAAAATGCCCAGCCTTTGGAAAAACATGTTCAAAGTGTTTAAAAAAAATCACTTCAAAGTATGTAAAACGAAAAATGTGGAAAGAGTAGAGGATGAAAATAGACAGATTTTTAATGTAAAAATGAATAATATACAAAATACTGGATCTAAGGACGGAGATACAAAAATAAAAGTGAAAATCAACGACTGTATTGTCGAAATGCAAATAGACACAGGTAGTGAGGTCACGAGAGTACCCAGAAATTTGTGGGAAAAAATGGGAAAACCGTTTTTATAAAAAACCAACGTCAGTTTGATGGGTCGATCATAGCAATTATGGGTTACTTTGAAGGTTCAATAAAACTAAAAGAAAAATATGAAATAGTACCCATTATCGTTACAAATTGCCGAAAAACGCATGCACTACTAGGGAATGACGTGTTAAAAATGAATTCAACGAAGTTGATTAATGAGATAGAAATGGAAAAAACAGGAAAATTAAAAAATTATGAAGCTAGCCTGAAATTAAAAGAAAATGTTCCCCCCCTCCTACTACGAAGCGAGAAAAATACCAGTGCATTTATTACCGTTGGTAATAGCTAAATTGCGAAAGCTAATAAAGGAAGACTTATTAGAACCTGCCCCTCCAGAAGGAAGTAAATGGGCATCACCCATTGTGGTATTGAAAAAAAAAAGATTGTGACCTGAGAATTTGTGGAGATTATAAAATAGGGGTGAACCACAAAGTTTGTGCTGACTCGTACCCTATTCCGAATGTGGAAGTAGCTTTACATAAACTTGCTGAAATGAAAGTATTTTCGAAGATAGACCTAAAATCAGCTTACCACCAAATACCGATAGATGAAAATTTTAAGGAAGTGACGACCATAAACACACCTATAGGCCTGTTGAGGTGGAAAAGAATGCCATATGGCATAAAAACGGCAAGTGCAAATTTTCAAAAAGCTATTGAAAAATAGGAAATGTTGAAAATACCATCTGTTATCAAGACGATATATGTGTTGGAGATTTAAATGAAGATGATTTAAAGAAAAAAACTGAAAATATACTGAACCGGCTAAGAGACGCTGGTATGACAATAAATACAAAAAAGTGTGTAACCAACAGTAATGAAATATCATTTTTGGGTTACTCAATATCAAAGGAAGGGATCTCTCCAGATAAAGTACTAATAGAGAAAATTCTAAAAGTTGCTACACCGAAAAATAAAAAAGAGTTGAAGTCCTTCTTAGGTTTGGTAAATTTTTATAGAAAATATGTACCAAAATATAATGAGTTGACAGAACCATTTGCTAAGTTAAGAAAAAAATGTGGAATTCATTTGGTTAGAACACCAACAGAAAGCCTTTGAAAACTTAAAACAGATTCTGGCAAAAAAGCCAATTTTTGACCCTAAGGACATAACTAACTACTGACGCTAGTGAGCAGTCCATATCTGGTATTTTGTCACAAGATGGGCATCCCATAATGTACTTATCGAGGAGATTAACAACGACTGAACACAATTATTCGAATATAGAAAGGGAGGCACTAGCCATAGTGTGGACAACGGATAGAGCAAGACAGTTCTTGATGGGGAAAAAAATTCTTGTTGAAAAGTGATCACAGACCACTGGAATTTATTTTCAACCCAAGGAAAGAGCTACCGAAAGTTACAACGTCCAGAATATTACGTTGGGCGATTAGACTGATGGCGTTCGACTTTGACATTGAATATGTTAAAGGGAATACCGCACGTTGATGCCTTATCTAGATTGAGGTTTTATAGAGAGGAGAAGGACAAAAGCGACGAGGAATTTGAAGACACATTCTTGCACATTGTAGAAACCGATGTAATATCTGTAGATAAAATGGCTACTGAAACTACAAATGACCCAGTGTTAAATAGAATAATGTCGAGGATAAAACAGAATCGCTGGGGAAATTGTTCAATGGCTGAAAGACCATTCAAAGAAATCAGACATAAAATGACTATAGAAAACGGAATAATATGTAATGGAGACTTGGTAGTTCCCCCAGAAACACAGAGGAGACTGGTTATAAAAAGTGTACACGATGACGTACATTGTGGAGTGGCAGCTACGCAAAGAAGATTAAAATTGGAAGCCTGGTGGCCGGGGTACTCAAGAGACGTAGAAGACTACGTAAAAAGATGCAAAAAATGCACAGAACTCAGGAATTTTAAGCAAAAGAAAATACATGTATGGCCCCGAGAAGTAGAACCATGGAGCAGAGTACACATGGACCATGCCTATGTCAATGGGATAGGACTATTAATATTAGTAGACGCATATTCAGGTTGGCCTGAAGTGGTGAGAGTACCTGATAAAAAAAAAGTACCACCGTAAAACAAATATTAAGAGTAATATTTTCGAGGAATGGGACACCGAGAACATTGGTGACTGATAACGCACCAGAATTTGTGGATGCATGAATGGCCAAGAAAAATAGGATGAAGACCTTACAAGACCCCTCCCTACCACCCTCAAAGTAATGGGACAGCGTAAAGGATGGTCCAGACGGTAAAGAAGGGCATAAAAGCATGCTTGCAACAGAAGAAGGAAATCGACGCTTTCCTACCAAGACTATTAAGTTACAGAACAATTCCACATGCAGGCAGGCTGGAAAGTCCATCTGCCTTAATGGGCAGACAATTAAGGTCCTCTTTGACTATGTCATATCCCACAAATCAAAAGACGTGGTACAAAAGAAATAGGAATATGCAACCCGAGTCAGCCGAATCTATTATGCAGAAAGGACATAATACTGCAATATTAAATAAAGAAAATGGGAACAGTGTACTAGCTCATGCTGACCAAATAAGATCCCAAGGAGAAGAATCGGATGAGGAAATGCCTTCAGAGATGCCCATTATTGACGTAACAGAAGAGTTAATGTAGAATGAAACTGCGGAGGAAGAAGTAGAATGGGACAAGTTAGAAGAGAAAGACCAGAGTATGCAAGAGGAACAGTTCGATTATAGGGAAAGACGTGATAGATCTAGATCACCAAGGGAAAGGAGAGAGATAAAGGAAGATGTTCAGGAGGGCACAAGAAGTACTCGCGGCATAAGGCCCCTCCGTTATAGGGAGATGTAGTGATATGAAAATTAGTATAATTTGCATATGAGCAGGTAACTCATATGATAAAGTGACACCAACTAGAACAGATGTTGAACGCTTACTTAGCGGCCCGGTCGCTAGGATCAAAGTGTAGTACGCTACCTTTGTGAGCTTCCGAGTCGGCGTTCTGTCGAACTCTCTGCTAATGCAGAGAGGAACTCGGACGAAGCTTTGCCGAAGGGCAATGTTTCGTTCGGGGAGGTAGACAGGGCCTGAACCCGTCTAGGCGGGTTCAAAAGCTATATTTTTGCCCGAGCCTACGGGCTCGGAGAGACCCACATTAAACCGGCCTCGTGCCACGTTCGGTCCTCGTGGGTGGATTGATAAATACCAAACGCTTACTTAGCAAGATACACGACACAGCAGTTGTAAACGAAAAGAATGGTAATTTGATGAATTGATTCTATCAATGACTGAAATTAAGTCTATTTTACAAACTTTCTTTAATGTTCGTTAAACGTTGTGTCAATATTTCTATTCTGGAATCTATTATGCATTAGGTTATCTAAAATAAACCAAATCAATTTCTGTCATTTTAATTTTTAGTCGCGAGAAAACTCTCTAGAAGGTTTTTAATTCTCTGTCTTTTTTATTTAGTGATCGAGTATGCCGAAAAATGTGTGATTGAAGCGCGTCGATAGAGAACATCATTTGGAGTTAAGCTGCAACTTTGATTTCGACTGGACTTTACTTCTCTTTTTCTTTCGAATAAACCAATCAGATAATTCCATGCTTTAAGATGCCACATTCAAATATCAACAAAATAAAAAACGTTATCACCCCGAAACAGGATTGTTAAAATAATCATAAATCGTGTATAAATTTCATTTTCAAATATATGAGTTTGAATCGTATATTCGAACCGTATATTTAAAATATATGATTTGGCATATATATATATTTGAATCGTATATATAAAATATTTGAGTCTGAATCGTATATTTAAACCATATTATATCGGATCAATTAGTTTGGTTTGATTTGGTATGGTTTGGTTTGTTTTACGGCATATCAAACTCAATGGAACGAACAACTCGGCGTGGGGTAATGGTGAATAAGCTTGTCTCGCTAAAACTAATTACGACTGAGAATTGAGTTCGATCCTCACTGGGTGTCCCATAATTTCTAAGTTACGTTTAGAAAATCTATATCAACCTCAATGGTTTATTTATTGCCGACAAAAATTTTTATTGCTGGTAATATTTTTTCCTTCAAAAATGTATTGCTGGCAATATTTCTTTTCCAAAAATCTACTGCTGGTAATATTTTTTCCTTCAAAAATGTATTGCTGGCAATATTTCTTTTCCAAAAATCTACTGCTGGTAATATTTTTTCCTTCAAAAATGTATTGCTGGCAATATTTATTTTCCAAAAACCTACTGCTGGTAATATTTTTTTTCAAATTATATTGCTGGTAATAATGTATTGTCGGTAATATTTTTTTACAAAATGTATCTCTGGTATTAAAACCTATTTTTACGCTTTCATTGTGTTTTGACCTCAGTTTAGGGGTTAACTATTTGCCCATAGTTGGGAACCCCAGCAATTAAGAGGTAGTTCCACGATCTTCAAAACCTCATGATCAAAGGCTTTGCTGGTAGACGTAGTTTATCGTCTTACCCAGGACGCAGATGTAGTTTATCGTCATAACCAGGACGGAAATCAGTTTGGATCATATATTTGAATCATATATATCAAATGAGTTTCAATCTTATATTTGAACACTATATATCTAATATATGTTTGAATTATATATTTAAACTGTATACATCAAATATATGAGTTTAAATCGTATATTTGAACCGCATATATCAAATATACCAATTAGAATCGTATATATAAAATATATGCGTTGGAATTATATATTGGATCGTACATATCAAATACATGAGTTTGAATCATATATTTGAACCGCATATAATTCAATCCTCAACAGTGTTCAAGGAATAATGTTCTACTGGTCAAAAGATCGGCGAGGAGTGTGAACCGGGCGATAGTCGAGCCTATCTAATCCTATTGAGAGAAAAGAAATAGTAAATAAATTTTCAGTGTTCGGACGGACGATAGAAGAAACTATTTATTACGCCGATTAAAGAAAATCTGACGTTCAGGTGCATAGTGCAGTCAGTGAGGATCGAACTTACTACTAATAATTGTATACGTTTTCTAACCATTATTTCATAACGAAGCACTATCCGTACTATAGCTAGAGTAGTAACAGATGCAACGAGGGTGAGTCAAAAAGCCTCGTCAGTACCTGGATGGGTGACCACTTGGAAATAACAGGTGCTGTAATCTTGGATGTGCTTGGAATTGGAAATCGGAGAACTGAGTTCGAATTCCAGTTGAGTTCGTCATATTCAGTTACGTACAAATACCCTTGGGGAAGGTATGGATATATCTTTTCTCTCCCCAGCTATGGGTTAATTAGTAAGACTTGTATCAGTAAATAATTATTATCTCCAAAAATCTTTTACAATCGAAAAATAATTTCTGGTTTCAATTAACCTGCAAAAGTTTTATTAACCGTAAAAACGTATCTATCAATGAATCTTTTTCACTATCAGTCTTCCATTACGAATATGGCCACGTATCCCAGATTTGTAAAACTCGACTGGCTGCTGAGGAAGCTAATACCTTACAGCAGTTTTCACTTCATCACCACCACCAAAACGTTTTCACCTCAGTGCCATTTTCTTTGGACTGAAATAATGGAAGTCTAAAGGTGCTAAGTCAGACGGTGATGAAGAAGTAAAAACTGCTGCCAGGAATTGGTTACACCAGCAGCTAGCCGAGGTACTCCAGCGTGGTGTAATGGTTAGCAAACTCGCTAGATGAATTACTACTGAATAGTGAGTTACATCCTTACTGGCTGCCACATATAAGATACATTTAGAAAATGATTTGGGGATTTTGATGTAGTGTAAACACCTTGTTAGATCAATTACGACTGAATAGTGAGTTCGATCCTCACTGGGTGCTCCACACTTTCAGACTTATGCCACATCTAAACTACGCTTAGAAAATCATTTTGGCATCTCGAAGTGGTGTAATGGTTAGCAAGCTTGTCTCGCTAGAAAAATGACGACTTTTGAGTAGTGAGTTAGAGTCTCACTGGGTGCTCCATACTTGCGCCATATAAAAACCACGTTTAGACAATCACCATCAGCAGCCAGCTGAGTTATAAGAATCTGGGATACATACCCTCATTCATAGGTGAACCCTGCCATTGAAAGAGGTGCTATGTTGAGAAGTAGGGCTGTGAACGTGTGATGTATGGCTATATCTTTATGTACGATACGTTTGATTGTGTTTCTTATTCTTTTACATAATAAAGCAAATTACATTACATCTTGAATTAGTCCTGTATTAACACTAGTTTATTAGTACGATCGAAATGGCGGGGATATTTCAGTAATATTGTAACTGCATTTGGTCATATATTCTTTAGGTGCCACCATGAATTTCTACCCACATCATTCTCTAGGTTCGCATGCAAGAAATAATTCTATTTTTTTAAACATTAAAGCTAAAATATATCCAAAGAGAGCTAACACCAAAACAATTCGTCACCCACTTTCACTACTTAATAAAGAGATAATCC
The DNA here is from genome assembly GCA_963932145.1 of Acanthosepion lycidas. Taxonomy (NCBI): domain Eukaryota; kingdom Metazoa; phylum Mollusca; class Cephalopoda; order Sepiida; family Sepiidae; genus Acanthosepion; species Acanthosepion lycidas. The sequence goes on along the minus strand of OZ010583.1, from coordinate 108,743,561 downwards.
CACTTTTAAATAACATGAACTATAATCGGTTATCGAAGGATAATGCTACCGATTACCATTAAAACGGAAGATATCCTTTTTAAGCAGAGAAAATCGGTTTGTGTGACAGATAAATGAATAAGAAGACTGTTTTATATTGTAAAATAGATTTTTGACAACGAATAGAAGAACTTCGTATAATTAAGCGTCAACATCGCTTAAGCTCACCTCACAATATCGCCTAACCACACCCTTAACTTACAACTAGACCAGCCCCCAAAAACTTTGGGCTCCTTTTTACAAAGGTTTATAATACAGAATGATGAGCTATCAATCATTTTTATTACTAATTACCCATATTTTTACACATATTGTAGTAATTATTATTACTCACATACAATATTATTGAGATCAAACGCATTAAAACATTCGTAATCATTGTATTTTTATTATGCAAACTTGTTTCTTTCTTTAACACATTTATTTCAAAATGCCTAACGGCGGCAAACCAGCGTGCATTTATTTATTTACCATCAAGTCATGTGACACAATTTTCCAGCCATACAGATTACGTTTTATAATGACACACCCGCATACCGTCTTTACCTACTAACTACTTGACAAATATCTGAGATATTTGTTAATAAAAGTTCTAGTGTAGTGGCCTGAAGATTGCATTCAAGCATGAAACAGTTAGGCGTGACCTCAGTGTCAAATTTCATATTTTATATTTACATATACTCTTTCTTACATTGAGCACTATTATCCATAACAATAGCACATATTAAAACTATATTTTTATCATATGTTTTATCATATATATATATATATATATATATATATATATATATATATATATATATATATATATATATATATATAATTTCTTTAATAATGTTGTTAACATGTATTATGCATATTTATTATTTTTCACATATATAATAGTTGGAATATAATATGAAAGTATTTTTTTTATATACGTGCATTAATATAAGAATGTGTATTGACAACAAATACTGCATTTTCTATTTAAAATGCCGTATGAAGAGAAGACGAAACCAGCACAAGAACCCCTTCTCTAATTTTAATGAGATTTTGCATTGTACTCAGCAGGTGTTGAAGGTGTAATAAACTTCTAAATTTGTTGGGGTATTATTTATCGTTTAAGCTGTATCTCGGAGATATTCATACATACAAGATCAGAGTTTTAGTATTATATATAGATAATATTTACTTTAATAATTTAATTAAAATAATCTAGTTTTCCATTTCTATTGTTTTTCGGTACCAAATAGATCAGATTTGGGTGAAAACATCTATTTCTATTTCCAATCAAGACAAACTTAAGACCCAGTGGTAAAAAAATATAGCAAACAAATTTTTGTGGGCACTTTCAGATTGGTGGTTGAAGGTTAATGCTTTAAAAGTATTTATTTGGCTTTATTAAAAATAATGTGATAATTAAAGTAAGTCGAAATTAATTCCTTTACCGCCTAATTCTTTGCCCGAACTTGCGGCAAGATGAATTTGCCGTCTTAATTAATTAGTTTGCCATCTGGAAAAAAAATCCTACTTTAAATGTTTTACAGCATTTTCTAGTATTATTACAAACTACTTATAATTATGAAAGGATACTATTTCGAGATTTCGTTATTTTTTAACAGAATGTTAACGAAATCTACCATCAGAGAGACATTGAGGAGACAACAGTTTTCTAATTTTTAATTCGTACAGAGATATTGTCTTAACAATTATCGCTGTTCTTTTCGAAAGTTCCTAAATATATCTAGTTTCAAATTATACGACGTCGAAGAAAAGGTACCGAATTTTATGTACTTTTATTTCACCCCAAACAAGGCAGTATAGCCACTAAGACGCAAGAGGTTAGTGAAAGTGGTAGAATATTAAAAAAAAAAACATTATTAAGGAGAGAGAACAATAAAGGAACAAGAATTAAGAAGAGAGAAGATAACGTTTGATATTGCATTTAAATTTTTCAGAAAGAAAGTTGACTGGAAAGCAAGAAGACAGAAGGGAGTTCCACAAGTAAGAAGTGCGATAGAAGAAACTGTTAACATAGAACTAATCATTTCAACTGTAAAATGATGAGACATTGCAACCAATCTAGTACTACGTTTAAATTCATAAATTCCTTTTAAATCAATTAATAGCGTAATATATCTCGTCAAAATCATTTTTTATTCCGAGATCATCCACTAAGGAGGATTATTGATTTTTTTAAATAATAGTAATACTAACCAGAAGTTCGCAGCTAGTAATTAGAATAAAATTTCTAATTCATATTTTTGCATTTCTAGAAAGATAAAACCTAGAAAATGATCGAAGCGATCATTTTCTAGGTTTTATCTAATATCGCAAACAAATTTTTGTCGGTGAAAAATAAAAATGTTTTAAGATTTCAACACCTGAAAAATTTTGCCGAAAAGAGAAATACCGTTTTTAAAACAAATTTTTAGACAATCCCGTTTGTGTTGTGTCGGAATCTCTGTAAAACTTTTCTTTTAGCGGAGATGAGTAGAAGATTAATATTTATGGAAATGTAAAAAAATTGCGACTTAAACATAAAAATATTGGTGGTTATTTAAAAACGTAAAACATTTTCCCATATTTTTTAAATAAAAAAAACCTGTTCATTATAAATGTAAATAATTAATGTACTGAAATTTTCATTTAAATTCGATAATTCCCTGATTTTTGATAATTTATAAAAAAAACGCTGCCCATCATTCCCTGCCAAGTTTCCTTCGAGGGTTTGTGACCCCCAAGTTGGGAAATTTGAAATCGATATGTAGTAGAGAGGGCGGGCTCGTATCAAAGCATCTAGCACCAATCCTGTTTACAAGTTCTGCGGTATCAGACATTTTTTATTTAAATAGATATATATATATACACATATATATATATATGCAAAACTTAGTTGTTTTAACAAAATAGGTAAACATTCTCGAGATTCTAGTCATTTCAGATTCTAGTCATGCATGTATTTATTTCAACAGGACTAATCGTAAAATAATTCAGATTATTTTAGACATTGATATTTACCTCAGCAAGAGTAATTTGTAAAATAATTCAGAGAATATTTGAATTTATATTTATTTCAATAAGTCTAATCGTAAAATAATTCAGTGTATGTTAGATTTTGATATTTAAGTAAAAATATATCGTATATTCATTAGTGAAATTAACAGTGAAGGAATTTCAGTCTTGATTCTTGATCTTTTGATATTTGACCTGAATCATGTGCTTTCTGATAACAAAGGACTTTTCAACAGGAAATATTGCATAAATCCCTTTGTTGAACACCAGCCAGCCGTAAACTGTCATCGAAAGTCATGCACTGGTGGAGGTACAATCACAGAAGCCAGTTTTCAACTGATATGCACAATGAAATAAAGTAATTTTGAAAATCCGTCCTGGGTGTGACAATAAACTTCATCCGCGTCCTGCGTAGGACGATAAACAATCATCAGGAAGGCCTCTCTTCAGGAGGTTTTGAAGAGCGTGGAACCACCTCTTAATTGCTCGTCTTCCCAGGTCCACCCTGACCTGGTGTAGTAGCACCTGTAAGGGTCCAATCTCTCGTCAAATAGTTTATCCCAAACTGGGGTCAAAATACTATGAAAGTGTAAAAATAAGTTTTAATACCAACAATAAATTTTTGAGGAAAAATTATTGCCAGCAATACTTTATTACCAGCAATACATATTTGAAAGAAAATATATTACCAGCAATACGTTTTTGTAAATAATTATTCAGTCAGTTTCGCGCGGTCCGTGATACACGCTTAGGCAATCATGTACTTTTCGATACATGACTGACAAGGCAGTTTTTTTCCACAGTAGGTTGCCATTTCTTTCTGAGGTAGACTAATTGCCACTCAAGGCTCCAGAACCCGATCTGTTCTGTTATTTATCCATAGCTTGGGGAGAAGAAGAGTATTCATACCTTTCCAAGCTTGTAAGTGAATATAATGGATTCGACTAGAATTCGAACTCGGCTCTACTTTCCTCAATCCGAACCGCTATCCATTACTCCATCGTACCAACAATGAAAATCTTGTCAGCATCAAATTCACTCCTGATTAATACTTATGCGCATTGCGAATTTGAACATTAGACTCAACCTTCGCAGTATTCTTTATAACTTAAATTTTAGAGATATAATCCAAAGTAAAAGGTTTTTTATTTTATTTTTATTTTATTTTAGATGAAATCCAGAGTTATGATATTTAAGATGCTCGCATTTACAAACTTTATGTTCTTCGTCTTGACCGACTGAGAAACACTAACGTAAAAGAATACTTTGTCAATTTGATTTTGCGTTAAATGACACTCATGTTTAAAACCTGCTGTGTTTCTTTATTCTTGATTTCTTTTAACGTTGATCATATTGTAAAGTATGAATATCGATCATGAATTAACGTCAGCCGTGTTGATCATCATGGCCGAGGAAAGATGTATTCGATGTCATACAAGAAGACACAAGAACACAGTATTATGAAAGCTAATTAAAATTTATTTATAATTATTTTTAAAGTATAACTTAAAACCGAATAAAGTAATTTATTAAGGATCTTTTTTTTAATACATGACATTATTTCTAAGTTAAAAAATCACTGAAAATTGTACGCAATTCCCCTCAAATATTAATTTGGAGATCGTTGGGAAAAAGAAGAAACAACCTGGAAAATACTTTTATCTGACTTCATATACTTCAATTTAATGGGAAGTGGTTGGCATCCAATTAATTTCTCGTAAAATGCATCTTTGCACCTTTTGCCAGCCTGTAATGATTCTTCATATTTTGATGTGCTCCATCCTCAACTCTGTCTGCAGTCTTCTATTTCCTTCATTAAAGTTATTTGTCCGAGCTTAAAAAATAAACACCAGTCAACCAAATAGGCTATTGTAACTAATAAGTCATTAAGACAAACAGCCAAACTTTCAAAATCTCTAAGAGCCAATCTAAGAGATGTGTACACTATAGCAGCCAACACCGGTTTGAAGGTATGAATTCGACGCCACCGTGGAGTTATCCTCGCTCTGAGTAGGTTGTTGGTGAGTTGTCCTGGAGTTTATTTGTCACGGAGATGAGCTGGCCGGTGCTGAGTCGGCGGTGATGAAATGTCACATCCGTAATGAGGGTTCCTCTGATGGAATTTTATCTGCCTGAGATGAACTTTAGGTGAGTAAGGTATTGTAGAGGTCCAACTTGTAGCATTCAGCGATAGGGTGCAATGCAGGATTGCCCCGATTCTTCTTTATATGCCGTGTCCCCTCAGAACGTATGCGATCACGGATCTCCACAATTTTCTCTTTTGTAGCTCTTAATAAATTTCGTCTTTTTGGTATTTCTCCTAAACCCTGTCTCACCATCAATTAACCCAAGGTCACTAAGTATGCTACGCGTTGTTCTGCCCTTGCCTTTAATCTATCCTTTGAGTATCAAATTTTCGAAGCCCTTTTCCCCCATTATATGACCTAAAAATTTCAACTGTCTCTTCCTGATGTTATATATAGGTTTAAATTTTGTTTCCATTTTCTCTAAAACTTCACATTGCTCACATCTTCGGTCCATGGTATCCTCCACATTCTTCTATAGAACCATATTTCTGTTACTTCAAGTCTTTTCTTTATGTTTGTGGAGATTGTCCAGTGGATTGTTGTGGGTCGACAGAGAACGTCCGTGTCATGTGGGGCTTAAGTAATATGAATAATAATGCTGCGTGTCCCCGCAAAATTGGCATCATTTTGTAGTCTAATAACATAGTTAATTCTAACATAATAACTAATAGTCAATTTTAACAAGGTGAATGTTTCTTTTTTTTTCAAAGTGAAGAATGACATTTACTAGAAATGAAAAGGCATTTTGTGTGTTAGCATATGTTCGAAGACAGTCAAACAAAAGTTTGCAGCGTGCATTTTCGAGAAGATTCAGGAAAATTGCACCAACTGGACATAGCACAAAAATTCAAAGAGGAAGGCTTTCTGTGTAAGTCAAAGGGATTTGGATGACCACTAATATCAAAAGATTCCGTCAGTCAGGTTCGGGAAACATTCGTGCGAATCCCAGTTTGCAAAAAGAGAATGTATGGAAATCCAGATTGCACGTACGACACATTGGCGCTGGAGAATGTTACGCAATACATACTACAACGTGTTTGGCAAGAGTTGGACTACGAAATACTACTTGTGACACAACAAGTGTCACAGATGATGCGCATATTGAGCATTTGTAAAGCTTTGTGAAATCGGTTATAAAATCTACATCCCTTTAAATCTCTTGTTCTAATTTTGATAAATAAATCTTTTATTGTTCAACATGAAGCATATTCTATTCTCTTTGCCTGGAACATGTAGTTACTCAGATATTCACATTTTAAATAATGGCAATTTTTGGGGGACAACCTGTATTTAATCACTTGATCAGTTTTCTTATGTGATCAGCTGAAAGGGCAATATGCGCAAATAGAAAATCAATAAATGGGAACTTGGTTCAATCTGGAAAATATCATAAGAATTGACTATTTCAGCGTGATAATGATCTGAAACATACTTTAGTAAAAATGAAAAAGTGATTAAAAGCAAAGGAAACAAGTCTTTTGGAGTGACCAAGTTAGATTGTATGCAAAAAAGTTCACCAGAAGAATGTCCATTACTCGAGCAGTCTTAATGGGGAATGTTACGCAAGATATGCTACAGCGTGTCTGGCATGAGCTGTACTACCGACTTGTGTCACAGGTGGGGCGTATATTGAACATTTCTAAAGCTTTGAAATCGGTTATAAAATCTACATCCCTTTAAATAACATGTTCTAATTTTGATAAATAAATCTTTTATTGTTCAACATGAAGCCTATTTTATTCTCTTTGCCTGGAACGTGTAGTTACTCAAATATTCTCATTTTAAATGATGTCAAAATTTTCGGACACCCAGTATCTATGTGAATATCTGTCTGAATAGAGTCAAAAGTGAATATATAAGAATCACTTAAACGTATTGATCTGTTTGGAATCATTAAACTGAAAAAGAAGAGAGAATTCAATTATTATTCGCTTCTTACCCATTACAAAATAAACTCTGCTAGAAAACATTGGACTTTGTTATCACGCATCGGCCATTACTATCTTTCTTCAGTCTACTTAGCAAAAGGACTTCGTGCTGAAGAACTCTTTTGTCAAATTCTAACTACTGGCTTCATTAAATATCGATTAATTTCTTATAAAGTCCATATAATTTGTTTCTTCAACAGTATGTCATGACTATTTTTGTCACTTCATCTTCCTTCATCGTCGCTGTTTTCATTTTAGCTTTTCAAGTTTCTTTGCTATCAATTTAAATACGATATAATTGTCTTTGTACATCTTAGACTGCTACCTATTTGCTTCGATATAAAATAATTAATTTTCTAGGGTTTCGAACGGAAAATTATTGAAGCTAATGAAACTAATCATGTCTGAAGATGATTCATCACCGGTTGCCATGGAAAGGCAGGTTTTATCATCAATACTATCGGAAAGGATCACAAATTTCAAGATTGTTTGTTTCCACCTGGAAATCTGTGAACATGTTCAAAAGCCAGAACCGGAAGTCGATTAATTAGTCAGTATGTACACCAAGAATTCTTATTGGATTATGCTTGTCTTTTACCACATGAAGCTGGATTAGTCTTGTGTCAGACTAACACAAGTTGAGTAAATATTGAAGTTGGTTATAATATGTTTCCTTTATTGCATTGAAGGCTTCAGGTTAAAAGTATGAACATTAGATACTGTGATGAGACTGTTAATTTATGTCTAAATTCGATGACATAATAATAGTGCGTTCAATACCTGGACTGATCAGTGTGTTCCTGGACACCGCGGAAAACAGGGCGAGTATTAACTAAGCAGTATTTAGAAACATGAACTAGACGTGGGCAGTGTAAAGATAACTATAATCCCGTAGATTAATTAAAGAGTTCAGTTCAGAATTTCCTGTAGGTTACCCGGATCGACATACATCTGATGAAGGATGGACGTCACAACGACTGAAACGTTGTGATGACAGCAATAAAGATTAGGAAAATAGTCCGAATGTAAATAATGTAAATGAGATTTAATAAGAAACATAAACTTCACCGGAATAAGTGCTTTAAATGGTTTTCTCATCAATTGTTTCGTTATTTCCATCTATAAATTTAAAGGGTAAAACATTAAATAAATTCATCATTTTCTTTCGCATTCAAACTTAATGCTTTCGTATTTGTAGATTCAATAACACACTGTTTCTCTGTTTATCTCTTTCTTTCTCTCTATCTCTCTATCTCTCCTTCTCTCTCTCTTTCTCTCTTTTTTCTCTCTTTCTCTCTCAGACAGGGTGACACAAACACACACACACATTCATATTTCACTTTATGCGGGAGATAAGGAAAAGATGAAAATTATGACTGATACAAAGCGATTGGTTTCGACAGATTTCAGCGAAAGGTGGGTGACTGGGGCGTGCCTGGTTCGCGTGAAAGGGGCGAGCTTTGATTTTCTTTTTTAGGTCCACCTAAGTCACATCGGGGTGGTCTTCTGTAGAACCCTTCCCTGGTTAAGATAGACCTTATTTTGTGTAACTATTTCCGGCCTGTTCCCGTTTTCTGCTTTGGTCAAGATTCCCAACCTGTTTTTGGTTCCCTTTTTTTCATCTCGACTGGGTCAACTTTCTTCTTTCCCCATGGCCGTATTTATTTTATCCTTTCCCCATCCCTTAGTGAGAGATCCTCTTGATTTTATTTTTAATTATTTCACCCCGTGCAAGGCAGTAAAGCCACTAAGACACAAGGGGGGTCACTGAGTGGGGAAGAACAAGAAAAAAAAGAAGAGAAACATTAAGGAGCGAGAAGAATAAAACAGTAATCAAAACAGTAGATAGCGACTGACATTGCATTAGAATTTCGAAGATCAATGTTGGCTGGAAAGCATGGAAGAGAGATCCACAAACGGGCAGTGCAAGAAAAGAAACTGTTAGCATAGAACTTACGGTTCGATCTAGCCAATTCAACTGTAAAATGACGAGACGTAATGCGCTTATAAAGTCTAGGCATCATAGCGAAGGGTTCATCCGAACAATGACTATGAAAGAATTAATAGAAAAAGCACAAAGAATCTTCATTACAGCGGTGGGAAATAGATTGAAGCCGAGACGTCAATCTCTAAATATATAGCAGGAAAAACCGACCATATGTATCAGCAATATTCAAAGCATGAACAAATAATTGACTTATAAATATACAAGATTGTGTCGTTAGAGAGAAAAATTGTCTTGTACGACACAGTTAATCAACTTTCTTAGCCACAGACTTAGAAACAGATTCAATATAATCTTGCAAGTCTACTAAGGTGTAACCATTCGTTGTTGTGGGAGTTACTATCAGCCATAATGATGGGAGCAGAAAATTGTCTCTCAGATTTTTAATAGAAAGCAGTTTCGTTTTGAAGGTGTTAAAATTAACATGTCAATCTTTACTCCAGTGAAAAACAGTTAAACTAAATGCTCAGATAATGGTAAAAAGTTATGGATCTAATTTTATGCCAGTACTTATCACAAACTCCAGGTTTCAATGTTGATTTTCTAAAAAAAGTGAAAAATCCACATACCCTATTGCAGATGGCCGAAAAAGAAGTAAATACCTCGATACAAGCTCCTGAAAAATTTATTTCGGTTGAGCTCTCTGGGAAGGAAGTGTGAGTTTGTACACAATAACTATTACGGCTAATAATGCAATACTCTGCGGTAAAACGAATCGAGTTCTCTCAGTAACTATGTGATTATCTAACAATAAATACGCTTAAATTCATATTCATCCCTGCCGTGCGCCAACGGCTTGGGGATAGAATCTACGACTGACGCCAATTCAGTCTAGCCACACTGATGAACAGTGATACAGAGAAACAGTCTGTCTGTAGATGACAATATATATATATATATATATATATATATATATATATATATATATATATATATATGTATATATGAAGGGGAGGAGGAGTAGTAAAAAATATTTTTACAACTTCATCTTTCTTCGTATAATCCGAAAGTCAACTTCCTCATTCAACTGTTGAATGAGATGTTCGACATTATGGCCAAATGTAGATACATGAGGAAGTTGACTTTGGGATTATACGAACCCGGATGAATTTGGAAAAAAATATCACTCCTTCTCCCACATTACTTCCGGTGCTGCATTAAGAAATTTAAGTTCTTGTGTTTTCTGTAATTATTTCACTGAGTTAACTACATGATGAGGCCATGGAAGTGGAAACCGCGGATAATGTCCCATTCAGCGTTTTATTATTTTATGATATCTATCTATCTATCTATCTATCTATCTATCTATCTATCTATCTATCTATCAGAATACACGGTTGGTATACTTGACAAGACACCAGAAGTGTTGAAACAAAATGGTTATTTTTGTAGTGATGTTATAACATACTTATGTTATAATTTAAAAAAAAATATGACATACATACATATATATATATATGTATGTATATGTGTGTGTGTGTGTGTGTGTGTGTGTGTATCGATTAAACAATTTAAAAATCCACTTAAAACAATATGTGAGTTTCGTCAAGTAACTATTCTTTAATTAATTTGCAGTTGTCATTCTCACGAGGAATATTGATTAGAAAAATTCTTACGGGAGCTGCATAATGAATTCTTTTACAGAACGAAGAAAAGCAAAATCTATAATTAAATATTAATATTTTGTCACTTTTCGCTACAGATATTTTCCATTGGGAATTTCTAATAAAATGGGCAAAGATTGTTATCAATATGTACATTGCATGGTGGAAAATGAAATCAAATCTCTGCTTTAATCAATTTCGGATTTTTTTAAATTAAGAAAAACTACGCGAACTAATAATCTTTTTTCCCCACCATAGATATTTGCCAATAATACTCCGAATTATCGCTACTTTTGCAACCATTTAAATACCATAGAATTATTAAGCAAATTACAGAGTGTCCTCCAAAATATGACATCATTTTAAAAGCAATTATCTTGAAGACGACTTATTCTAGCTCAATGAAATTGAACAGTTTAAGTGTTGAACATCATAAGTTTATTATGGGACCGATTTCACAAGAGTTCAATATGTGCACCGCCTGTGACACGACACACGTCAAGTCAGTAGTTAGGCTCTTGCCAAACACGCTGTAGCATGATTTCGGTAACATTATCCAGTGCGGAAGTGGTTCCCTTCATGAGTTCATTAATGCTAGCAGAAAGAGGGGATAAATAGACCAGCCCCTTCACATATCCCTATAAAAAGAAATCACACGGTGACAGGTCCAGTAACCGCGGCAGCCATTTCATCAGAAAACTGTCTTCATCTCCGCCATGATCGATCCATCTCTCTGGCAGTTTCTCATTGAGATAGCAAAAATAAAACATTAAATATAAAATCTTGATCTGTTTCTATACATTCTGTGAAAATTTGAGGTTATTTCAACATGAATTGCCAAAATTATTGGCCTGCGAAATGATTTCAAATTTTTTTAGACATCCTGTATTAAGAAACAGAAGCATTTCGTTATGGTTTCTAGAAAAAAGGAACAATCTAACATGCAAATTACAAATTGGAAATATCGTAACCAAAGTACAACTATTTGGACATCTAGGAAGTGTTTGATAGCCATGCAACACTGAAATCTGAAGAAGCATTAGGATAGAAAAAAAAAGTTTTAAGGGACCAAAGATTTTCGTTAAAAATAAGAAAAGAGTGCTGAACTATTATGTAGTATCAGGCCTCCTATATTGCAGTGAAATTTGGATAATCCCCTCACAGATGAAGAAGAGAATTGAAGCAACAGAAATGTGGTTCTACAGAAGGATGCTGAGGATATCATCGTCAGAAGATGTAATCAACGACACATTTTTAAAGAAAACGGAAAAAAGGACACTTTCACTTAACATCAAGAAGAGACTGTTGACATTTCCTGAGCACATACTGAAGAAAAAGATTTTAGAAAAATCGTTACTCACAGGACAGATTGAAACAAGTGAAACAGAAGAAAACAAAACAAAACTTAGATACCGAACTTGAGTAAATTGATGGCGAAACAGGGTCTAGGAGAGGTGTATATGTATAGCTGGTCACTCGTATTTGGCTAGTCAATCCCTATTGTAGACACCTGTTCAGGCGCATTAGTTATACTTAGTTACAAGCCATAGTTACGGCTTCTGGGAAAGAGCGGGTTATCTAGCGTGATCAACAATTTGAAGCAGCACGCTCAAGCCCTCGGCCACGATGATTTGTGACTTCGTGCTAGCACAGCTATCGACGGGCCTAGGGCTTGGTATGGTTTTCAGACCCTTTCCACACGCTAGACCCCTCTAGTCCGCTGGTTCCTAACAAATCCAATATGGTGAGATTCGAACCCGGGTTTCATGTTCAGAATGCAAACGTTCTAACCACTCGGCCACTCAGAAGAGATAACAAAAAACAAAATTATTCGCTACAAAGGACAGGGAGAGACTCTTGAAGAGACACAGCACATAGAAGAAGAAATTGTAAATAGCATAGAAAGTATTTCCCTAGCTTTTGAGACTACAGTTCAACAGAAAGAAGTCATATTAACAAGAGATTTATTACAGCCTTTAAAAATTCTTGACCATTTTTCACCATCGTGTATAAATACATTGAAGATTTTTTAAATAATTTCTGTCTAAGAAATCAATATTAAAACTTCTGCCTTTTTATAATTAAAATGACCAATGAATTCTGTTACAATTTGTCTCACTGAATTATTACTTACTCTTTGATTTGTGAATTGAACAATCTGTGGCATTCATAAGAATAAATGTCTTCAAATCTAATGTCAGTTTTGACATTATCCGCTGACCACAAAACCTTTGTAGCAAAAGTATCTTTAATACATACAGCGTGGAAGATTACGTGTAAAAGAAGTCGCAGTTTGTAATTGTAACCTCTCAAGAAGGCGGTTTAGATTATTTATCAACAAATTGTTGACATACAAGAAAATCATTTGGTAAACAAAATCATACAACAATCATGTCAAAAAACTGCTGACTAAATATTCGGTGGTTAATCAGCTTAAATATCATAAACACTTGTTAGGACGTAAGAGCAAGTGTTATCTATATTGCTTTAAATTCCAATTTACTCAACTGTAAAATTGTTTTGTAAAATTTTTCTCGATATCTTGAGCATCTCTCGGTAGTTTACCATAATGATCATTCACCTTAACGCTTTACCGCCACTTTACCGGCGGTAGAGAAAAATGACATAATGTCCAACCACCAGTCGAACAGTGGTAGAGAAAAATAACTTAATGCCCAGCCACCGGTTGAACCGTGGGTTAACACATCTATTTTCATATCTACCGTGAAACATTATATACCAATTATTTGCGAACTTTGACGCGGGATCTCAAGCAGATGGGTTAAAATTGTCCAGGAACGCAAGGGGTTAAGCAATGGTTGGTTTACAGATGCCAACTTATATGGTCGTCTTTTTTGGCTGTAAAATTGTATGTGCCTTTTTGTTGATCATTGTTCCTTATGCAAAGAACCAAGTTATGCTTCCGAATATATGGAGAGCATATGTTATAAATCACTCAATCTAGATCAGGCAACTGTTAATTAAGAGATCAGATAGATGAATGATAGCCTTTGGTAATTAAATTTATCTCTTAGCTTCTAAGGAATCTGTCAGTACTCTGAAACGTGGCATACTAAATAGAAAGTAATTACAAATAACGCTTACAGATAACATAGTCTTTTTTCTTAAACTGATAGATGCGAAATCTCCTTTTCCAAAACAATCTTAACTAAATCATGGTATCTCTAAAATAGGGGTTCATTTAACGTATTATGTCTTCCCAAATCTCAATGTGAACGTTCTCTTATCATAACTGTTGTAACCTAGGAAAGGTTACTGAATAGAATAATCATACGAAGATTGGTAATGAACGATAATACTTAGAACAAGAACAACACATATAAGATTCGGCAGTGGCGCGTAGAAGAAGTTGTCAAGTTCTAGAAGTAAGTCAAGTGCATTCCAAAATTAATCTTCAACTGCAGGATAACTACCTACCGCCCCAAGCGGTCAAATGTAGCACAAGGCCAAATTTAATGTGGGGTATAAAACGGGGTCGGGTAGCTGTTCCCCGAGACGAGACTCTGCCCTTCGACAAAAAGAGTTTGACCAGTATAGCTAGAGCGGGATCTCCAACTGCAGACCAACATACAGTATTTACTACGGCATTTATGTGAATGGGGACATATCCATTATCGTCCGTAGGTATGCTACAACAATAAGCCAGTAATGGGTTATGTCCTGTGCCAGTTTCATAATAGGAGCAGGGGAGCAAATTTCACCAGCACATATTCCATGTAAAAATGCAAACTGCATTTCGTGGGAGCTGCAAATATCTCTACCGCCAGTCTCCTTTGATCGAAGGCTGTACCCACTCAACTTGTTAACCGGTTAAATCTATTGTTTTGGCAAAACATGATTCATATTTCATGACCCCATACAAGCCACTAAGGTCCAAGGGGTCACAAGGTGTAAAAAAATTAGAAACACAAACATTAATTAAGAGTAATCAGGAAGACACTAGATAGCGATTGAAATTGCATTTAAATTTTTTAAGATTAATGTTAGCTGGAAATCATGGAACCGGAAAGGAGTTCCATGAGCGAGAAGTGCGAGAAAAGAAACGACAGGGAATTTACGGTCACATCTAGCCAGCTAAACTGTAAATTGATGAGATCCCGCCACCAGTCTAGAACTACGCTTAAATTCAAAAGTTTAGGTACAACAGCGAAAAGCGATATTTATCCTGCTATGTACAGAAATGTGGCACAAGGCCAAAATGAGGGATGAAGACAAGGACGGTCTTAACGTAAAACTTAGCTAGCCACAAAAACTGACCCAAGCATACAACAATATTCCTTACACCAAAACAACGCATTCTTACCTTTCTTACTGCACCCACCATAATACCGCTATAATATTACCATAGCGAAGAGCTCATCCTAAGAATTACCATGAAAGTATAAAGAAAATACACAGAGGCAACTATACGGCGGTGGGAAAGTGACTGAAGCCGAGCCGCCAGATCAGGACCAATAATATTGCCGATTCTTTTTTGGATTTTATCAATGGGCATAAAGTGGATAACAGAGACACAGAGACACAGGGCCATATGTGACAGCAATATTCTAAGCACAGACGAATGGTAGACTTTATATATATCTAAGATATATTCTGGAGGGAAGAATTGTCTCGCTTGACACAGCGAACTTTTTTAGCAGCTGACCTAGCAATGGATTTAATATAATCTTTCTACTTCATGTCAGCTGAGAACGTTAGCTCGAGATGACCTGCTTGATAATTGTGAATGTGATGCCCAGTGTACAAACTCACTCACTAGCACACGAGGTAGAATGCATATTTATTCATACGCAATAAGTTCCACTCTCATTAATGCTAAGTTTAAATCAAGGCCGGCCAGATATTCTAAATGGCTAGATACTTGTCGGAGTGCTCTCTTATAGGCAGTTAGTTAAGCCAGGAGTAGAACTTCTCTCTGGTGTTCTACTCCTGTCTTGACTAACTGCCTCGGCAAATTACGAGAATGACAATAAAAAACTGGGTTAGAGAATTGTTGTGAGACCGTAACATACCTACAACATGGACTCTTCCAGGACTATATAAAGTATGCGATATAACACTCTAGGAGAAGAGGAGGAAATAGAGAGAGAGAGAGAGAGAGAGAGAAAGAGAGAGAGAGTATTCTAATACGAAGTATCTGTCGCGTACGACTACCAATATTGGACACTAGCACATAGTAAGCTCCGCTTACACTTACACTATCTTTGTAACCTTTTTGTTTAATATATCTTTCTTACCTCTAATCCGTGTTTTGTGTTTTCCTTCCATGTTTCTGACTTTGGGCCAACATCAGTGGCGACGAAGAATTCGAGAAACGCACTCAGGCCGAAACCTCAATACCTTACCAGTCCCACATCAGTGGCGATGAAGAATTCGAGAAACGCAACACCCAGCGTCTACATATAAAAAAATATTCCGATACCAAACAGCAGTGACGAACTAGCGATTCGACATCTACGGAATATTAAAGTCTGTCCAAATAACATTACGAGAACGATTTCTTACACACCCACACACAGAAAAAAAAAACAGTTTGTTCGTAAAACAAACTGACAACACAAGAGCCGAAGTACTACTTACGACTCAAGTTTTCGAAAAGAACTATCTAAAATTTTTTTTATGTAACTGAGTTGAATCTCGTGCATAAAATTATTCTCCCCTCAAATTCACTGGGGTGAGTTTTCTCTTTTTTGGCTAGTCTGTATTCAACGTTTAACGTGTGTAGTAGTGAGTTAACTGAGAAGTGTTGCGTTTAAAAATGGCAGGATATTCATATCGTGAGCAGGCAGATGTTATTTTTGCTGACTGCCTCGCGAATGATAATGGACACGAGGCTGCACGGCCGTATTAAATTTCATTTCCAGACCGAAGACAGCCGAGTCATCCAACCTATGCTGCTGATTATCGTCGCGTTATTAACAACAACGAACCGAGGAAGACCGAGATCCGCTCGAACGCCTGGCCACAAAGAACACATTCTGTCGGAGACGATCCAGGTATCTGCAAACGTCAAGTGGCCCTAGCATAGAGGTTACTTCAACAGCAGCTTCTGTATCCGTATCATTTTCAAGGTGTGCAGGATCTTTCGCCCTCTGATAACTCACCACGGAATAACTTTTGCTGATGGTATATTGCACAAACTACCGATCCAATGTTTGTCTCTTCAGTCTTGTTAACGGACGAGGACACATTTGGAAGAGATTGAATGATAAATTTACACAATCAACATTTGTGTGCGGATCGGAATATTACAATACAGGCTAGACAGCTGCATCATTTACGATTAATGTGTGGGCTGGAATTGTAGGTGACTGTCAGGTAGGTCCATATGTTCTCCCAGTGCGTCTTACATGAACTGTCTGCATGGACTTTATTTCGAACACACTTCCAGGTAACTGAAATAGGATGTACCTTGCTAATACGAAGACGGATCAGGTTCACATACAGTGGATCTCCATGAAAGATGAACAGGTAGGAGGCGAGTTGTTCGATCGCATACACATTACCTCGACCTCAGTCCTTTGGATTTATATCTGTGGGGCTGCCTAAAACAATTGGTTTATGCAGCAGACATTAAAAATGCAAAGACGCTTCATAACGTGTGATGGGGGACTGCAACGCCATTCGACACAGTGTGGGAGTATTTGAAAGTGTCCGCCAGTCAATGATCCGACGGGTGCATGCGTGTGTAGAAGCAAGCGGAGGACATTTTGAACATTTGTTATGAGTTGCTGTGCTGAGGTACAACGATGTCCAAAAGGACATCGTTGTATTTTTTGTGGACATTTTACTTTGTTTTGGTGACAGGGAGCCGTCCCCAAAGTTTGTAAATTTTTGGATTATATATTGGTTTGTACATTTTACGTCATGTACCGAAACTTAATATCTCAAAAATGAAGGATTTACTGAAATAAGAACTTTTTGTCATAGTTTTGGTGTGAGGGACCCGTAACCCAAAGTTTGTAAAATTATTTTTGCTACACTGTATATATCATAAAAATGAGAGTTTTAAGGTATGCTATACTTATGGGTAAAAGTGATCTATATCAGAAATCGTGTGTATATAAATATTAAAAGCCAGGTAAGTTCATGGACGTGAAGTGATACAATTCAGTGCGGAATAAATCGTATCACCTCACGTCCATAGACCTGCCCGGCTCTTCCGCTAACCTGAGGAATATTCATGAGCAATCTCATACCAAAACTTTTGAAAAACTAATAACATTTTTGCTCTTGTATATAAATACTTGCTACAAAATAAAATCCTTACAGTTGCCTTGATAAACTCCCTCGGAGGACGAAATGCGTCGTCTAAGATAAGTTTTCTTTTTGTCTTCATTCATATTGTCCTTTTACAGATATACTCCATCTGAATTTTTACTCACACACATATTGTCACGTAGGTTTTTTTTTAATGCTATGATTCAACTGTCAAATAAATAAAAAAAGTTGTTAGATAATTCTCTTTATAGATATTGAAATTAATTCAGACGGCTGATAATGTCAGATGAAATCAGGTTTATGTATCTGTCTTTCTGGTTTAACATCTTCCTAAATAGGATACTGAAGCGAAACCCAGTGTTATTTGCATGATTAACTTTACAGTTGGTATGGATTGTTCAGAACCAATATTTAGTGTTCATATGCTATAAATGACTTGTCCCTACAGCGTTCTTTTCCGGTAAAGGTCGAATGTTTTTAGTTAAATCATTAAAACATGCATAGCGGATTCATGGCAGGATACCGACCGGCACTTCATTATACAGTGGACCTGATTGTACAGAATGCACTACCAGTGAAATAAAGCTACTAAATCGAAGTAGACAGGTTAACTTATGCATATTCCAAATGACAAACTGCTGTGAATTCAATGAATATTAATACATTGTAAAAAAAAGCAAATTATAGCACTTAAAGGTTCTGCGAAAGAGGCGTTATTACTATTATTATTATTATTATTGGCTCTTTGAAACTGGATTTAAATGATATAATGGCGACATAAATAAATCCAATGACTCAGATCAATACTGACGAAAATGTTCATATGGACATTTTTCTCCAGGGCAAGAACATGGTGTCATCCTCCACGTGATTGCATGTTGTTATTTTTATTATTAGATACGAGGTAGCTGAGAACAAATCCGTCAACAAAAAGCGTATTTGAGTCCTTATTTGTCTGCTTGTTTGCACTCATATATATATATATATATATATATATATATATATATATATATATATATATATATATATATATATATATATGTTTGTGTGTCTGTGTGTGTTTATTTATATAATCACGCAGACAGGTACTGGCATGTACTTGCGCAATTGTATGTCTCCTGATGTATACATATGTAAATATGGGTAATAGCCTGCCGGATTTATATGAATGAAGAAAACGCCCCTGGGGTCACCCATATGTACTTATTTGGAAAATGAGCTTGAAGGAACAGAAAATAAATTAATTCTTCAATGAGGTCGCCACAAAGACGACCTTTCAGTAAACTTGGATTTGTTCAACAAATACCTTTTTTCATTGCTTTCACTGAACCAACATTGCTTGTCTGATTCGTACTCAAGATATGTCAATTTTCTTTTTGAAAAAAAAGCTCTATATATTTCTTGAGTCGTAAGCCAACATAAAATCATTTTTTCTGAAGACTTCATATGGTCTACATTATTTATATTCGAACTTTTGTCCTTAACTTTTCGGCTTAAAATCTAATTATTAATAAAAGGAAAATAATTTTGACTCTGTCAATGATTGCCATATTAACATTAAAATGTTTTTCTCATGTAGATTACATCAATGTAACTTTTTTTAAGAAAATATTTCTTACTAAAATGATTATTTTATTTGAAGAAATATTAATCTTAAAATAATGTTATAATTTTAGATTGGATTAACCATGAGGTAAAATAACCATTACAAACAAGAGGGCGACTGACCCGCGGCGAATCTTTACTCCGATTCTGATTGGTTAATAAGGTAACGGGCTAAGGGAGATAATGAGGTTTGTATTTACTCAATACATCACATCTTCCTTCTTGAATAATTTAGTATTGCTAACTTTATGGGATTTAATTTTTGGGAACAATGACAGGGGTAGACTACCCTCATGTTAGTTTTGGCATTATTCTGGCTAGATGCTTACGTGATTCTGTAACGTGCTCGTTTTTTGTTTACATGATGACTTCCGGTCACAGTTCTGTTAGAATCTGGTCGTGGCTCCTTTGACAGTGGCTGCTCAACTGTAAGTAGTTCTTTCTGGCTAGGTTCCCAGAGAACTGGCGTTATTCTGGGGTGGAACAGATGATCAGCATCTCTCGATGGTCGTATATACCTTTGGTTCCTTATATATTTAATTCCAGATGGGGTTTCCACAATGTAAGTTACTCTTTTACACTACTCACTGAAACACCATACTAGCATACTTAACTCACAGATGTATAGAGGCACCCAAATCTTTCAAGCGCTTAGGGACTTTATGGATTTTACTCCGGTCCTGAATGCAATGAAATACATAAAATGACTTAAATAATACATTTCCGTTCTCATATGTATAATTAAAATATCTCATCTTCTTCTTCTTCTTTCATGTATTGTGTCTTTTCAGGACGTAAGCGATCATGGCTCTCCACATATTCCTATCACTTGTAGCACTTAATAAATTTTATCTTTTTGTTATTTCTTCCAAACCCTGTTATGTCATCCATTTGCTCAAGCCCATCACATGTATTACGCGATGCTTTCCTCTGCCCCTCTTTCCCTCAATCTATCCTGTGAGTATCAGGTTTTCCAAGCCCTCCTTCCTCATTACGTGCCCCCAGAAATTTCAACTGCTTCTTCATGATGTTAAGTGTAAGTTACCTTTTATTTCCATTTTCTCTAAAACCGTATCGTTGGTCACATGTTCGGTCCATAGCATCCTCAGCATCTTTCTGTAGAACTACATTTCTGTTGCTTCAAGTATCTTCTTTATCTTTGAGGAAATTGTTTAGCATTCACTGTCATATAGGAGTACATATATCAGGTAACAGTTCAATACTCTTTTCTTCGATTCTAACGAAGTTTTCCTGTTTCTTAATACTCTGCTTAGGTTTTGGAATGCAACTTTGGCTATCCCGATGCGCCTTCGGATTTCAGTGTCGCACATTCCGTCCTCTGTTAAAAAACTTTCTATATATTTAAATTTTTGTACTTGTTTGATAATATTATTTGCGATTTGTCGGATGCCGTATTATAAGCAACTGATTTCATTGTTACCAGTAAAACAGTAAGACTTATTGCTCGAATCAGAGTTAAAACGATGTTTTGAAGTTCCATGGAGTGAATTGAAGAATTCAAAGTCATTTCCTCAAAATTATCATTGCTGTTTTCTAATCTGTACCAGAGATACTTTTAGTTTTAGGCCTTAGGCCTAATTAGCTCCCCGCAGTCTTAATCTTTAAACTTGTCTTCTCAAAAAAATCTTCTGACGTTAAGTTTTGTTATGTAGCTCATTAAGCTGATTGTCCGATGGAATTCTTTTGCACCTGGTTCCTTAAACAGCGCTAGGAAAATAGATCAATTTAGGTATTCCGGTATGTCACCACTGTTGTATGATTCATTTATTATGTCTCTAATTTTGTCAATGCCGAAATCATCTAAGGCTACCAGCATTTCTATTACAATTCTGTCTAATCCTCTGCTTTATTCCTTTTTAAATTGGCTCTTGCTAATTTCAATACAGATTTTAATATTTCTGGTACTTCGATATTGCAATGTATTGCCGGTTGTCTGCTTTCGTTGTGGAAGAGTTATGATATATTTCTTACCTCTGTGACGTATTTTGTCTTTCTTAAATATCAATGTTACGCCTTTGGAATGTATGTATCTTGTTGATCACTATGACTATTGTCCTGTTAATTCTCTAATTCCTTTATGTATATTACAACCCTGATTATGATTATTGGGGTTGATGATATTCTCATTGCTGGACGTTGCAATTCTCAGTTAATTAAGGTAAAAACACGTTTAAATGGCTGATCTTGGACAGCTTTCTTTCTTTCTGGGTATACAATTTACCTATCTATATCTCTGAGATGAGATATGATTACTTGCATTATTTACATTATTCAGAGTGCTATCATCATCTTCATTGCCATATTCACAACGTTCAGTTGACTCAAATTTCGAAACGAACCCTTTATTTCGTTGGTTAGATCCAATGACTAGACCCAAAGATTTGTGAATTCAGTACCAGGCTACAGCAGTGGTGAACCAAAACTTGGAGACTTGAATTAAAAGGAAATAACTGAGATATCCGGAAGAGGCATGGCACGTGGAACTAGAACAATCTACCCCAGTGGACGAAATAAGGGGTTCGATTGGAAATTTCAATCACCTGAAGAAGATCGGAACGTACAATGGCCGAAACGTTGTGAATATGGCAATGACGATGAGGATAACAGTCCGAATAAAGTAAATAATGCAAGTCTACAATTTACATTTAAAAAGAACTCTGAGATGAGGTATTATGATTACTTGAATTATTTACATTATTCTTTCTTATTTTGCATACTTTTGGTTGAGATATTCCTCTTTTGCCTGCTTGCATTTGGCAATATTTTTTGTCTCCTTTTTATTATGACAAAAGATTGATCTGTCATCCATTCCTTTTTTCCCTGTCTAGTTTTCTTTGGGATGATTTTGTTGACTGATATTACTAAAGCTTCTCCTAATGTGTCATAGTCCGTGTTACAATTTTTTGTGTATATTTATATATATATATATATATGACTAGTGAGTTGTTCCAAATGTCTTGACTTGCTTTATAGTCTACCAATAGAAGGTTAACCAATCAGAAGCCGCAGAACATTCTATCCGTCGTGTATAAAGTAGGCCATTTTTGTTTATCCTACCCGAATGATCAGTGCCAACTTGTCAGGCGAAGATGACAGAAGGAAGAACTCGCTCTGCTACGTTGCTGCGATATCCACTGCTATCCTGAACTACGCTTTCCTACTGTCTCCGAAATATTCACTGTTAACCTCTGGATTCTATAGTCGAAGACGACCGTCAAAATGTCTAACAGTCCGAACTTCCATTCTCCTTTAGTCAGCCGGCCCTGACTTACGTATGAATGTGCTCCAACCTCGGACCACAATGATCATTATTCCTGTCTTTACAAAAGGGAACGGTATACCAGAACCTTTGCACCATTAAGATCCTAGAAAATACAGAGTAGCTATATGCAGGCAGTCCAGTCCAAAGTACAGGGTAATCGAAACTCCCTATTTTATGTATGATGGACTCTCTCGGGCAAGTCCATCATACATAAAATAGGGAGTTACTTTTCAATCACTCTGTAGATGATAAAAAAATTGCATCTACCGGGCCTGGAAAATTGCAAATGCTGTACTCAATAGAAGCAAACCGTTAATACCCTCCAATATAAATGACCCTGAGATTCTCTCGTTGCGTCGGATAAGGGTAAACTCTTTGCTTTGAATTTTGCCGCTAAGTCTAGGTTAGACGACAAAGACTATCTCATACGCGACTTCCCCCACCTCACGGAGAACAAAGGTTCATGCTATGTCTATATCGGCTTGGGACGTTTCCAGACTTATTAAAAGCACTGACTATACAAAAGATACTGGTACGGATAAAATCGTTGTAGTTGGTCTCAAAAAGATTTGGTCAGAACTGTTTCCAATCTTAGTGAAACAGCTGCTTTAAGAAGTGTTTTCAAAACCCATGGAAAGTGTTTAGTGTGTGCTCTCTGTTAAAGAATGCAGGTGAGTCCTTGTTCCAATATCGCCCCCCCCAGCTCCCTTACTGTTATTAGTAAATTTTCTGAAGCCATCATAAACATGAAAGTCGTTGAACATTTCACTAAAATAAAGTCCTGATTGACAAACAGTATGGTTTTCGCTCATCTTGGTCTACGGCTGATGTCTTAATTACTATCACGCATAGAACGGGTGAAACCCTTGATAATAAAATTCTAGATATGTATTTTTGCAGTATAGGGAGATGATTAGGGATGGTCATACGCACAAAGATGCTTAATGCCGTGTCTGCCTACTGGTGCTAAAATCTGATTCCGATCTTAAATGGAACTCATATTATAATCACAAAAGATGCTGGCAGAATGGTCGGTTCCTTTTATCGTTCCAGAACATTCCTATGTCCCGCTGCCAGGCTCTCTATCTCTGTAAGTCAGATCAGACCAAGAATGGAATATTGCTGCCATTTCTGGGCTAGTACAGCCCAATCTTTACTGTCTAGTCCTGACAGAGTTCAAAAGCGCTAATGCGGCCTTGTGGGTGATGAATTATTCTCCACCCTGCAAGACTTATCCCACAGACAAAACGTTGCTTGACTTTCACTACTACATCACGCTTACTATGGCAAATTTACATTCCTTAGCTCCACCAGCTCAGACCTTCGCAGCTAGGACTCGCCATGCCATATTCATGATGGCGAACTACTTCCATTCCCTTCGGGTAGCAATCAGCTTCTTACCCACTACTGTTATTTTGTGTAACAACCTCCCGAGTGAATGCTTCCTTGACGACTACTATCTTCGTCTCTTAAATCCAGCATCAATCGACAACCATTTTCTTTGTTTCCGGAGTCTGTCATATTGCAATTTGGGCGTTGCCTTGGCTCTCTTCAATTTCTATAGTTTCACTAATTTTACATATCACTGAAAGGTGGTCTCTCCTGCAATTGGAACTTGGATATATCAGGTCATCCCATAAGTTCTGTCCGAATTTTGAATAAAGAAAACAAGTGACCAAATGTTACATTTAATTACAGATTCAATCAACAATGTATTTTCCCTGATTATCTATGACTTCCTTCCATCTATTAACAAGCTTACTAATTCCATTACTGTAAAATTCTTTTGGCTTTGATTCGAAGAACTCACAAATGTCAGTTTTAACCTCTTCCTGTCTTACAAAAGTTGTTTCTTCCAAATGATTCTGTAAACTACGAAAAAAATGGTAGTCTGAAGGAGCAAGATCGGGAGAATAAGGTGGATGAAGAATTTTCTCACAACCAAGTTCTTCGATCTTTTGTGACGTAATTCTTGCTGTGTGGGGTCGCGCATTGTCCTGATGAAACATCACCCCTTTTTGATTCACTATAGCAGGTCTTTTTTTCCTCAAGATTGGTTCAAACTCTCTAATTGCTGACAGTATATTTGAGAATGAATTGTTGGATTCAAAGTGGATTATTACTTGGCGATCCCACCAGATTGAAAGAAGAACCTTTTGCCTTCTCAGCTGTGGCTGTGGTCCTTCCCCTTTACCAAGCCACTGTCTACGACGATTAACATTTCGATAAAAGATCCATTTTTCGTCGCCAGTTACAAGTCTATCCAAAACAGGTGAAACAAGTTGGCGAGAATGGAGAGAAGAGCAGATGTCAACTCGGGATTTGAGGTTGTTTTCAGACAATTCAGGAGGCATCCATTTTCCAAGTTTAGGAAGTTTTCGAAGTTGTTGAAGATGACGATGAACAGTTGTATGGTTTGAACTGAGAACCACTGCCAATTCCTCAACTGATAAATCAGGATTTTCTTCAAGGGCTGCTTCAAGAAGATTTTCATCAAACTCAATTGGACGTCCAGTTCGATCTTCATCTTCAAGGGTGAAATCTCCACCTCTGAAATTTGCAAACCATTTTCTGCAAGTTCTTTCATTCACACAGTCCTCTCCATTAACTGAGTGAATGTTTCTAGCCGCTTCGGCTGCTGAGTTTCCTATCTTGAACTCATAAAGCATTATGTGCCTCAAGTGATTCTTGGGTACTTCCATGTTAGCAGGGTTTTAATCAAACAAAATTTAATTTTATTGTTCTCTGAAATAAAATTTGATCAGTTTAAATGCATCTAAACATAGAAATAATGTTCAGCTCCATTAGACATTATAAAATACTCTTTAAATTTCGTTCATTTTAACAAAAAGTTAAAATTCGGACAGAACGTACGGGATGACCTGATATTTGGCATCAGTATAACAGTGTATTCCTGAATCTCTTATTGATCGTTATTTACTCGATTTGTTTCTTAGTTTCTGCTGCTGGGTTCCACCGTGTTCATATACGTTTTGGGTGTTCTTTACTGTTTGATTGTTCACCATGCATCACTAGACACATTTTATCCGCGTTAATTACGAATTCCTCATCCGAATTTGCCAGCTATTTCATCATCTCCTTTTTTTACATAGTTTGGCATTCAGATCTTCCATGAGAATTGTAATTTCCTGCGATTTGTCTTGGCCTTAACATACAGATAAAACTTGGCCGTGGCATACAGGAAACACTTACAGTTTCCTCTTCCGTAATTTGTGCTGTCGGTGCATATACAACTATGATGGATATGTTAAAATGCTTTAACATTTAAGTTTAACTACATGAATTTTGCCGGATATTTGATAGCATCTCAGAATACATTACTTCATGTCTTAGTCCTTCTCACCTATTATTTTTTAATTGAGAACAGTTAATAACATTTACACGCACTATATTTTTAATGAACTAAAAACCTAAACAAACATTAATTAACATTAATTTTCCTAAATGCATGATTGAAAAATCAAGTAACAAGTACAAGGTATTCTACAGAAACCAACTACAGATTAGACAAAAATATTGTAAGGCGCCTAATACGTAGTCGGATAGATACATATCATCTAATGAAAAAAACAAAAACAAAAACAAACAATTAAACTCATTCCTTATTACAAAAAACTAAAACTCCAACATTGTCACCGTCAACGATACAACAACAAAAAAAAAATAATCAAATGTTTAAGAAACCAATGTTATCTATGAATTCTCTCGCCCACTTGGAGAATTCCTGTACAATAATAAAAATTCAGACTATACATATATTTGTTACACAACGACTGCATTATAACACCGATTCACATACAATATATCTGATAATAGTACAATCAAATAGCAAATCACCAACCAACAACAAAATAAACTTGAAATCCGACCAATGACACAGAAATACTATATCACATCAACTGTAAACAAACGACTTTTAATACGACTATTAAAACATTAAAAGCAAAATTTGGGAAAATATCCTTTGGGAACAAAGCAAAGAGTATTTAACTGTTAATATCAGTCTTCGTGTATAGCTCTGAATGCTGGATAATTTCTTAACAGAAAAAATGAGATTGAAACAACAGAAATGTAATTCTACAGTAGGATGCTAGGAATATCATGGACCGAACATGTGAACAATGACGAAGTTTTAGAGAAAATGGAAACAAAAAGGATACTTATACTTAACATCACCAACCAACAACATTTGAAATGAGAAAAGTGGGCTTGGAAAATTTGCTACTCACAGGACAGATTGAAGGCAAGTAGGACGGAGGAAAGTAACGCATAACCTACATAGAGAGTTTATTATTATTATTATTATTATTATTATTATTATTATTATTATTATTTCCTTTGATTTCTGTTGTATACATATTTCCTACCGGGTCCCAACCAGAGATCTAAGGTCAAAAATAGCTTCATAACATTTCTCACAGATCATTTTTGCAAAAAAAAAAAAAACAAAAAACCAAAAAAAAACAAAAAACAAAACATAAATACAACAAAAAACAAGATCACACAGATTTTGCATAGATAAAGCTCTTCGTAATGTGAGGACTGTACTTGTGAGAGCAATTTTTTGTATTTCTTTAAGGCATGGGCTACCAGGTATACTTTCAATGAGTGTATTGGAATCTTTTCCATTCAATGTGAGGGCTCCAACTACAACAGGCATTATTATTATTATTATTATTATTATTATTATTATTATTATTATTATTATTCCTTTCATTTCCGGGTCTCAACCAGAGATCTAAGGTCAAAAATAGCTTCATAACATTTCTCACTGATCATTTTTACAAAAAAAACCCCCAAAAAACCCCCCAAAAAAAACAAAACAAAACATAAATAAAACACCTAAGATCACACAGATTTTGCATAGATAAATGTGTGAGCTGTACTTGTGAGTACAATTTTTTGTATTTTCTTAAGGCATGGGCTACCAGAAATCCCTTTAGTCAGTCTATCGAAACTTTTTACCGTCAAACCGAGAGATCCAACTACAACTGGAATTATTGATGTCCTCATGAGGACATCTTGCAATCTTGGGATTATTAGGACATTGAAATACAAATCTCACAAGATTTTCATTTCAAGATCCTTGTATTTTAACAGTTTTTTTAAGAAGATATTTAAAAATACATTATTATTATTATTATTATTATTATTATTATTATTATTATTATTATTATTATTATTATTATATTCTTCTTCTTCTTCTTCTTCTTCTTCTTCCATCCTGACAATACCTCATACATAATTGACTATTTCATCTTGAAAGATTAGTTTCAGTGTGAGAAAAAGGAAAGGCGAAAGAAGATAGAAGAGGTGATAATGCTATAATATGTTTAACGTCTGCTTCAACGAAAGAGAAAAATCTTGTCAACTTTAAACTTGTTCATTTTCTGTTGCAATATTTTTTTTAGAGATATTAAGCTCAAATACTAAATGATGCAATGGGTGGTTTTGTAGTCAAGGAACACGCAATTAACTCATTATTTCATTAGATTCACATCGGATGTCGAAATTTAAAGGCTGAACGTTTCTATGTTTCTAACAGTTTTATGTAAATAGTACCCTACGATTATTGTAGTTTTCATGTGCGTATATATACATATATAAATGTATTAATATGTATATATATATATATATATATATATATATATATATATATATATATATATATATATATATAAGTGTATTAATATGTATATATAAATGTATTAATATATATATATACTCGACTCTCCCTTCGAATTCAACGTATGAGTGTCAAGCAGATCAGTTCCTAGGAAACCGACAGCCCGACAACAGCACATGAGATTTGAGTATAGTGATAATGGCTTCGTCCAGGACCATCCATACTTTTGAAGGGCCGAATACAGAGACCTGGTGCACTACGTGCCACAAGGTCCCCAAACGACCCTCCGCAGGTTTTGAATTCAGAGTTGTCCTTCTCCTAGACCAGTTGCCATCCAAGGCTATAGAATCCAGTCTGTCCTGCTATTTATCCATAGCTGGAGGGAGAAGAAGAGGATTCACACCTTTCTCAAGGGTATTAGCTCGTAAGTGAATGTAATGGATTTGACTCCGATTCCTCAATCCAAGCCGCTATCCATTACTCTACCGTGCCTCCTACATATATATATATATATATGTATATATATATATGAATACATATATATATATATATATATATATACGTGTGTCTGTATATCTGCGTGCTTGCATTTGTGTCAATACGTTCAGATACCTATTGATGCGTATATATATAACAATACACATTCACTAATTACTAAAAGAGATATATGTCTGTTTTTTTTTTCTGCAGTGTTTCTCAGAAAATGTCAGATATTTTTACTTAGCAGAATTCTTATACGTACTTTCTAAAGACTGCCATTGTTGAACGTTAGCAAATGGTCAGTTATTGTTTGAGGAGTCGCTTTAGTATAAATTCTAGCTGTTCTTGAGTGTCAGTATTGAGCTGACCTTTATTCTTCCGATAATTTCCGTGTTGTCTTTATGTATTTTCAAAGTCTTTGATTTTCCATTGGTGACTATTTCAGTGTGTAGCGAAATTTGTTGATTTCTTTTATCATTATGCCTGGAGATTATATAATTTTTGCATTGGATAAATGATTCTTATATTTGCATAGAAGAGAAAACAAAGTGTAAGGATGTGTATAACAAAAATGGAAGTTCTTTTTGAAAAGGAAAAATGAAAGGAAGGGCAAAACATCAAAATTGTTGCGGGTCGGTGTATGCATTGAGAGATAAACACGTGTCTCTCCTGAAATTCAAATGAATATGAAAACCTAATGGTTCAAAGTATTTGTAGTGAGTAAATGTGCGTACAATACGTGTGTGTTTGTATGTGTATGTTTATATATGCATTATTCATGCGTTTCTCAAAGAGAAGGCGTTCTCCGCGATAGGTTACATGTTGACAAATAAGATCAGAAGAGGGTGATAAAAAATTGTCGCGGAGTATTTATGGTCTGGAAAGCGTCCCCTAGTAGCGGTTTCGAGAATTAGGAGGTGGTAATCTGACAGAGTAAAGAGAAGGAAAAAAAAAAAAAAAAGGAATGAAAAGGAAAAGATAGAGAAAAAGAAAGAGGCAATAGTCTCCTAAAGGAAGAGGAGGCAGAGGAAGAAATGGGAGGGAAAGAAGTAAAGAGAAGATAACGTAGAGCGAGTTAAAATTGAACAGAAGGAGAGAGAGAGAGAGAGAGAGAGAGAGGGAGAGAGAGAGAGAGAGAGAAAGGGAAGAGAAAAGAGACACAGAAATATGTGAACGAGAGAAAGTGAGAGAGAAAGAGAAACGTAAACGAGAGTGAGAGACAGACAGAAATGTGGGAACGAGAGAAATTAAAAGGGGTAGAATGAGAGAAAGACAGAAATGTGTGAACGGGAGAACGTGGGAGAGATAGAGAGAAAGAGGGGGAGAGAAAGAAAGACAGAAATGTGTGAACGAGAGAAATTAAGAGGGAGAGAGAGAGAGAGAGACAAACAGACAGAAGTCTCTTAACGAGAGAAAATGAGAGATAGAAAGACAGAAAATATGTGAACGAGAAAGAGAGAGAGAGAGAGGAAGTTAAAAGACAAAGTGAAAAAAGTTATAAAAATGAAAGGTCAGTGGGATATGATCAATTTCAATCACTAATTCGACCTTTAGCAACCGGACTTCATGGAAAACAGGATACGTAGATAAGCCAATGGTAATCGAGATAGGTTTGATAATCGTCGTTTGTTGTAGTCAATGGATAAATATTGTGTAAACATCTGTTAATTACAAACCGCAGCGGTGCGTTCTAAATGAAAAAAAAAGTACTTTTTATTTGATACTTTTTCAAAAGGATATCCGGTTTAAACTGGCAAGAAACTTTCCGAAAAAAAGTATAGCATGTTGAAAAAAAAAGGCACCAAACTTGATAAAAATAAAGTTTTAACGTCAAAATGTTTATGAAGGGTGTTCTAGTAACTTGAACTGATTTTAAATGTGAATTAAGTTTAAGCGTCTAATGATTTTTTTCTTTTTCTTTCAGATTTAACAACTTAATTCTTTGGCAATTTCAACCAGGGAAAGATTAACAATCAAACAACGTGTTAAAGTTTCAAGAGTGCAATTGGAAAACAAACACACTGGGTCGATGGCAGACGTGAAAAACACCATTGCGTGCTTGTTTCCGGCATTCAGCTGAAAACATTTCTGCAGTGCACAAGAATGTGGCCGAAAATCCTGACATCTCTATTCGTCATCGCTCTCATGAATTGAACATATCCACAAAAACGTTACGTCGTTTCCAGTTGCATACTCGGTTGGTCGATTATGTTGACTAAAAAAATCACGAAGTGCGCGAAATGCTTTTCTGTTCGAACGTTCATTTTCGTAATAGAATTCGATAAATGTTAGGGGGGTTATAATTATTTACCTAGAAATATAACTCCCCCACAATCTAAAAAAAATTAAGAGAAAAGGTCGATAATGCCACATGTCACTTGACAAATGAAGAGACAATGTGTTGGATATTTATCAAGTTAGGGAATGTTTTCGAAATCAACTAGAGACGCTAATTTTGTCATTTTGCACGTTTTAATGAATATTTTAAACATCACTATTATGTATTATTCACACCTGTGCGGCTTTTATTATTTTATTTCCTTTGATATCTGTTGTATAATTTTCCTTCTGGATTCCAACCAGGCCTGAGACCAGAAATTGCATCATGACATTTTCCACTAAACATTTAAAAAAACCTTAAAATGACACATATTTTAAATAGATAAAGGCCTTCGTAAGGTGTAAGCTGTACTTGTGAGTACAATTTTTTGTATTTCTTTTAGGCGTCAATGCTTTAAGGTAATATAAAAAATCTTGACTTCAAGATCCTTGTGTTTTGATAGTTTATTTTTTAAGATCTTTAAAGATACATTTTAGTCTGCAAGAACTACTATGTCAATAAAATTAACATTCTGTTTTGTGGTCTTTTATCACAATGTTTATTATTATCATTATTATTATTATTATTATTATTATTATTACGATTTACGCATTTCTATTGTTACTAGTTATGAATTATTATTAATATTATTATTATTATTAATTTATTTATTTATTTATTTCACGGTCTTCCTATTTTAATATTGTGATGAATCTTAATTCTTAAGTTAATGATTAAGTAAGCTTATGGCGAGTTCTACGACAATAAAATAACCGCAGAAATTCCTCTGTCGCATCGTTAGATATTTGATCTTAACGAGTTTAACATATTTCTTTAACAATCATAAACATGGATGCTGGTCATTATTTTAAGGTATAACGGGATATAAATGAAAAGATTTGAAAGTGACAATTTTTTCCCTATTTTACTGAAGCTGTCGTTAAATACCCCCTTTAAATATTCCCTTTATTTCTTTCATTCTCACTGAAAACAAATAGTGCCTTTTTCCTCCACTTTCCACGCGATCAAAACGGAATTGTCCATTATTTATGAGGTATTGGCAGACGTTAAACATTTGTTTGTTTGTTTGTTTGTTTGTTTGTTTCTTTCCCTCCCTCTCTTCTTGCGAACATTTCTCTTAATAATATTTTATATTTTAAATTCAGCAATGTTATTTTGTTTATGGTAACTGGATTTTTTAGCGATTGTATTACTCGTTTTCCATTGTTCAATACCGTGGGTCTGAAAAATGACGTTTTTACGCGGCCGCCATGGCGTCTCAGCCTTTCAGCTTGGGTCAAAGTGTGGTATCTTCTCTCTTGCGGATAAATTACATTTCGTCTCTCTTTTGTCTGTCTTTGGTCAGCGCAACTCAGTTTTTTTTCTGTCTGCAGATAGGTGCCTGGTCTGGCGAAACAGCTGCCAGCGACAGTACCCCCTTCACTGCATTAAAGTGGAGGTATCGGTAGTAATACCGATGCCAGCGTAACCGGTTGTTACGTGGGATGAGTTATATTTTTACCTGGCGCAGGTGCGCATAATCAGCCTCCACACACCTTCCGTCACCTCCTATCAGCGGTAAGGAAATGATATCGCTTCTCGGCATTTTGGCTAAGATTCGATCACAGCTACGCCTAGCTTGGACCGCCTCGGGTCTGGACCAGCTAGGACTAGCTTAGACCAGCTCTGACCAGCTTGGACAAGCTATGACAAGCTAAGACCAGTTTGTACCAGCGGTCCGAGTAAAAACACTCGGGTCCCCACGTTAAAAAACGACCTTGTGTCACAACTTGACTCAGTGGTGGTGGTGGTGGTGGTGGGGGGGGTCAAGTAAATAAACGGCCTTTTGGCTAAGATCAAAGTGTAGTATATATTCTTATCAGCTTAATCTGTTTTTTCTCTCGTCTCACTTCTATTTTCCCTTCGTTCGTTCGTTTCTTTCTTTCTTTTCTTCACTGAAAACCAATTAATGTCTTTTCTCCGCGATAAAAATGAAATAGTCCATTATTTATGAGGTACTGGCAGACGACGTTAAACACTTCTTTATTTCTAGCCAAATCCGGGTCTTACGAACATTTCTCTTAATAATAATTTAAAAATAATTCAGCAGACGTTGTTATTTCATTTATGGTAAAAGCGGATTTTTAATAATGATCTTACCTGATATCCGTCGTTTTATAATCTGCGTCTGAAAAATTACGCTTTGTACGCGGCCGTCATGGTTCCCGGCCCTTTGGCTGGGACCAAAGTATAGTATCTCCCTCGTGCGGATAAACTAACTCTCTGTGTTGTGTATCTGTCTTCGGACAGGGCGCAATTTCATTTTCTCACTGAAACCAAATATTTTTTACTCCCTTTCCACGCAAACGAAACGGAATAGTCCATTATTTATGAGGTATTGGCAGGGGGCAATGGTCATGCGAACTAACAAAGAGAGGGACAAGCACAATTATAATAGGATTATTTAAGTATTATTATTAATATTATTATTATTACTATTGTTATTATTATTACTAGTATTATTTCTATTATGATTATTACTGTTATTATTTTTATTTATTTCATTGCGTAAGTTTTACAGTTGAAATTTTGGAAATTAATAATAATTAATTGATAAGTATAAAAATGAAAACGAAAGTAAATATGTTTATATAGTTGGTGTACGATTGACTATCTATTGAATAAGTGTTTGAATTTGGTTATTGTGTAACTGTTTTAAAAAGTGAAATACTGACACGAATTTATTGAGTAGGAATGTATTGTAAGAAATAAAAAAAAGGAACGTCTAATAGAACGAAAATATTATATTAGAGGTTGTTGTTGTGAAAATATCGACCCAGAGGCCTCCAGATATGTCATTCACCCAATTAAAGCGTGATTAAAAAAAAAGCAACTGAATAATTTACCCACTCAAAAGAACTTTCTACAAAATATAATTTAATTAACAATAGGAATAGAATTATTATAAAAAATAAGTTAAATGATGAATATAGAGCAGGAAATAAATTTAAGTTTTTTAACAGAGGACAAAAAAATGTGAAAAAGAAATAAAAAGGTGTATTGGAATAGCGAAAGATGCCTTTCAAAAGCCAAGCAATGTATTAAAAAACAGTGAAATCTGATTAGAAACAAAGAAAATAGGACTGAATTACTATATAATATCAATACTCCTATATGGAAGTGAATATTGGACCGTTTCCTCAAAGATACAGAAGCATCTTGAAGATGTGGTTTTACAGAAGGATGTTAAGCATATCGTAGCCGAAAATATTAAGAACGAGGAACTTTTAAGGTAAAAGGAAACAAAATGGATAATTGTAATTAAAAACAAATGAAATTTCTGAGACTCGTAAGGGGGAAAGAGGACTTGGAGAAACCACAGCACGTATTGAAGCCAAGATGTCTTGGAATAATCATCAACTAACATAGTTAACAAGTTTGTGTGAATGGATAACAGAAGAGAAACTTTCAGGTATATTAAAGAGATACGAATTACTTGGAACTAAAAGTCTTAAGAAGTTTTGGAGAGCCATGTCCTGAAAGATGAATATTGTATGCAAGAAAAAAAAATGTGCTAAAGATTCATTGTTTTGTTTGTGTGTATGCGTGTGTCTAGGCAGTGGCGGATCTACTAATAAAGCTTAAGCTTCAAGGACCCTAATCACAGAGGGGCTCCTGAAGCGACTTTTTTTAATGAGTTAATTTTTTAA
This sequence comes from Acanthosepion lycidas, assembly GCA_963932145.1. Lineage (NCBI taxonomy): Eukaryota > Metazoa > Mollusca > Cephalopoda > Sepiida > Sepiidae > Acanthosepion > Acanthosepion lycidas. Next base: position 108,708,614 of record OZ010583.1, on the reverse strand, counting down.
CAATGTCAATGTTTTTTTAAGTGTTTCTTATTAAAATAAGAATATTCTCTTATACCCATTTCATAGGGCTTCAAGATTCCCATGTATCATTAAAAGGTCGACAGTAGTTGGAATCATCGAAAGGCTACATAGAGTTTTTAATTCAGAATTACTTTCTCCTAGGCTATAAATACCAGTCTGTCCTGCTATTTACCCGTAGCTGGGTGGGTGAGAAGAAGAGGATTCATAACTTTCCCAAGGGTATTAGTGCGTAAGTGAATGTAATGGATCAGAGTGGAATTCGAACTCGGCTCTCCGATTCCTCAATACAAGCCGCTAGCCATTACTCCACAGTGCTTCCTATTCCCATGTAGTTGGTTAAATTTTAATCTTTTATTAGGGGCTTCACAATGCAATATATTTCGTTATAAACGTAACTTATTATCCCAGAAGCATCTTTTCATGTTAAAATGTGAAGCAATTTTAAAAAAACAAAGAAACATTCACCCCAAGCAAGGCAATAAAGTCATTAAAACGCAAGTAGCTTAATGAACGTTAGATAATATGAGAAAAGTACTTTTATGGAGAGAGAATAATAAAAAAACATGAATTTAAGTAGACAGAAGATAATGTTTGACATTGTATTTAAATGTTTGAAGATTAAAGTTGGCTGGGAATTAAGAAGAAAGTTTCAAAAGCGAGAATTTCGATAGATGAAACTTTTAGCTTAGAACTTAGTTACATTTATCCATTGTCACTATAAAACGATGAGACCTAGCTGCCAATCTAGCACTGCACTTAAATTCATGATGTCGAGGCACCATAGAGGAAAGTTGATCAGAACATTTGCTAAGGAAAGTATTTATAGAAAAGGCACAGAGAAGGTACCCTACGACGGTGGGAAATTGACTGCAGCCGAGATGCCAGGTCAGGACCAATAATACTGCAGATTCTACATTTATCAAGAATTTCTAAATATATAGCAGGAGCACTTGACCAGATGTGGCAACAATATTCAAAACAAGGACGAATGGTAGATTTATAAATATGTAAGATAGATTCTAACGATAAAATTGTCTAGCACGGCACAGTGAACCAACTTTCTTAGCTGCTGATTGAGGTGCTGATTCAATGTTGTCTTTTCACTTCATGGGAGCTGAAAACGTTAAACTAAAAAATTAGAAATTAACAATGTCATGCAGGGTAAAATGTGTGTTTGCAAGAAAATTTGGAATTTATCCAAAAAAACGTATGTTTATTGGAGTGCCCACAAATATTTTCCAAATCTTAAATAAATACTTGTGAGGTTCAACAAAGGTAAGCTTCATTTATCAAAACACGGTTCATGTTAGACAAACGTTTCAATTATTATCACTTTTTTCTTTCATATCTACGATATATATATATATATATATATATATATATATATATATATATATATATATATATATATATATATATATATATATATATTATAAAAAGGCTTAAACACTAATATTCCATGGTCATAATTTATTCCATTGGAATCGTAAATACGATCCAATTCATCAGACCTACAAATTCAAAAAGAAAACAGAAAAAAACCTACTCCGGAAATAAAAATAGAATTTAGAGAGAGTGTAATTATGAGAGTGTGGGACGAATGTTAGTTCATAAGAGAGGGGTTTAACAGAAAGGGTTATTTAAAAACTAGGTGTGAGTGGAAGGGGGAAAAATGATTGTTGTCGGATGTCTAATACAATAAAGGTACATTTCGTGGTGACATACACACATCATGGCCGATCAAATCTTAAACATTCGTCCCACACTCTCATAATTACACTCTCTCTAAATTCTATTTTTATTTCCGGAGTAGGTTTTTTTCTGTTTTCTTTTTGAATTTGTAGGTCTGATGAATTGGATCGCATTTACGATTCCAATGGAATAAATTATGACCATGGAATATTAGTGTTTAAGCCTTTTTATTATATCCTTACTTTGTCCTGGACATTCAGTTCTACCTGGATTCTATCCTCTCGGAATTTTTTATTCAAAAAATATACATGTGTGTATATGCACCTGTGGATTTTGCATATATATGTATATTTACCACTAATATTATATATATATATATATATATATATATATATATATATATATATATATATATATATATATATATATATGTATATGTGCATAGGTGTAGATTTCAATATATCTACAACGAACATCTTTTCTGAAGTTCTTGTTATATAAGCTGTTAAATGATTTTAAACTTTCTATCTATCTATCTATCTATCTATCTATCTATCTATCTATCTATCTATCTATCTATCTATGTTCATTTCTATCTCTCTCTCTCTCTCTATGTCACTCTGTTTATTTCTCTCCATGTGCTGAAAATATGTTACATAGGCACCCATATATATATATATATATATATATATATATATATATATATATATATATATATATATTTAAGTTATAAGGAACTTGGTAAACCGAATTGGTAAATCCAAAGAGGATGAAATCCTGAGAGCTCAATGTGAGGACAGAGCTAATATGTAATGAAAAACAAACCACTTTAAGGTACCATTACAATAATTTATTTCACCTAAATCCTTTTTTAAGGATTCAGGATCATCAGGTAAAACTTCCAACAACGAATTGAGAGGAAAAAATTTTTTCCTCTCAATTCGTTGTTGGAAGTTTTACCTGAAATAAATTAAATTGAAATAAATTATCGCAATGGTACCTTAAAGTGGTTTGTTTTTCATTACATTATATATATATATATATATATATATATATATATATATATATATATATATGTGTGTGTGGGGGGTTGTTTGTGTGCGTGGGTATATTATTCAGATATGTGTCGTTAAATACCATTGAAATTTTTCTTTTGCTAATCTTTTTTTGAATTCTGTTAGTTTTCCACAAACTCAAACTCGAAAGATCGCACATGAAATGAAAAGAATCCCCAAGAATATTTTCAAAAGAAGACTTTTCGTGGTATTTAATAACACATGTCTGGACAATGATTTGCAGTCATATTATGCCTTTGTTATAGTGTTATAAGTAAATTTTAAATAAGTTACTTCTTTTTCTTTATGGACACGGAACGTGTTCCTTCAGGACGTTGGCGATCATGGTCTCCCTAAGTCCTATGTCGCTCTTAAGAAGTGTTTTTGTTATTTCTCCTAAACATTGTTCCACCATCCATTTACTCAAGATAAGTTATGCGTTGTTATCATCTGTTTCTCTTGCTTTCATTTTCAATGCTTTCCGAAATTTCACTCCGAAGAGAATGAAAATGAACTTGAGAAAATCACGAATATCTTTAATATGACACAAAAACAGCGGAAGATAGCCATAGGACGACCAGAGCTCCCAGCAAACCCAGGAATCTCTATGACCCTTTCCCGTTGTTTGGTCATACGAAAGGCGAAAGAAATCAAATGAATGAAATTCGTCCAAGCTGATACTGAATTCAAAATTCATCTAACTGCTCATTACTGCTAGCTTTCTACAAGAATGATTTATTTCTAAAACGTTATCTGTTATGAAAATAGATTCTTTATTTTCTGTCTAAATTAATGGGATTGGTAGTTATCATTACTTACACTATTTACATTTGGATTATTGTCAACATCTTGTGTTATAACGTTTCGGCCGTTTTTCTCTCCTGCCTTCTTCAGGTGTATATCAATCTGGATAACTGACAAGGAATCCTTAACTGAAGCCTTTATTTAATCTACAGGGTTAGACAGTTCTCTTTCCACTGCCAATGTCTAAGGATATCGCCTAATTCTTTTTTTTATCATCAGAGTGCCCTTTAAAAAAGCGGCAAATTTATTATAACTGTTTTATCTTTCAATAATAATTGACCTTGAATAAAATTTAATAATTTTTTTGAATATCCATGAGCTTCAATAATCATTCGACTCTCGTATAATTACTTAACTGTGATTGGTTATTTTATGATTGATTAATTGCTACTCGATCTTGTGACTCGCCAGTTAAAGGTCATTTTCAGACAACTATCGTCTTTCCTTCTGACCTTCTTCTATGACCAAACAACTTATTGATTTTGAGCGTCAAGTTATCGTTCTTTCTAAAGAAGGACGTTGCGTATTGACGAAGTGTGCAGAAATTCTTCCTGAATTTTTCAGTCACATTAGTCGTCACTAGTTTTCAACAGATGTCTTACGTCTTCCTAAATTTACCACTTTTTTTTACTAGGCACCTTGTAGTATTGTTCAGTTATTTCTTTCCCGTTTCCACTGAATCGTATGGGACAATGGCCAAGTAGATAAAGCATTGGTTTGTGAATTTGGTGACAAAGTGGTTGCGAGTTCAATCTCTGACTCAAGCAGTGTGTACTTGTACTTAGAGGAAACGGGGAAATAGTGAAACTAGAACAGTCTATCACCGTAAATTCAGCTCAGATTTCCCTGTAGGTTGCACCGATCGATATACACCTGAAGAAGCCAGGAGGGTACAATGGACGAAACGTTGTATTAGTCTGAATATAAATAGCGTAAATCTATTTTTTACTATAATCTTTAACGCATCATAATGCAACAATAATGATTTCACCTATAATTTGATGTTAATGAGTGGTTTGTTAATTTTAACGCTTCAAAAACGAAACCGCTGTCACTTAATCATCTGATAGAAACCTTTTTACCTTACATTAGCATGACTGATGCTAACCTCCAGAAGAATGATTCCTTACGCCTTCTTGGACTATCGTTTTCCGCTGACATGAAGCAGATTAAGTTTATTGAATTAGTCTGCAACTAAGAAAATTGGTTCACTGTATATAACTGTTCTCTCCGGGGGTTTACTTTACATATTTACAAGTCTACCATTCGTCCCTGCGTTGAATATTGCTGATATATACAGAGAGATTCTTAATTAAAATCTAAAGAAGAATCTGCAATGTTATTGGTCCTGATCTGGCATCTCAGGTTCAGTTCCTTTCTCATCGCCGTAACGTAGTTACCCCATGCCTTTTCTATAAATACTTCAATGATAACTGTTATGACGAACATTCTGCGATGGTACCTAGACCTTATGAATTTAAGCGCAGTACTAGGTTGGCGGAAAGTTCTCATAACAGTGGAAATGGATAGATGTAATTGTAAGTTCTATGCTAACAGTTTCTTCTATCGCACTTCTTGCTTGTGGAACTCTCTTCCGGCTTCTTGCTTTTCAGTCAACTTTGATCTACAAAAATAAAATCGTTATGTTCTGTTTTCTTAATTCTTGTTCTTTTATTGTCTTCTCCCTTTAACAGTAGTTTGTTTCATATTCTCGCGAACTCAGTAACCACCTTGCGTCCTAGTGGCTTTATTGCCTTGCTTGTGATGAAATGAATAAACATATATGGATAAAGAAGAAAATAAGATAAGAAACTGTATTGAGAAAATAAGAAATCTTTATTCTATTACCAATTGCATATAAATTCTGATGGCAAACAGTACGTGAAAGATAAAAAATGATTTTAAGAAATTGATGAAAAAAACAAAAAGAATAGGCGTTCAGTGAAAATGTTGTTCAAATATTTAAAAAAAAGAACACGTATCAGTGTTTTCGCGAAAGAAAGTTGTTTCGTGTGTATTAGGAAAATCCATCATCGAAATATAGAAAACCTAAACGGCACAAATCTATCTATCTATCTATCTATCTATAAATATATATATATATATATATATATATATATATATATATATATATATATATATAAGGTTGGTGCAAAAATAATGACGTAATATATATACTACAGTTAAAAGTTTGAAGCAACGACCAGAATTAGCATAGGATAAACTTGATAGAAGTGTGAAAAATAAGATGAAAATACCGCTTAAGTCATTGAAAAAAAGAGAATAAAATAAATTATCAAATGTATACTTTAAGAAACTTTTTGCAACGAGTGCTGCAGTAATCAAGACCAAAGGAGGATATTTTGACGGGAGTAAAATTTAATCATAATTTTTTTTTTCTTTCTGGCATAAGAAAATTCCGAGTTAAAAATCATGTCTCACTTTTATTTAATCATGTATAATAATTTTCTCTTATTTAAAATACAAAACAACTACTTTTTAGGCCAATTTAAAAATTACCAGGGGTGGCCTCAAGCTTCTGAATTGTAGTATATATATATATATATATATATATATGTAAAAAAAACAGTGAAATCCAAAATTTCCTCATATGAGAAATAGCCTATTGAAAACTAAAATAAGAAAAAAAGAAAAAAGAAAAACTAATACAGAATTTATCCATTTCACTGTTTCATAATAATCTATGGTAGTAACTAATTAAGTTTAACCTATATTATGGAAATTTGAATTCAAATTTCCATACTGTTTCCATAATATTCATTCCCCTCTAACTAATTCTAATTTCTGTATTCCCCACTCTATAACCTCTTTACACTTTATTAATTATAATTCATAAACTTTCCCCAACTCTAAGATCTTCCCAGCTCTCTTTCAATTAATTCCTTACATCCTTTTATCTATATATTTTAAAGTTATATTTAAACGCATTTTTATTACATTTTTAATTTTAAATTAATATTTGATTGTTCATATCACTCAAAATTAATGCCATTAGGTTAATACTCGGGGTTAATTTTATAAAACTTCTTGCCTTTACGGCAAATACCTACCACCTTCCACCCTCTCGTGCCTTTCGTCTGACTGAAACATTGAAATGGATAAATTCTGTATTAGCTTTTCGACTGTTTTTTTTTTAAATCTTTTTTTTTTTTGTTATTTTAGCTTTCACAGTTACATTTCTATTGTTACTATTTATAAATTATTATTTATTTATTTATTTCACAGTCTTCCTATTTTAATATTGTGATGAATCTTAATTCTTAAGTTAATGATTAAGTAAGCTTATGGCGAGTTCTACGACAATAAAATAACCGCAGAAATTCTTCTGTCGCATCGTTAGATATTTGATCTTAACGAGTTTAACATATTTCTTTAACAATCATAAACATGGATGCTGGTCATTATTTTAAGGTATAAGGGGATATAAATGAAAAGATTTGAAAGTGACAATTTTTTCCCTATTTTACTGAAGCTGTCGTTAAATTCTTCTATATTCCCTTTATTTCTTTCATTCATTTCTGGATTTCTATTTCTGGCACGAACTCAGTCCACACCGGGGTTGATAAGACAGACGACCGATATTTTCGTCTGTCGAAATAGGCTATTCCCCATATGAGGTGATTTTGGATTTTATTTTTTATTAATTATATTGCTCTGTAATAATAAATATATTGAGCTTTTTTTGTAGCTTTCCACCTATAGTGCCGATCTTTTAAAGGAACATAAATAGATCATCTATATGAAATGTTAATACTTCATACGTCAGTTCATTTAAAACCGTTATAAAAAGTTTGTTGCTATTCTGTTGTGAAAAGTGTTTTTTTTTTCATTTTTTTCTTCTTTAGTAACAACACAATCAATGAATTTTCTCGATGTGCATTTGTTGTAAATTAAAGTTAAGAACGCGCCGCGGCATCCTTCCAGGCCTTAAGGGCACCACTTGCATCAGTCATGACATCGTCACGCCCATTTTTATTAATAATCCTTCCTTCATGGTTGATTATAATCAGCATGGGAATACCGTTGACACTGTATTTTTCAGCCAGTTCCCTATATAAAGACAAAAAAAAAAAAAAAAAAAAAGAAAAAAAAAGGAAATATATTAATTATTAGAATTGATTTTTTAAAAATTTAATCAATTATGTTCCAAGAAGCATTGTTTTGTTCTGTCATTTTACCCTCATTTATTGATTGATTTGTTTTTACGGATTATCAACCTCTTTGTAGATTATTTAAAGCCAGATTATATTTACAGACTGTAAGAATATTTTCTTGTGAGATATTAATGATTTAATGATACAAGGCTTACTGATTAACCTATAGTTGGGGGAGAGAAGATGTTGTTTCCCACCTTTCCCAAGGGTATTTGCGTGTAAGTAAATATAAAGAGACTACATGGAATTAGAACTCGGTTCTCCGATTAACAATTCTAAACCATTATCCATTACACCACCCGCACATCCAAGCTTACAGCGCCTACCATTCCCACGCGGTTAACCTTCTACACTCTTAGTGCAAATTAATTGAAACAACCGCTTTAGTTTCCTTTTATTTTCGCCATACGGTCAGTTTTAGACCCACTGGGGTGACAGGGTGTAATCTATTTTCTATTTTTCCTCAGATTACGTTATTTGCAGTGGTGTGAAGTAATATGAATCTATTTTCGGTGTGTATGATGAAATTTGTTTGACCTTGAAAAATATTAAAATATTACGCCATTCGTGATTTCATCAGATTTTTATCACGCCCAGATACTATTGTCTTGACTGTTGATTAGTTGACCTACAGCCATCGTCTGCGATAGACATTACTCCAAGGAAGCCTATGAAAATTGTAACGCTGTATGAACACACAGGCAAGCCTTACTAGTGAGCAAATCAAAGTACTATAGACTTACATAGACAGTCTCCTGGTTTAAATCCAATCGAGTATATGTGGTCAGTCTGCAAGGAACGACTTCGTGGAATGGACATACGAAGTACTAAAATGTGCCCTGGATCATGTTCCATTCGAAAAATACGAAAAGTCAATAATAACTGAATTATTCGTCTTGTTTCAATTAATTTGCACAAGGGTGTAGGTACTGACCGTACTCGGCGTAACTTAAATTCGGTGATCCTACGGGAACCAGGGTTTTAATGTGTTATGGCCGAAAGCCCTATTCTATACCGTGATCAAAACGAAAGAGCGTATTTCTTAATATCTATCATGCGTTCATTTATAGAAAACGCTTTCTATTTGGATTGATCCTTTCTTTTATTCATGCTTGATGTTTAAGTTACATAAAAGCATGCATTACTGAATAATTGTTGAAATTCATTTATATATATATATATATATATATATATATATATATATATATATATATATATATATATATAATATTTATGAGGTATGTAATATGTGCTCATTCAGACTTAGAAAGGATTAAAAATATTCTGATATTTGTTTGATCTTCGTACATACATACACCTGGTAAATATAGGAAAATATTTAGAAAGCTATTATTGCGTATATTACGCACACAGTAAGTAATGCGGATAGTAGTTCATTTTTTAGATGAGCTGCCATTTTGGTGTTATCGAACCGATCAGATTTACTATTAAAACAGGAGGGAATAGTTTTCATCTGCATAGATTGTTGAGTACTGATTACACCAGGAAATAAATATTTATGTAAATATCTATTTATAGGCCCATTGCCAAAAATTATCATAGAGATAATCGGATTTGAAAAAATTGCTAAAGAAATTACTAAATTTTAATTAAAATGTTGATATTTGCTTATTGACTATTAATGTTGTTTATAAAATAATTATTTCTTAAAAGTAAAAAAGAAATATTTAAACTATTTCACCAATTTTATTATATTCATTAGATGTCAATAGGAAACTGAAGGTAGATATACCGTAAAAAATGAATCCCTGAATAATCAGTTTTTTTTTCTTGTTTCGTTAAAATGACGATTTATTGATAATCAAGAAGTGCAAGAATTATCCTCAGAATGGGAAAGCATTCTATTTTCATAAGTTTTAAATCTGCTTTGTTAATTGCGCTATATATATATATATATATATATATATATATATATATATATATATATATATGTATATATATAGTACCAGATTTACCATTCCGTTGGATAATCAGACATTACTTATGAATACAACTATAATAATCGAAACTGGCTGTATTTTGATTTAAAGCTTTCTTAACTGGGCGTTATTCCTTTCATCATTTTACTAGCTTTCCTTCTTTTATCTCCTTTTTAATAATTTTAACTGTTAAAGTGTTTTCACTTAATAATAAGGAAAGACTTTTAGAAATTGTTTGCAAATGCGAGTGATTTTTCCCATATTTCATTCTTTTTTAATTTTTATCTTTTCAAGATCCTTATACTTACTGATCAAACAAATTTTCATTTTAAATGTAAGAGATGGTCGTTTTCTTTAAAGAAGTGGCAATCATTATATATATACATATATATATATATATATATATATATATATATATATATATATATATATATATATATATATAGTACCAGATTTACCATTCCATTGGATAATCAATAAGACTTTACTTATGTATACAACTATAAATAATCGAAATAGTAGTGATAATAATACAAACGAATTGGATTGGCTAAGTTGTTTTTGGGATAGACAAGAAAAGATTATTATACTATGAAATAGTTATAATAAAAATCAGCGTCATGATTCTCTTCAAAAACTTTCGACCGAAATTTTCTACAAAATGGCTACCTATACAAAAATCATATACCTGATTGCCTTATACAAGATTAGGCTTCCTTCAAGATGTGAGAAGTCTGTTTCTTTTCTGATAAGCTTCCATCCCTGACATTTTAAAGTAAGTAACTCTAATAATTCGCCAAAAAAATCAGTATAGCATGATTACAAAAGGCCCCAAACTTAATAAAACCAAAGTTTTAACCTCAAAATATTTATGTTATTATTAAGAGGCAGGAACAAAGTATTTTTGAATTATTTTTATAAAAAAATTTTCTCCTTTCTAACACGTTCGAAATTTGTGTAAATATCAGAATTTTTTTTAACTATGTAAGACTCGTGGTTATGGAAATTTTTGTATAGCAGTTTCCGGTAAAATGACATGGAAATTCTTACAAAAATCAAGTAATTGTAAAATTTTAACGAAACTTTCAGGACGTATTAAAAAGTGAATGAATTTATTTTCTAAATTTTTAATTTTAGAACATCTTGGTAAAAAATATATTTTTTTTACATCTGTTACCACCTCCGTAACTTAATTCCATGTATATATATATATATATATATATATAGGACTTTTTGGAGAATATAAATCATCTAATTTTTTCCTAACTAAACATTTAAACCTTAGGTATACCGAATGTTTTGGTGGTACCTACTTTAAAGGTGCTTTTAAACGAAAGACATCACTTTGACAGTGTAAATCTTCAGAATATTTTAAATGTAAATCTTCTAAAAATATCCGTATTTTATATTATATTACAGTTTAAAATGTTCAAATTCAGGATATCAATCGACACTCAGCGTTATAAGAAAAAAATAATTTTATTCAGCTATTTAGAGATTCATCTTTTTACGAGACAAATGTCGTTAAGCTCGAATATACGTTTGTTAAAATATGAAATTAAAAAACCAGAATTATTAATGTCAAAATATTTCAAGAATGACTTTTTCTCTGTTTTAAAAAGTGAAATTTTTATAAACAACATCAATTTTTATGAGTAAATACCGAGAATATAATAAAAAATATTAATTATTTGATTTTTGGTAGATTTTTCAAATTCGGTTGACTTCTTGATAAATGTTGACAATAAGTGCTTAAACAATTTTTTCCGTATGATTTTCGGTATAAAGGCAAAGAGAATTAAACAATTCTAAAAAGTAAATGACTTTATTTCTATGCAACGTAAGAAAATAATTTTTAAGTTATACTTTATTCCAATTCCTCGTGTTTTTTTGCATAGATGTTATTAAAATTTATTCAACTTTCTATATCATTGTATTGAAGTGCATGATATTAGGTTGGTGCAAAAATGATGTCGGTTTTTGACGTTATTTTTAACGTCAAAAACCGACATTATTTTTGCACCAACTTAATAAAATCGAGGCAGTAGCAGAAATACCTCCCACATAAACATCCCCGAAATAACTCCCATAATGTTAAGATGAAGACACCATTGCCATTAATGTCTTACCATTGTGTAGGAGGTATTTCTGATAGGTATATATAGAAAATATTTTGTCCGCACCCTGGACTTGAATGTATTTGAAAGAGTACTTACTCAATCATGGGATCATTGAATTCCAACCTGAGCCACAGGCCATGAAAATTATTATAATACTCCAGGTATTGCTCCTTGGAACGGTCAGAGGTGACAAAGATTAATTCGAAAAGTTCTTCTTTCAAACCTTCGTAAAAATCTTTCAGTATTGGAGTGAACTGACGACACGGAGGACACCAGTGGGCAGAGAAATAAAGGCCCACAATCTTGTTTTTCAGCTCGGATGCATCGACCTGCTTGTCACCGCGGAAAAGCTTCTTACCCTTGAATAAATTGGCCATAACTGTGCAACGAGAAACGAAATAAAAATTGTTCAGTATAACATTCCTTTAGCTTAAGCTTCTTTTCAAACACTAAGTAATTGTAATGATCAATGAAAGGATTTTTCAATGTTTTCGTTGTGTGTGTGGAAAATGATTATCGAGATTTAGAATGACAATTTAGATTATTTTCAGTGATGAGAAATTAAACCTGTGACCTCACTGCATTTGCATTTGAAAATGTTGTCAAAAAATGTTACTTATATACAATTTTATGAAGCTAATTGATGGTTGTAGCGTTTCACAAATACGCGCAGGAATATCATTTTATTATATATAATTTATTAAGATATTTCCGAATTAATGAAATTGTTTATTGCTTTAGATTAATGTCCAAGATAGCCGTGTTTTAAAAATGGTACTGAGTTGGTGGTATTCGTTAATAAAGTAAAATAGAAGAATGAAAGAGCAAGAGAAAATAGTCAATTCAGAGATTTGAGATTGCTGTAATCTCGCGATCACGAGAAATAAAAATAAATCTAATTCCCATGATTCCACAGTAAAAAAAGGAAACCGGCATAGTAACGGGGAATCTAGGGACTTTCTCTTTTTCATTGGTCCTTCGGAAGGGAAGCATATAGATTTGAGCAGCTCCAGGAATGACGACCACAGATAAGTCTTATAAAATGTCACTTCCTCATGTTTAATATTGCATTTTACTGATAGATTTGCAAATAATTTATTCACTCACTAAGACAAACACAAACCAGAAACATTTGCTAAGAACCACATTACAAGAACTTTCATACAACTGCCGAATGTATACAACAAAATCCTGATAATAAATCCTTCTGAATATACATATATACTTAAAGATGCCTCACTTTGTTGTCATGATGAATACACTGTGTGGCAAATTATTATCGAGTTAACTTTTTTCTAATATTTCAAAAACCGTCCAATCAATTCAGACAAAATTTTCACACAATGTTGGCAACACTGACCTGCGCAATCACGAAAATTTTCGTACTGATATGCGCAATGTAAACAAACTGGCGCCATATTTGTTATCAGCACGGTGATTTGAGCGTGCCAAATTATTATAAAAGTGTAAGAATTTAGTGAAAAGACTGGCCGTAAAAGCAGTTTAACTGATGCTGAAAAGAAAACTATCACCTAAGAACTCTCAAAAGGTAAATCTACCCTATAAATGTCTCACTTTGTTGTTATGATGAATATATGTTATATTTTACCAACCAAAAAAACAAAAAAAAAAGAAAAAACAAAAGGAGTCAAACAACGCCCATCATAACAAGTTCTTCTAAGTGTCTATTTTGTCTAGCACTAGTTGGTAAAATTAAAGGCATAAAAATACATTGAATGGTTTCGCTCTATGATGTTTGTTAAAAGTGAACTGAACCAGTTGTGTGATATGGGATGTAGTATATCTGCGGCAGGCATGAGACATGGGCAGGATTTAATGCCGTTGACCATCTGCAGTGATTGCGAAGGAATACCCGGACTAGAAACTAGTCTTTTTTTCTTACTACGCCTATTGCTTCCGATACTAATATGTCTGTGTGTATTTGAAATGCTGAGAGCAGATTAAGAACACAGTTGCTTTAATGCTGTTTATTGAGAAAATGAGCTGATATATCATTAGCTCCCGAAGGCTTACTGCAGTATCATGTTGAAACATTAGTTCAAGTACGATCAGTGAAGTTAAGCAACGTCGAGCCTGATCAGTACATATTGGTGACCGCTCTGGAATACTAGATGCTGTAACCTATTGGATATGCGGGTAGTGTAATAGATAATCGATCGGAAGTGTTAATCGGTGAGTCGATTTTCAATTCACATTTGGTTTGTTATATTCACTTACACGCAAATACCCTTGGGAAATGTATGAATCCGTCTCTTCTTTCTTTAATTATTAACACTTGTATCAGTAAAACCATTATTATCTTTTTAGATAATTAAATTCTTACAATCTAAAAATGTTTTCTAGCTTCAAATAACCTGCAAAGGTTGATAAGCCGTAAAAACGAATCAACTAAAAAACAACAACAAAAAAAAAAAAAACTATACTTACAGCTATATCACACTGAAACACCGATTCTCGTATGATCACCGAAGTTAAGCAACGTTGAGCCTGTTCAGTACATAGATGGGTGACCGCTCTAGAGTATCAGTATAGTGCTGTAAGCTATTGGACCTACGGGTAGTGTAATAGATAATGTCGACGAATTGAAAATCGAAGAGCCGAGTTCCAATTTTGGTTGGGTTCTTTATATTCACTTACGCGCAAATACCTTTGGGGAAGGTTTCAATCCACATCCTCTCCCCCGCTATGGTTAAATAGTAGGACAGACTGGCTTTTATAGACATGGGGGGGGGGAAACTAACATTCGAAGAGGCTTAGAAATATGAACAAAGATTCCTCACATATAGACAAATAGAACCTGTATCAGTAAATCATTATCATCTCCATAGTATAAGGTTGGTGCAAAAATAATGTCGTTTTCTCACATATGTTACTATGTGAGAAAACGACATTATTTTTGCACCAACCTACTAATTGTTGCAATCTAAAAATATTCTCTAACTTTAAATAACCTGCAAAGATTAATATGTCGTCAAAAATCAATCAATTAATTGATCTATTGATCAATAACTAATTCCAGAAGAAAGTTTAGTGAGAACTTCAGTGTTACAATGCTTTTTTTATTCATTTCCTTTGGAAAATGAGTTTGCCGACTGGATCTTACGTTACCCGGTCTCTGTGTGCAGCTTCTGTTCTTAAATGGCTGTAGATGATGCTCCAGAAGACGATAAAATCATCGTGTCTTTTCTCTACATTCTTTCATACTTTGTCTGTCAGAGGCCAGTTCATCGAACAGGATGGTTTGGTATATTTTGTTTTACGGAATATCAACCTCGACAGATTATTTAATACCGATAAAATTTTAGGATAGGTTCGTATGAATAGAATATGTATTCCTTGTAAGAAACCAGTTTGTAGAGCAGGTTTCATTGACATGTTTTTGTAAATAGGGCTTTTGTCGATAGTTAAATGTATTGCTGGTAATATTTTCTTTTTCAAAAATGTATTGCTGGTATTTTACAATAAAAAAAATATTTTTTATACTCCGGTTTGGCGCTAAACTATTTGCCCATAGCTGAGGCCCTAACAGGTGCTATCACCCCGGGTCAGGGTGTACATGGGAACAACAGCAATTAAGATGTGATTATACGCTCCCCAAAACGTCTCGATCAGAGGCCTTGTTGTCGGATGTAGTTTATTGTCAAACCCAGGTGAGGAACAAGATGATAAGTCTATTGTCTTCGTTCCTCGATCATCGGAGTTGAGCTTTTGCTTCAATGATTGATGCACTCGCTGGTTTGAAGGGCTCGATATTTGTGATGAAATCACCCCAGGGCAGATATATGAACAAAGATTCGTTACATGTAGAAAGGTGGGTAATATAATTTTTATAAACCTTTCTTTTTGTATCATTCCTGAGAGTTATATTTTCCCTAGACAAGTTGGTATCGTTTCCAATAATCTTTATTGGCCTTTGACAGTCTTCCTTGCTGTCTTGGGGAAGATGATAAAACTAAGGTAGGTGAAAGTTTGGAATACTTCTTAAAGTTGGGTTAAATTACTGTTTATGTGTACCACAGATTTTCAAAAGCAGGCTATTACCATTTGAGAGACCACCATTAGACAAGCATATTCTCTAGTCAGTGATCTTGCTTTAGGTCTTGTGTCGCTTCAGGTTCAATGGGTTGCTTTTTTTACATGTGATGGTGTACATTTGGCTTACGTCTTCCATCTCTGCAGTAGCATGTTTTATCATCACGTCGAAGGATATTGAAAACAATGTTATCTCTAGCATTCGTTAGAAGCAAATAAAATATTGCTTAACTTTAATGTAATATCAACGCATCTATATGGTAGAGAATCAGTTATATGCAATGCCTTATACATGCTTAGGCGATGATATATCTTCGATACATAACTGACGAGGCAGATTTTTTTTCCTGCAGTAGGGTGCCATTTCTTTCTGCGGTAGACCAGTTGCCATCCAAGGCCATAGAACCCGGTCTGCTATTTATCCATAGCTGGTGGGGGAAAGAAGAGGATTCATACCTTTCCTACGGGTATTAACAAGTAAGTGAATGTAATGGATTCAACTGGAATTCGAACTCGGCTCTCCGTGGGGGAAACATGTAGGTCCATAAAATCTCGTGTTTTAGAACATAAACGACATATTCGCCTCGGTAATTTAAACAATGCTTTATTTGTACACACAACTAAATCTGATCATAATTTCGATTTTGATTCTGTGAAGATTTTAAAATATATTCATAATAAAAATCTTAGACGGATTTATGAGGCAGGCATAATATCTATCTCACGCACGGTGAATACTAGACCCGGCTTCTTTAATATTTCCCATTTTCTAGCAAGATTAATGCTCGACAAACGTACATATAAGTTTTAGATTAAAATAAAATTCTTTTCATTTTTCATTCAAAATACTCTATTTTAGGAATACGTTTTCACAACATCGCCCACGTGACGCCGACGTGATCATATTGAAACGGAACGCTGATCTTGAAAAATTTCAGTTATCTGTTTTGATTAGTCGTACTCTTATGTCCATAGTCTTTTCATGTTGAATTAAATATAGTCTAATGTTATGTTTTAAGAATATGTCCTGAAGATTGTCTACTGAACCGAAACGTCCGACGTTGACATTATATTAACATTAAAGCAGCATAATTGCATATTAGGATTTTTGTTTGTTTTTTCCGTATATTTTTCTTCATATATATATATATATATATATATATATATATTGAAGAATGGTGGGTTGGAGACTGAAATTCTTTTTATTAATGCATGTTTATTTTTTCCTGGTAGAGATGACTTCAATATTTTTGGGTTTATTTTTTCTATTGCATTCATGTATTGTTTGGTGTTGTTTGTAAGGAGCTGTCCAATCTTACTATGGTTATTAAGGTGCTAGTTAATGTGCTGTCCAATAGCACTTTGTTTGAATAACTAGCACGTAATTCTGCGGGAAAGTGTGGTTGTTGTGCAACCTACATAACATACATTATTTATTGTATACAGAGATACAATCTATAATTGGATATATAAGTTGTATGCAACATTAGTTTTATGTAGGTGGTTGGTGAGTTGATAAATAATATTTTTTATTAAATTAGTAGTTTTAAATATTATTATAATAAATGAATAATCTTTTTCTACAGGTTTAATATGACATTATAATATCTTATATAAACTTTGTTTATTGTGGTTTCTATTGAAAAACTAGTTTTCTTTTCCTCCAGATCGTCCTGGGTATGACGATAAACTGCATCCTCGTCCAGGGTAAGACGATAAACTACATCCAACAGCAAGGCCTCTGATGAGGAGGTTTTGAGGAGTGTAGAACCACCTCTTAATTGATGGAGTTCCCAGGTCCACTCTGACCCGTGGTGGTAGCACATGTTAAAGTCTCAGCTATGGGAAAATATTTAACCCCGAAACTAAGGTAAAAAGCATTATGAAAGTGAAAAAAATAGGTTTTAATACCAGAAATACTTCGTAAAAATTATTAACAGAAATAAATTTTTGAAGAAAAAAAACTACTACCAGCAAAACGTTTTTGAAAAAAAAATATTACCAACAATACATTTTAAAAAATAATATTACCAGCTATACATTTTTAAGGAAGAAAATATTACCAGCAATACATTTTTTTAAATAATATTACCAGCTATACATGTTTGAGGAAGAAAATATTACCAGAAATAGATTTGTGACAAAACAAAATATTACCAGGAAAAAAAAAGTTGTCGGCATTAAATAACTCATCGAGGTTGATATGCCGTAAAACAAGCCGAACCAAACCAAAAAAATCCTCTGGAACAGTTTGAATTAATTCGGTAATTAAAATCTTGCATTTCACCCCTGAATGAAATCGTACATGCTGGCTGTTGAATTTCTTTCAAATGAACGAGTTAAGTTCCATTAAAATAAACATTAACGATATTTTCAATCTGCATATTCATTATGTGATATCTCTCATTTCCTCGTTAGAACAATATATATCAAGTTTGTAATGTGATTAGATAGACAGAAGGAAATCTATAAAAAATCGTTGAATTATAGAAACGTTAATCGAACTCAAGGGAAATGACTATGGGATTTGCATTCAAAGAAATATCGATCAGGAAATAATACAAAATTAAAATCATTGTAGCTGAAAATACGAATAGACTCATCAATGCGTGTGTAAACTTTTCTAATTGCCTGAATATTCTCCATTTACAAGAGTATATACTCTAAAGAAAATCGTAAACACATTAAAATTTCTTGTGATTTCTGATTTACCTACAATTATATTAAGAAATATTACGACAAAAAAAGTTTAAATTATTTGGAAAATCGACGTTGAAATTGATTCATAATATATAAAAAACAGATTTTCTGAATGAAAAAGAGAAAGAAAGGCAGAGGGGAAATTAGAGAGAAGTGCATAGACAAGAGAGAATAAAACCAAGAAATTAAATATATAATTTCACGGCACTGAAATCTACATAAGCGCAGATAAAGGTGAGTCTTTAATCCTGATCCACTTAGTAATGTCTAATGTTACAAAAGCATATATTTTTAATAGTGATATTACTAATAAATAAAACCAGTTTATAAATGTTATCTATAGATCGAAGCATTTTTTATTTT
The DNA here is from genome assembly GCA_963932145.1 of Acanthosepion lycidas. NCBI lineage: Eukaryota > Metazoa > Mollusca > Cephalopoda > Sepiida > Sepiidae > Acanthosepion > Acanthosepion lycidas. The sequence goes on along the minus strand of OZ010583.1, from coordinate 108,689,691 downwards.
ACGATATAAGAAGTTACTACTAATGAATGAAGTCCTAAAAATAAAGTACGAAAGGGGAAGTTCCAAATATTATATCATATTTATATGTGGATGGAATTATAATACTAATGACAAAGATGATTACAAGACTCAATTCCATAAAGTTACTTTTTTTCTCTGATTAAAAAAGGAATTTAATTAAAACGAAACATTTTTTTCGGGTTTAAATCTTATTCATAGGATTCAGACATTTATCAGCGTTCCCATCGAACGTAAAACTTTCTGTTTTCAACACACACACACACACACACACACACACACACACACACACACACATATATATATATATATATATATATATATATATATATATTTGAGTAATGAAAACGTTATTGTCAGATCACTGGAATATAAAATGGCAAGTATACCACTAAAAAGAACGGGATGGTTTACAACTGATAGAATCTGTCATAGGGCCGACATTTGGATTCTATATATTAAAGCATTTTGATACAACTGATGCAAAAGAATGAGAAAAAAATGCTTAATTGAAAATAAAACCATTTTAGACATTTTCCGAAATACTTGGCTTTCTTCAAAGATATTACACAAGACAATTTCACCATTTTCTATTTTTCTCATTACAGATATAAAATGAGAGAACGTTATATATGTATAAAATATATAACAAGAATAATTTGTGAGAAAAATATATGATAAAATGGAAAACCTTTTCGTCTGACGCCTTTTATCGTTTAGGATTTCATCGGACTAAGCTTATGTTGATGTTGATGCTAATGCACATGCGCACAAGCCGATGAGAGACGCTGAGAATTTGTAAAATAGTTTTAATTTTTTTAAAAGATATAAAATTGACCATAAGTGTTTTTGTGACATATATCCTTAATCTTATATATCCTATATTTATAAAGTGGCGTAAGTTAGTACTGAACTTGTGTTGTATATTTTAAAGGAAATCCTACTTCATTTATGTTTATTTTAACAATAAATTCTGTTAAACATCAGAAAATACCGATGTTCTATTTGCTCTTCAAATGGCTTTATTAGCTTTAAAGTTACTACTAAATCTACAATAAGAAGATTTATAAAGAAAATATATACTGTAGGTTCAGGTATGTGCCATCTTGATACACACTTAGGCGATCATGTATTTTTCGATACATGACTGACGAGACAGATTTCTTTTCGCAGTAGGTTGCCATTTCTTTCTGCGATAGACCAGTTGCCATCAAAGACTATAGAAACCTGCTATTTACCAGTAACAGGGGGAAGAAGAAGAGGATTCATATCTTTCCCAAGGGGGTATTAGCACATAAGTGAATGTAATGTATTCGACTGGAATTTCTCAGTCCGAGCCGCTATCTATTACTCCACACTTGTTGGTTACGAAAGAAAAATATGAATACATTGACTTATTGCTAACAAGTTGCTGTGTATGTTATTTCAAATTGTATTAGTAAGAGAACAATTGTATCTTTTATCGTATTGAAAATTTCAGTAATAATATCAGGATGAGAAAGTATAGTTAAAATAACAAGAAATACTTACTGTGACTTGAAGTTTTTCTCTATTTATCTTGTCCAAAACTGACAAAAACGTTTGCTGAAAGCCGCTTATATATTTATCAGTTGGTATGCCGGGCGGGTGGTGATTACTGTGTATGATAATTATTAGATGTAAATGAGCCTATATACTGAAAGGGGTGGCAGGACAAGCAAAACTATAGGAGGAGTAGGAGGGAAGAGAGAAGGAAGTGAAATAGAGCAAAACACATGAAATAAAAATGCTTTGTAACCTCGTTGTTGATGGTACAGCGTTACTAGGACTGCATAACAATATAAGCTTTGTTTTGTTTTGCCTAATAGCTGCGTTAATAGATTCGGTTAGGTGGTTTCTTATGATATTTAAAATATATTTCATCACCACCCGCCAAGCAAAGCAATAAAGAATAAGTTTTCTTTTAAATTTTGTTTCAAATACGACCTTCTCTTCTATTCTCATCTTCCTCTTCCTTTGCTTTTTTTCTTTTTTAAAACAGCTGTTGTGATCAAGTAAATGGTTAAGTAATAACAAAAAACAGGTTTGCAGATATATATTGAATATTAACCAGTAAGTACAACAGAAGAATATTAAACACTAAGTACACCAGAAAGTACACGACCAGTAAGAGTGTATCAAATGAACTATCGCTCAATCTATTCACAGTACACTGTTGATTGTTCCCAGTGTTTTCATACTAAACTTATAGTAGGGGGAAGAGTCTAACATAGACACTTAAGAGGGAGGACACTATAACAACAGCTTGAGAATAAAATGCCCAAGAACAACTCAAGGTAGAGGGCTACTTAGCGATAATAACAAGAGGCGCAGTTTATGAGGATAAGTGGCAAAGAAAACGGCTAACCCTTGACATGATGAGGTTAAGACTGTAGTGGTCGGGAAAGTGACCTCTTGGGAGTCTGTTCCATAAAGCAGATGTTCGGAAGAGGCAGCTGTTAAAGTGTAACTTACTTCTTACTAATGGAACAGGAAGGCAATGGGGGAGGATTTGCTTGGCGGATACTATTTGTAAGTGACTGGGCTGGTGGAACTAAGGAATATAACTGGTTAGAACATTTACTAGAGTAATATTGAGATAGTTGTAAGAAGTTAGCGATATTTCGTCTGGGGGAAAGGGGTTGATACTTTTGATCGTTATCAAGAGTGGAAAGAGAAGACTGAGCAGCTCCAGACCAAATATGGCAGCTGTCCCCATGTTCGGCCTGATCTGGCTCTTAATTGACTATTAATGATCATCTATGACAATTTTCATTAGAAAAACAAAATCTATAACTCAACTACTGTTATAAAATCTATAACTCAACTACCGTTATTTCTTTCCAACCAAATTCTATATATATTATTTTTACAGTGGTGTTCACCCTGCACAAGGCACGGGAGCCATTCGATGTAGAGTGTTACAGATTAAGAGGCACAGATTTTGCGGATATGCGTGGAAGATAACGGTTAACTCTAGACATGAATAGAGTAAGATACTAGTGATCGGGGAAACAGCCTCTTGGGAGTCGATTCTACAAGGTGAATTTCATGGGAAGAAACTGTTTGAGTGAAACTTACATCTCACCAGTGGAATATGAAGGGAATGAAATTGGTTCGCTACAATGGGCGTGGCATGACGGGTCTTAGACGTGAAGGTTAGGACTGGTGATACTGAGGAGTGTAATTCATCTGAACACTCTCCATATTAGTCTATGTAGGCTTATATTTCAATTCACTAATTTTTATGAATGTGAGCGCGCGTACAGTACCATTAGACATGTAACCCAAATCATCAGTAAAGTCATGTAACCCAAGTCATCAGTAAAGACATGTAACCCAGATCACCAATAAAGACATGTAACCGAAATCATCAGTAAAGACATGTAACCCAGATAATCAGTAAAGTCATGTAACCTAGATCATCAGTAAAGACATGTAAACCAGATCATCTTGGGAGTCGATTCTACAGATCATCAGTAAAGGCATGTAACCCAGATCATCAGCAAAGCCATGTAACACAGAACATCTGTAAAATCATTTAACCTGGAACATCAGTAAAGTCATGTAACCTAGATTATCAGTAAAGTCATGTAACCCAGGTCATCATTAAAGACATGTAACCCAAATCATCAGTAAAGCCATGTAAACAAGAACATCAGCAAAGACATATAACCCGAATCATCAGTAAAGTCTTCTTCTTCTTCTTCTTCTTCTTCTTCTTCTTCTTCTTCTTCTTCTTCTTCTTCGTGTCGTTTCTCTCAGGACGTTGGTGATCATTCCTCTCAACAATTGTCCCTTGTAGCTCTAATAAATTTTGTCTTTTTGTTATCTCTCCCAAACACTGTTCTGCCATCTGCATAGTTGCCCACTATCTCTCTTGCCTTCATTTTGTCCTGTGAGTATTAAATTTTCCAAATGCTCTTTCCTCATTACGTTTCCTTAGGAAAATATATACATTTTCAAATGTATTATAACCAGCATATTCAAAATATCGTTCTTATCCGTTTTAAAATGTGCATTTAACACTTGTTTGACAAAATACGTTTTCTCAATTCATCTTAATTGTTTCTAAGTACTGTAGATATTGTAAATTCTATGAAATTAGGAAAAAGATAATAAAATTAATTACCTCAAAACTGAGGGTTGGGTGATATGGTTAGGTTTAGCTACATAGCATTATCAGTAAGTACAACAGGCACTAAATGATGAGATCAATACATTTTATCAAATCTGTTGGATTGATTTGCGTTAGCCTAGTTAAGTGTTTTAATATATATCCGTAGTAAAGTTGAAGAGTTCAGAAGTGCCGAGCTCTACACTGTCAAAAAATGCCCAGTTTACCTCAGATTACCCTGGATTGGTACCAAATGTGAAGAAAAAATAGCTAAACAAATTTCATCCAATGTTCGTTGTTGCTTTTTCTCTCCTGAAGTTCGGATTATTTTTCAAACTCGGCCCATGTTTCGATCTGCGTGTAAAAACGTTCTCCCTCCCCATCAAATTAATTCAATTATTTACAAATACGTTTGTAGTTGCGGAGCCGACTACATAGGGAGAACAACTCAACGCTTAGACATGAGAATAAAACAACACGTTCCTACAAAAATTAGAAATCACACCTTGCCTTTATATGGACTCGTCCCAAACACCTATAGTTCAGCCATATACGAACACCTAGTAAAGAACAGAGCAGCCAATTTTAGTACTGACTGGTTCAGTCTGAAGTCAGAGGACCGGCTGACCGGCTGATCGGTTGATCGGTTGAACTCTCTGCCTTCGGGCGGGGAGAAACCCGAAAGAGACTCCGCCCTTCGGCGTAGACCGACCCTGAACCCGTTTATACGGTTTAAAGGGCATATTTTTAGCCGAGCCCACGGGCTCGGAGATCCCACGTTAAACCGGCCTTGTGCCACATGATGCCCTCGTGGGGGGTGACTAAATACTAGTGTTGACTGGTGCAGTCTGACGTCGGACGACCGGCTGACCGGCTGATCGGTTGAACTCTCAGCCTTCGGGCGGGGAGGAATCCGAACGAGTCTACGCCGAAGGGCGGAGTCTATTTCGGGGAGGTAAACCGACCCTGAACCGTTTATGCGGTTCAAAGGGCATATTTTTGGCCGAGCCCACGGGCTCGGAGATCCCACGTTAAACCGGCCTTGTGCCACATGATGCCCTCGTGGGGGGTGACTAAATACTAGTGTTGACTGGTGCAGTCTGACGTCGGACGACCGGCTGACCGGCTGATCGGTTGAACTCTCAGCCTTCGGGCGGGGAGGAATCCGAACGAGTCTACGCCGAAGGGCGGAGTCTATTTCGGGGAGGTAAACCGACCCTGAACCGTTTATGCGGTTCAAAGGGCATATTTTTGGCCGAGCCCACGGGCTCGGAGATCCCACGGGCTCGGAGATCCCACGTTAAACCGGCCTTGTTCGACATGATACCCTCGTGGGGGGGTGACTAAATACTAGTGTTGACTGGTTCCTTATTTCATTTAAAGATTCTGGAGGCACTTTACATCGGGTCCCGTAAGCCTTCTTTGTGCAAACAACGTGAGTGTTTGTTGTTGGGACTCGCTGTCATTTGTTTCTAGTTCCATCTGCATATTTTTTTTTTTTTTACAATTCCTTTTATTGTACATTTTTCTGTGTTAATTTTAAATCTCCCGTTGAAGCCTGAAGAGCGGGAGTGAAACCGTTTGCTTCACCCGTTTTTTTAAAAAAATATGTCTCGTAATATTAAGTTTTATACTTTTATTTCGATCATATATATATATATATATATATATATATATATATATATTGAAACGCAAATGAAATTTTCATTTTTCTAAGCTCTAATTAATTCTGAGAAATTCGGGATTATTTGTGAAGAAAATCGTATATATATATATATATATATATATATATATATATATATATATATATATATATATAACAATACAATTTTCTTCTCAACTGATCTCGAATTTTTCAGGTTTATTAGAGCTTATAAAAATGAAAATTTGATTTGCGTTTTAATATATATATATATAGAGAGATATATATTGCATTCGCTATTGCAACATAAAAAATTGACCCGCTTTACATCTGACTGACATTAACTACCAGGTTATTTTCTGATCTCTGATTGGTTGAAAATATTTGTGATAAGTTTAGCTTTATCATGAGACATGATCACACTTTGGTAACCTGTCAACCGAACAAGTTATAAGTAAGAACAGCGTAAAACCACTGTAAGCTAAATAAGATTAATTGTATATGAATTCTTAATGTAAGACACTAGTTTTTTTCTGGAATGGCTTTTGAATTTGGTTTTTGTTCTTACAGCTTGTAATGACCATACGGGTATGGGTTTTTTTCTATTTAATATCGCACATCTGGATATTCTATGGTTCTGCCTTGATGTTCAGGTAATTCATTTATCACGAAATTTATTTTTTATCTTTCAGAACATGTCCGTAGAGCAAGAACACTTACGCTTTTTATGCAAGGAGAAAATCTCATCGCACCATAGATAATAAAGCTGATTTATATTTAACTGAAATTAAATAGACGTCCTTCCCTGATCTCTGATTGGTGGAAAGTATTTGAAACAAAGTGAACATTTCAAAGGCATTAGTCATTTTTCTCGCTTTATGAGCAGATAAGCAATCAACCAAACAACTTGCTCTAGTTAATGATTGCATAAAAGCAATTTCAGTAAAATATGATTAGTCGCGTGTATCTTTGTAAAATATGGCGCCCATTCCTTTAGAAGTAGCTCTTGAATTTGCTTTTTATTCTTATTATTTGCAATGACATACTTTAGAGTCGTTAAGCGATAGGTAGGAATTGTATTATTGAATATATTACATTATGATATTTTAGCCCGCATTTCAATTATCATAAAATTCATTGTGGAGAAAGAAATATTATTCATTTTATACAAACTTAATAGCAGTGAGAAAAAGTAACTTAGCATTTGGCAAAAGAAATATCAATTAGTGAGGAGTGGTTTCCGAAATTTCACACTGGATGCGGGGATAATGAAAATGAACTTGAGAAAATCACGAATATCTTTAATATGACACAAAACAGTGGAAGATAGCCATAAGACAACCCAAGCTCACAGCAAATCTAGGAAATTTTATGACCCTTTTCCCGTTGTTTGGTGGCCATACGAAAGACGAAAGAAATCCATGAAATTCGTCGAAGCTTATACAGAATTAGAAATTGATTCGTCTAACTTTTCATTACTGCTGGCTTGCAACAAGAATGATTTATTTCTAAAACGTTATCTGGTATGAAAATAGATTCTTTAATTTCTGTCTAAATTAATAGGATTGGTAGTTATCATTACTTACACTATTTACATTTGGATTATTGTCAACATCTTGTGTTATAACGTTTCGGTCGTTTTTCACTCCTGCCTTATTCAGGTGTATATCAATCTGGATACCTGACAGGGAATCCTTAACTGAAGCCTTTATTTCATCTACGGGGATAGACTGTTCTCGCTCCACTGCCCATGTCTAGGGATATCGTCTAATTCTTATTTCTATCTAGTACTGTTCAGTTATTTCTAGTACGTTTCCATTGAATCTGCGAAACAATGGGTAAGTAGATAAAAGTGTTAGTTTTAGAATTTGGTGACATAATGGCTGTGAGTTCAATCCCTGGATTGGGCAGTGTCTACTTTCACTTAGTGGAAATGGGCAAATAGTAAAAATACAAAAGTCAATCTCTGTAGAATAAATGAAGGGTTCAGTTCAGAATACCCTTTATGTTACCCAGATCGACATACACATAAAGAAGGCCGGAGGGTACAATCACCGAAAAGCTGTGAAAGTCCGAATATAAATAGTGTAAATACTTTTTTTCTATAATTTTTAACGCAACATAATTCAACGATAAAGATACAACCTATAATCTGTTGTTAAATGGGGCAAAGAGTGGCTTGTTAAATTTAACACTTCAAAGAACGAAACCGCTGTCACTTAATCACCTGATAGAATCCTTTTTTCCTTCCATCAGCATAAATGATGCTAACCTCCAGGAGAATGATTCCTTACGTTTTCTTGGACTATCGTTTTCCGCTGACATGAAGTAGAAAAATTATATTGAATCAATTGCTAAGCCTGCAGTTAAGAAAATTGTTTCACTATATAAAACTGTTCTCGCCGGAGGTTTATTTTACATATTTCAGTCTACCATTCGTCCCTGCGTTGAATATTGCTGCCACATCTGAACCGGTGCTCCTGATATATATTTAGAAATACTTAATTAAAATCCAAAGAAGAATCTACAATGTTATTGGTCCTGATCTGACATCTCAGGTTCAGTCATTTTCTCAGCGCCGTAATGTATTTTCCCTCTGCCTTTTCTATAAATACTTCAATGATAATTGTTATGACGAACATTCCACGATGGTACCTAACTTTATGAATTTAAACACATTGCTAGGTCTCATCATTTTACACTTGAAATGGTTAGATGTAAAGGTTCTGTGCTAAATGTTTCTTGTATCGCTTTCTCTCTTGTGGAACATTTTATCGCTTTCTTGCTTCACAGTCAGCTTTGATCTTTAAAAATTTAAATGCAATGTTATCTTAATGCTTGTTCTTTTATTGCTCTCTATCATTAATAGTAGTTTTTTTTTTCATATTATCGCACACTCAGTAACCCCTTGCATTCTAGTGGCTTTATTGCCTTGCTTGGGATGAAATGATTAAAAATATATTGTTAAAGAAGAAAAGAAGATAAGAAACTGTATCGAGAAAACAAGAAATCTTTATTCTATTACCAATTGCATATAAATTCTGATGGCAGACAGTACGTGAAAGGTAAAAATGATTTTAAGAAATTGGTGAAATAAATAAATAAAACAGCTTGATGGAAAATTTTCTTTTCCTCTCAAATTTACAAAAACAAAAAAAAAAACAAAAAAGAAAAAGAAAAAAGAAAAGAAAAAATCAATTAAGCATAAGTTTGTTTGTTGTTTTTTTTCAGAAGGAAAGTTGTTTCTTGTGGATTAGGATAATCCAATCTTGAAATACAGAAACCCAATGAAACGGCACACATTTCAACTATTAATAAATTACTGGAAATGAAACCTAAATAAAAATTATGTAAATTAGTAACTCAAGTATATATATATATATATATATATATATATATATATATATATATATATATATATATATATATATATATATATATCCCCCTATAGTGCCGATGTTTTTATTTTTTTTAAGAAACATTAACAGATCGTCCATATGAAATGTTAATACTTCCTACGTCCGTTCACTTAAAATCGTTGGATGGCATTTCGTTGCGAAAACTGTTTTCTTTTTTATTCTTTCATAAAAGCAACGGATTTCTAGATGTGCATTTGTTGTAAATTAAAGTTAAGAACATTTCGCATCCTTCCAATACTTAATGGCACCATCTTCCTTATCCTGGACATCTTCACGTCCGTTCAGAGAAATAACCTCTTCTTTGCGGTTGATTATAATCAGCTTGGGAATACCGGTCACATTGTATTTGTTCTTCAGTTCTCTATATGAACAGAAAAAGAAAAAAAAGAGAAAAAAAAAAACGTATTAACTGTAGAGCAAATAACAACTTTGGTTTTATTATTGATTATTCTATTTAATTTTAATCAGTTATATTCTAAAAAGCATTTTAACGAAAACTGCTTTCGGTTTTTGCCATGCAGACCCCAAAATGTTTTATCTCATTAGGTACCGTCATTGATTGACTCATTCGTTTTTTACGGCTTATCCACCCTTTTCAGGTTACTTAAAGCCAGAAAATGTATATCTAGATTGTAAGAATTTTTTTTACATAATAATAATTTAGTTAATTATTTAACCCGCAGCTGGGGAGAAGAGGTATATTCTTACCATCCCCAAGGGTATTTGCGTGAAAGTGAAAATAACGAGCCCAGGTGGAATTGGAACTGAGCTGTCCGATTAACAATTCCGAGCCATTATCCATTACACGACCCGTAAATCCAGCACCTGGTATTCTCAAGCGGTCACCCATTTAAGTAGTGACCAGTTTTGACGTTGTTTAAATTTGGGTATCTATGTTTCAACGTGATATAGCCACAAGTTTTATTTTCCCGTGAGACAAACGGTGCATATTACTTAATATCTTATGCGCATGCATTCATTTAGAGAAATCACTCTGTGCTTATTTATTATTATCATTATTATTATTATTTATTTATTTATTATTTATTTATTGTTAATTATTATTATTCATTATTAATTATAATTTATTATTTATTTATTATTATTTGTTATTATTGTTATTTATTATTATTAATTATTATTATACATTATTTATTATTTTTATTATTTATTTATTATTATTATTATTTATTATTATTATTATTATCTCATAATTAATTATTATTATTTATTAGTTATTATTAATATATTATTTATTTATTATTATTATTTATTGTCATTAATTATTATTATTCTTTATTTATTTATTATTATTCATTATTTATTATTTTTATTATTTATTTATTTTTATTATTCATTATTATTATTTATTATTTATTATTTATTTATTATTATTTATTTATTATTATTATTTATTATTATTAAATATTATTATTCTTTATTTATTTATTATTATTTATATATTATTATTCATTATTTATTATTATCTATTATTTATTTAATATTATATTTATTAATTATTATTATTATTATTATTATTATTATTATTATTATTATTATTATTATTATTTATTATTATTATTTATTTATTTATACTTGATGTATTCCTTAAATAGGAAAATTAATTAATGAACAGTTATTGAAACTCATGGTATTAGGACGGTTGTCTTCATTTCTATTGTCATATTCACGTTTTGACCGCTATACAGAGTTTCTTTAGCTAATACATGTTATAAATGTCTTATAAATCTCCATTGGCTTCAACCACGGACTCCAGACGACTCCAGAATATCCTGCAACTCTTTTGGACGGTTTCCTTTTTTAATTTGGTGAATCCAGCCATTCCCTTCAGTTCATTTTTGGTTTTACAAATAAGAATCAAGGGGGTGACAGTCGGGAGAATTAGGTGGCGACAGTTAGGCGGTGATTTATTTGCCGAAATTGTCTGACAGACATGACTGGGTTTTCATTTTTTTGTGGCATTGTGCAGAGTCATGCTGCCAGACATAGGGTCTTCTAACAGACGCCATCTTGACCCAGGGCAGAACTAACTCCTCAAGGGACTTAATGTAGACCTCCGTATATATATATATATATATATATATATATATATATATATATATATATATATATATATATATTTATTGAATAAATTAACTCTTTAGTATTTCAGGATATTTTTGTGTAATTTTGGTAAATATATCTGTTAAATTGAGATGTCAGTGTGTATATATATATATATATATATATATATATATATATATATATATATATAGCGCATAACTTATAAAAATAGAATTATTTCTTATTCTGTGGATAATTCTTACACTTCTTGATTATTATTGAACCGTCATTTTAACAAACCAACTACTTCCGAAGAGGATAAATATAAAAAGATTGGTTAACTGATAATTTGCAATAAATATGACTAATATTTTAATATCTAAAACTAAACATCTTGTAAAAATATCGTTACATTAGTTTATATTTTAGTTTAAATTTTTTAAGATTCCGGAGATTAATTCACTTTCAGCGAATGAAGAAAAAAATAAACTGATTATTCAGGGATTCATTTTTTACGGTATATCTACATTTAGTTTCCTATTGACATCTATTGAATGTCATAAAATTGGTGAAATAGTTTAAATATTTCTTTTTTACTTTTAAGAAATAATTATTTTATAAACAACATTAATAGTCAATAATTAAATATCGACATTTTAATCAAAATTTAGTAATTTTTTGACTTAAGCAAATTTTTCAAATCCGATTATCTCTTTGATATGTTTTGGCAGTGGGCATTTAAATAGATATTTACAGAAATATTTATTTCCTGATGTAATCAATTCTTAACTCGGTATGCGGATGAAATTTTTTATCCTCCTGTTTTAATAGTAAATCTGGTCGGTTGGATAATGTCAAATTGGGAGCTGATCTAAAAAATAACTTAAAATGGTAATTGTTCTGATGAAACTTTCCTTTATGGTACCTAAACTTTATGAATTTAAGATCAGTACTAGATTGGCGGAATGGTCTCATAATTTTACAGTTCAAATTACTTGATGTAACTAGAAGTTCTATGCTAACCGTTTCTTCTATCGCACTTCTCGCTAATGGAACTCTCTTGCGGCTTCTTGCTTTCTAGTCTACTTTGATCTTCAACAATTAAAATGCAGTGTCAGTCGTTATGTTCTGTCTTTTTTTTTTTATTGTTCCTCCTTTTTTATTGTTCTTTCTTTTTTCTCATATTCTCTAACGCCCACTAAACCCCTTCCGTCTTAGTGGCTTTATTACCTTGAAATGATTAAAAGAACAAACAAAAACATGTATTTCCTGATACAGATGGGAGTATAATTTTCAAAAGTAAATCTCTCCAATTCTATGTAATGTAAGAAAAGAAATTTTATATTGCAGTTCACTAGTTTTTTTAATTATATAAATTTTGGTAGAGTTTTTAAGTCTTTTTATGTGATTGTATCGCTGTCTACGGTAATTACTAAAATACTTGATTGTATAATACTTACTCAACGAAGGGATCATTGTGTTCCATCCTTAGCCATGTACCATGATTGTTTTTATAATAAAGGTCACAATCTTCGCTGGTACGGTCAAAGCTGAGGAAGACGATTTCAAAAGGTTCTCCTTTCCATTTTTCGTAATAATCTTTCAGTATTGGAGTGAACTGACGACACGGGGGACACCAGCAGGCGGTGAAATAAATGCCAACGATCTTGTTTTGCAGCTCGGATGCATCGACCTGCTTGTCATCGCGGAAAAGCTTCTTACCCTTGAATAAATTGGCCATAACTGTGCAACAAAAAACGAAATAAAAATTGTTCAGTATAACATTCCTTTAGTTTTAGCTTCTTTTCATTTGTGATGATTAATGAAAGGATTTGCCAGTGTTTTCGTTGTGTGTGTGGAAAATGATTATCGAGATTTAGAATGACAATTTAGGTTATTTTCAGTGATGAGAAATTAAACCTGTGAACACTGCATTTGCATTGGAAAATGTTGTCAAAAACTCTTATTACTTACAACTTTATAAAGTTAATTGATAGTTGTAGTGTTTCAAAAATACGCGCGGGAATATCATTTTATTATTAGGTTGCTGCAAAAATAATATCGTTTTTTTGACGTTAAAAAATACGTCAAAAAACGATATTATTTTTGCACCAACCTAATATAAATCATTTCTTATGATATTTTATCTTTTCTGAATTAATGAAATTGTTTATTGCTTTAGATTAATGTACGAGATAGCCGTGTTTTAAAAATGGTACTGAGTTGGTGGTATTCGTTAATAAAGTAAAATAGAAGAATGAAAGAGCAAGAGAAAATAGTCAATTCGGAGATTTGAGATTGCTGTAATCTCGCGATCACGAGAAATAAAAATAAATCTAATTCCCATGATTCCACAGTAAAAAAAAAAAAAAGGAAACCGGCATAGTAACGCGGAATCTAGGGACTTTCTCTTTTTCATTGGTCCTTCGGAAGGGAAGCATATAGATTTGAGCAGCTCCAGAAATGATGACCACAGATAAGTTTTATAAAATGTCACTTCCTCATGTTTAATATTGCATTTTACTGATAGAATTGCAAATAATTTATTCACTCACCAAGACAAACACAAGCCAGAAACATTTACTAACAACCCTCAAATCACCGTGGTGATAACAAATATGGCGCCAGTTTGTTTACATTGCGCAGATCAGTACAAAAATTTTCGTGTTTGAGCAGGTCAGTGTTGCCAACATTGTGTGAAAATTTTGTGTGAATTGATTGGACGGTTTTTGAAATATTAGAAAGAAAGTTATCTCGTTAATAATTTGGCACGCAGTGTATATGTTTTATTTTACCAAACCACAAAAAGCATTCAAACAAAGACCATCATAGCAAGATAATCGAATTCTCCTTTTTATTCTCGGACTTGTTACATCTGCTAAGAGTATTTAACTGAAGTGGTAAAAATGAGAGACATAAATAATACATTAAAATGGTTTCGATGTCCCGTGTTTGTTAGAAGTGAACTCAGCCGGTTCTGTGATATATGACGTAGTGTATCTGTGGCAGCTACGAGGCGTGAACTGAATTGTTAGGCTAGAAACACAGGTACTGTATATTTGGATGGAAACTGCTATACGTTTTCATTTGCAGTTTATAACTCTATTTTCTGTAGTTACTAGGGTGGATATTATTATTTCTGTGTGAATGTGAAATGTTTAGAACAGGCAGAGAAAACAGTTTTTGTTAATGGTAGTTATTTAAAAGATAAATTGGTATATCAGTAGCTGCAGGAGAAGGTCTAGCATCCAGATAGTGTTACGGTATTATTTCTTTTGTTGCTTTTGCTGTCTTTCTTTTTGCAATATGAAAATACTTGCTCGAGCCTATGTTGCCATGTTCCTGTCTGTAGCCTCCGTGTCCCGCCAGATGATTCTCCGAGGATCCTTTTCTATGCTTCTGTAAATGTCTTGTGCATCGCCAGTGAGATGTTTGCTTCAGTGTTTGTGGTACTTGCTGACTTGAAGTTTATATGTTAGTGATGAAATCACTCCAGTGTTTATCGAGAATGATGAGATGAGGAATCTTTAATTTATCACCCATATTTCTTCTATAAAGAGGGTCCGATGGGTAATTTCGCGCATGCGCGTTGTTTGCTTTTGATTTTTTCGACTGCATAGCATAGTAGGGTCAGCTGGGCACCCCGTCTGTGTGAAAAAGATCACCATAACGTATTTCACTGTGCCAGAAATATGGAAACGGAATGCTGTACTGCTTGGCATTCGCGCCGAATGCTCTAATGCGAATATTCTATAGTGTTTATGTGTCAATCTGAGGACTGCAGAGGATTCGGAAAGAGTTAGTTGATATATCCAGTCAACATCATGGTGTTTGCCGATGTTATGCCTGCATTCATCTTCCCACAGAAGCCACAGAAACCTATATCAAGTACGTTGTGGAGAGCCTTGAATCAAGAGGGTGGCTGCTAGAAGACCCTATGTCTGGCAACAGGACTCTGCATCATGCTACACAAGCAGTAGAATCCAGTCATGGCTGTCAGACAATCTCTGCGACCGCATCACCCTGAAGGGAAGGATTATGGTAGCATTCAGCAACTTAAACAAGGAAACAGTTCAGAAGAGTTGCAGGAGATTCCGAAGTTGTCTAGAGGCCTTGGTTGTAGTAAATAGCGATTTTACTGAATATTACTCTTTAGTATTTCAAGATATTTCAAGATAGTTAAAAATGAGATGTCAGTGTTATTTTCCTTTTTGCGTCATTTAGACGACAATTTATCCATCGCTTCCTTTATGTTGTTTCATATGAAATATCATATTTTGATGGGTTAAAAAAATAAAATTAAAAAATTTTCATTTGATTCAAATTCTGTTTTATTTAATCAAAATTTTATGTTCTTCGCGTTTCTTCCAACTTAACTCTAAGCTGTTTATCACACTTAAAGAAATATGTCCATTCTTTGTCTTAATAAACTTCGACTACTTTGGTGAATTGTTGGAGAGATTATTTAAAATCTCAGAACCAAGCCAGTGCAAATCTTAAACTCTGGAGCGTGAAATGTGAGGGGATATAGTCTCATTATATAATCTCTAATCTCTAGTCCATACTGACTCTTAGTTTCGGATTTTATCTAACTAATGTATTCAACTGATCATTTTAATGCGTGAATTTAAATCTTTTACTTGGTACATTTTCAGATATCTTGTCACCTGAACGAAACATCTGAAACTATCCCTGTATAGGCATGAATTTAACTGTTAAATGTCTAGTTGATGTTTTCTTGAAATTTATCTTGTGACCTAATTTGAACACATATTATGAGTAGTCAATATTTTCCAAACATTATTTGTCAGGAATCAGCGGATAATATTTTATTGAAAGCAGCAGTTGAAAAGAAAAACAAGAAAAGGGATTAGAAAGTAATAAGCCGTGTAATAGATTCGTATGCTAATAAACCTTGTTCAAGTTTTTTTTTAATTAAGCAAACGAAAATACATTTAACGTGAAACAATCTATTAAAAAGACAGTGACTTTATAAACCGTTGATTTCTGTCATTCCTGCAAGATTTTTTCCTCCAGATAGGTTTTTGCAGTTTCTAAAACTTTTGAGTCTGTTTTCTGTCTGTCGGTCTTTCCGTCTGTCTTACCTAGCGTTGGAGGATGTGACGCAATTAAGGTGCGTGAAGCCTTGAACTGCTACTTGAAGAGGCGTTATATTTCTATTTAGGTGCTGTCTGATGAAGAACTCATTTCCAAGCTAAGTAGTTCTGTACTTTTTACAAAGCAGGGCATTAACTGTTGAGAGGTCACCTCTGAGCGACCAAACTGTCGTCATACATGCACGGAGCTTCTATAGATAGTTGCACCGTGGTCTCGATATGGATCCAAAGTCGCGTCATGTTGAACAGGTTTCCGTATTTATGTACGAGATCTATCCTCCTCTTCTGTAGTTTTTCTTATCATGATGCTGAAGAATACTCAATATAATATTTTGTATTCAATCATATTGTATGATACAGTTTGTGTTTAGAAGGGGTTTGAAGAAGCCATTTCCGCATCTGATTGTCTTAAGCAGTTTATTGTCGTCTTGGATAAACATGGCGAGAAACTTTGGTGGGCAACCAATTTCTTACATTATTCAAAGTATCGACCTGCTTACTCGCTTGAACGCCTTTATTAAGTCAGCTAAGGTGACATTCAATTCTTTTTTTTCCAGATGTCATTTTATTGTATATATTTTAGATTGGTCATATGAATGTTTAATTTGAAACGGAACTGGCTACACAGGTAGTGATCTTTGTCATATTGAGTTAATCGTCTATTGGCAGAACGTTTGTATGGATTTAGCTTGCGATCGATAGTTGAATGATATTCCGGCATTTTAGATGGTTCAAATTTAATTACTTTTAGAGTTTCTTATAGTATTGGTGTCTCATCCAGTTTCAGTCCAAAGGCTTATGAAAAAGGCATTGTTGAAGGCTTCAGGTAATTTACCTTGTTCACAAAAGCAAACAAGTTCATGCAAAACCGAACCTCCGTTTGTTTGCAGATCTCTGGAAGGATGATACCAACATAATTTAGTTGCTTCATTACTTTTACAACTTCATTGCGTATTGGTGCTTCATCCAGTTACAGTTTTGCATATTATGGGTCTCCTGGGTCCATAATTGGCGCTGAGGCGTGCAAACGCGCTTTGACCAACCGTTTATGATGGCATCTCTTTGTCGGTTCTGTCCGCCCTACGCAATGGCCTGTTAGCATAGAAAAGGACTTTATATAAGGAATTTAGTGTTTAGGAAAAGACCCTTGCAGTCACAGATATCTGCCAGGTTTTGTATATAGTAGAGTTTTGAAATTAATTCTGATTTTACAACGCAAAATAATATTCGTTGTAAAAGTGCACCTTTAGCAAGCAAACTGGCGCACGAGAGGTATCAATGTTTTGAGCTGGGATGCATCTATTAGGTTGGTGCAAAAATAATGACGTAATAATGTCGTTTTTTGACGTATTTTTAACGTCAAAAACGACATTATTACGTCATTATTTTTGCACCAACCTAATAGATAATCTCCTTCTGAATTGTTTTCTTTATGCACAGTTCTTATACCACATAGAATTAAAATAGGTCGTGTTTATAGAAACTGCATTTTCGAATTTCGTCTTTCCCAAGGACATCATTACAAGAATCGAAGACCCAGCTTCTGTGGCGTATCTCCTCAAGAATGATTATTTTATCGATAGCTATATTATTTGTAAGAAGGCTACACATAATAATCTTAGATTCATTTCAGTTTTCCGCTTTGTTGTTTTGAGAAGAAGTGTATATGTTTCTTCTGAAATAATGCTTTGACAATATACGATTCTTATATGAACGTAACTATCCGTTGTTACTGCATCTTTGGATTTTGTGATTCCCAATAAGATATATACACAAATGATTCTTTTTCATTTGTCGTATACATTCAGTATGTAGGCGATCATGGCTCTCCATAATTTCCTGTCCATCATAACTATTAATAAATTTTATCTTTTTGTTATTTCTCCTAAACTTTGTTCCGCCATCCATTTGCTCAAGTTCATGCGTTGTTTTTCTCTGACCCTCCTGCCCTCAATTTGTCCTGTTAATAACAGATTTTCCAGGCCCATTTTCCTTATTAGGTGGTCTAGAAATTTCAGTTATCTCTTCCTGGTGTTTACTATAACTTTCTTTGTTTCCATTTTCTCTAAAACCTCATCGTTGCTCACAATTTAGGTTCATGGTATTCTCAGCATCCTTCTGTAGAGCCCCATTTCTGTTAACATATATGTCCGTTGTTACTGGACTTTCGGATTTTGTGCTTCCCAATAAGATACATTCACAAATGCTTCTTCTTCATCTGTCGTATCCATTCAATACGTAGGCGATCAAGGCTCTCCAGAGTTTCCTGAACATCATATCTCTTAATAAATTTTGTCTTTTTGTTATTTCGCCTTCTACCTTCAATTTGTTTTGTGAGTATCAGATTTACTAAACCCCTCTTTCTGCATTAGGTGACCTAGAAATTTCAACTGTTTCTTCCTGACGTTAAGTATGAGTTTCTTCGTTGTTTCCATTTTCTCTAAAACCTTGCTCACATGCTCGCTCCATGGTATCTTCAGTATCCTCCTGTAAACCACATTTCTGTTGCTTCAATTCGCTTCTTCATCTATAAGGAGATTTTTCAGCACCCTTTGCTATATAGGAGGACTGATTAGCATGTAATAGCTCACTACACTTTTCTTTGTTTTTAACAAAGTTTTCCTGTTTCTTAATACTCTGCTTAACTTTTGGAATGCATCTTACGCTATCCCAATGTGTTTTCGGACTTTCTGTCAAAATAATTCCTAGATATATTTTGGTATACTCGATTGATGGGATATTTGTAAGAATTCCACATAGAGTAGAACTTGTTTTGTCCAGTTTGTTGGTTTGAGCATAGGCACTGAAGAGCGTTGACTGTAGAAAGAACATACTGATGGCACGGTTTGAGTGACCGGCAGGTTGGTCAATCTCTTAAGGGCAACGGAGTTTCACAGCATAAAACCTACTCTAGAGAGAGTTATCAACCTCTTACATCTTGCTCTACTTCTATTCCAATTCGAGCAGGGTGACACTATTTACATTATTAGAACTATTGTCCTCATCTTTGCCACCATATTTATTACAGCGTTTCGGCCGTTGTACGTTCCGGCCTTCCTTATCTCCTGTTAATTCCCACTGACTTAATCGGGTATTGAACTCAAACTCTTTCGGTCCTGTCACTGGATCTAACCACCGCCTTTATCCACTGCGCCATGGTTACTGAAGAAATTAGGTTTATAATACCGTGAAATTCACACACACACACACACACACACACACACACACACACACACACACACACACACACACACACACACACACACACACGTGTGTATATATATATAATTTCATACAAATACTTGTACGCGAATATCAGTGGCTATCATCACATGATTATTTTGAGTTGGTGGGCCTTTCGAAATCGATCAGTAATTACAGCTAATCTTTGAGCCCCAGCAGTACCTCACGATATCACCAGGAGTTGTTGCTTATTCGTCATGGTTCCAGATTCTGTCTCTATCCGAGCCTCTTCATTTCTTTACTTTATACGCGTGTATGTGGATATTTATTCACACTCATGTGTTTTTTATAGTAAATTATGTGACTTAAATATATTCAAATACATAAACGCATATATCTCTTTACTCGGTTATAAGTCAAAAGATATATATATATATATATATATATATATATATATATATATATATCACACATAGATATTACAGAGTAAGATAGACACAAAAAAGGAAATGAACACACACTCACAGATATTTCATCAGAATGTTCATTACTAAATTCCACAATGAATTACTAAAAAGAAAATTTTCGAAAATGGAGATATAAATTCAAGGGTATTGTGTAATAAGAAAACATTTTAAATATAAATTTCCCGCCTTTATATTCTGAATCATTCAAATATAAACTCTCATCAGAAAGAAAGAAATTTGAAATTTCCAGAATATATTTGGATGGCACAGTACGACAGCAGACATCGTCTTGCAGAGAATTACACAAAATCTTTTCTACTATGAACATTAGTTGAACTGACAATCAGGATTCAACTATTCGAGTAATGACGTGAAGTTGCGGTAGTATCCGAAGTAATGGTGAAGTATTCTAGGCATGATCCATAACCCAAATATCCAGGATTTGTTTCAGATTCGTGTCATGTTCCAACCGAAAGATTTTATCACCTTGTACGTTAATGTAAGAAGATAAGGCCAAGATACAAATTACAAAACGGAGTTATCAAAATTAAACAAGTACAAGAATTTAAATATCTGAGAAGTGTCCCCAAGAGGGAATGTGAGAAACCTGGCGGACACAGCTGTCAGAATTACTCTCCAACGTCAATCTTCTCTAAATAAACTACAAGTAGAACAAGTTTTAAAGAAGCCGGTACCACTGGAATATGTTTTATGATGTAAAACTCCATTGTCTTTAAGCGTTTGACCTACCAACCGGTGACTCCAACCATATCGTCAACATCCGCTTTCTACAGTAAAAATGTAGTATTCTTACAAATATTCAATTAGTCGGTAAAATCATTATTCTTGAGTGTGGGTTTATGATAAAGTATACCTGGGAAGTGTTTTAACAGAAGACGGAACGTGCGACATTGAAACCCGAAGACGGATTGAGATAGCGAAAAGAGTCATCTAAAAGCTAAGCAGAGTATTAAGACACAGAAAAACTTCGTTAGAAACAGAGAGAAAAGACTATTGAGCTGTTACGTTATACATGTCCTCCTGTATGGCAGTAAATGCTGGACAATCTCCTCAACGATGAAAAAGACATATGAAGCAATAGAAATGTGGTTCTACAGAATGGGATAAGAATACTATGGACCGAACATGCAAGACCGGCAAGTTTTTAGAGGAAATGGAAACAAAGAATAAACTTATACTTAATATCAGGAAGAGACAGTTGAAATTTCTAAGGCACATAATGAGGAAAGAGGGCTTAGAAAATTTGGTGTTCACAAGACAGATTGAAGGCAAGAGCAACAGAGGAAAATTACTTATAACATACTTAGAGAGCTTATGTAAATGTATGGCGGAACAGAGTTTAGGAAAAATAAAGAAAGGATATAATTTATTAAGAGCTATAAATGACAGCCAGGATCGCCTACGAACTGAGAGGAAACAGCACATAAAGAAGAAGTAGACATTAAAGAAGCTGATCATTATTTCTAATCCGGTTGTTTAGCCAATTCGTCATTGTCTCCAGGGGTAGAAAAGGAAATGTACAAGTGACTCATCGACTCTTTTTGGCCGTTTATTCTTTTGTCCTTTTGTTCGGTTTATTAGCTGATTAAAATCATGGTTATTATCACAAAGAAAAACGAACTACCAATCTATTTTTATGAAGGTGAAAAGATGAGAAATATCAAGATGAGGTCACATTGGCTCGTCTCTTCAAGCTGTTTCGATCTGTAACTTTCAGTGCATATTTACATTATATCATTTAATATTATCAGATCACATCATAAGATTTGAATTTATAGGCTTTATAGGCAAAATTTAAATTCTCACCGAATGTAAAGTAAAACAAACATTTGCAAAATTTTTCATAACTGTTTCTGTTAGCAGTGTCAAAAATCCCTTCCAGTGTAGCTTGTTCTCAAACTAGTTTGATAGATTAAGATCGTGAATTTGACTCGGGAATTAAATCGTACATGCTGGCTGTTGAGTTTCTTTCAAATGAACGAGTTAAGTTTCATTAAATAAAACTCAATCTGTATATCCATTATGTGATATCCCCAATTTTTTCGTTAGAACAATATATATCTCAAGTTTGAAATGTGATTAGATAAACTGACAGAAGGAAATCGATAAAAATCGTTAAATTATAGAAACGTTAATCGAAATCAAAGGAAATGAAGTCAAAGAAATATCGATCAGAAAATAATGCATAATTAAAATCATTGTAGCTGAAAATACGAATAGACTCATCAATGTGTGTGTAAACTTTTCTAATTGCCTGAATATTCTCCATTTACAAGAGTATATACTCTAAAGAAAATCGTAAACACATTAAAATTTCTTGTGATTTCTGATTTACCTACAACTATATTAAGAAATATTACGACAAAAAAAGTTTAAATTATTTGGAAAATCGATGTTGAAATTGATTCATAATATATAAAAAACAGATTTTCTGAATGAAAAAGAGAAAGAAAGGCAGAGGGGAAATTAGAGAGAAGTGCATAGACAGGAGAGAATAAAACCAAGAAATTAAATATATAATTTCACGGCACTGAAATCTACATAAGCGCAGATAAAGGTGAGTCTTTAATCCTGATCCACTTAGTAATGTCTAATGTTACAAAAGCATATGTTTTTAATAGTGATATTACTAATAAATAAAACCAGTTTATAAATGTTATCTATTGATCGAAACATTTTTTATTTTACGATATAAGAAGTTACTACTAATGAATGAAGTCCTAAAAATAAAGCACGAAAGGGGAAGTTCCAAATATTATATCATATTTATATGTGGATGGAATTATAATACTAATGACAAAGATGATTGCAAGACTCAATTCCATAAAGATATTTTTTTCTCTGATTAAAACAGGAATTTAAAAATGAAAACGAAACATTTTTGGTTTAAATCTTATTCAGAGAATTCAGACATTTATCAGCGTTCCTATTCGAAATTAAAAACTTTCTTTTTTCAATATATATATATATATATATATATATATATATTGGGTAACGAAAGCGTCATTTTCAGGTCACTGGAATATAAAATAGTCGTTGTTTATAAAAAGGCTCTCACAATTATACTACTAAAAAGAACCGGAAAGGATTACAATTGATAGAATCTGTAATCCTGATTCTATACATTAAAGTATTTTGATATAATTGATGTAAAAGAATGAAAAAATGCTTAATTGAAAATAAAACCATTTTAGACATATTCTGAAATGCTTAAATTTGAAGAATGATATTCCACAAGACGAATTCACCACTTTCTAGTTTTCTAATTACAAACAATAATGGATAGCGTCTCGGATTGAGGAATAGGTGAGCCGATTTCGAATTCCAGTCGAATCCATTACATTCACTTACGTGCTAATACCCTTGGGAAAGGTATGAATCCTCTTCTTCTCCTTCCAGCTATGGGTAAAATAGCACGACAGACCGGGTTCTATAGCTTTGGATGGCAACTGGTGTACCACAGAAGGAAATAGCAACGCACCGCGCAAAAAAAAAAAAAAAAATCTGCTTCGTCAGTCATGTATCGAAAGATACATGATCGCCTAAGCGTGGATCACGCATGGCACATAAGTGACTGAATTCCAGACATAAAATGGGAGAACGATTTATAATTTTTTCAAAATATATATCAAGAACAATTTTGAGGGAAAGATGTATGACAAAGTGGAAAAAGTTTTCGCCTGACGTGTTTCGTTGTTTTGGACTTCATCAGACTGAGTGTATATTTATGTTGATCCGAATACACGTGCGAAAAGGTTTACAATAGATAAAATATCTCATGGAGCGGACCTAGGGATTCTCTATTCTATTCTATATATTAAAGTTTTTATATACTGTAAATTGTTGGCAAAAGAATCTATTGTAATTGTGAGAAGCTGCTTATCTGAAAACAAAATCATTTTAGACAAATTCTGAAATGATTACGACTTTGCAGAATAAAATTTCATGATTTTTGTATTCTCTAATTGGAGATATAAAATGAATCATAAGGAATTTTCTAAGATATACCTGAGAGCTAATACTTTTTAATCAGTATCACCCCATGCAATGCAGTAAAGCCACAAAAGCGCAAGGGATTACAGGATATGAAATAATAAGGAAAAGAAACATTAATAAGGAATAGAAAGAGAAAAGAGTAATCAGGAGGACAGTAGATAGTGATTGACACTGCATTTAAATTTTTGAAGATTAAAGTTGACTGGAAAGCATGGAACAGGAAGGGAGTTCCACAAGCGAGAAGCGCGAGAGAAGAAACTGTTAGCATAGGACTTATGGCTACATCTAGACAGCTCAACATTAAACTGATGAGATATCGACGTCACTCTAGTACTGAGATTAAATTCAAAATATCTAGATACCATAGTGAAAAGCTCATCCGAGCAATTATCATGAAATTATTTATAGAAAAGGCCCAGAGAGGCAAGCTTACGGCGGTGGGCAAAAAAATGAAACTGAGCCGCCAGATCAGGACTAATAATATTGCTGATTCTTATATTTATATATTTATAAAATATCCTTATTTACTTCTGACATATTTGCGATATATATTTTAGCGTAAGTAATATTTAATTTAGAATTATTTAAAAAATTCTCTGATGTTATATTTGCGTTCCAATCAACGTTGTTAATTTTAAAGTTAATACTAAATCTACATCAAGGCGATATATAAAGAAGCATTTAATCTGTTACAAAATAATGACATTAATATAAGATTTAGTTACAAAATAAAGTAATATATGACATATTGCAAACAGGTTGCAATGGATTCTACGGCAAATTTAAGCAAGGCATTGTCTTTTGTCTAGTGTTAGACTGCATGCTTCATAATTTTCTCTACTTCAGAAATTATATCAAGATTTGAGAAATTCTATTCCGTTCTCATTATATAAAAGAAATGGCAACAATGAAGTATTGGGAAATGAAAGGAAAAGGCATTAAAAATGTACAGTTAAAACGTCAAGAAATACTTACTGTGAAGTCTTTCACTATGAACCTTGTCCAAAAGTGACCCGAAGAACGTTGTTAAGAACCGCTTATATATTTATCAGCTGGTATGCCGGGTGGGTGGCGATTATTAGGTATGGTAGGTGTTAGGGGTAAGTGTGTCGACAGATGCCTGTATGGAACGGATTGGCAATGGAAGCAAATCTGAAGGAGGAGGAAGGGAGAGATAGAGAAAAAAATAGAATAGAAAAAAGCGCACAAAATACAAATGCTTAGAAAACTGATTGGGGAGGGCGGTGGAGGTTACAGCATCAACAGGCCTGGGTAAGTAAGTAATTTTTTCTTTCTTTTGCATACTCTCCTCTCTTAATCTGTTCAGTCTTGTTTCTTTTTTGTCGTTTCTCATGCGACATTCTCCCCCTTCCCTCGCCTCTTCTTTTTCTTTCTTTAATTTCTTTTACTGCTGATTAATTAACTACAAATCAACATCTATGACAACTGAAGGGATAGAAGTTGATGAGACATACCAAATCTACAGTTCAACTACTGCCGTTCAATGACAACTTTTTAAATTTTGTCTTCCATTTTTCTAAATTAAACAAAAATATTTGCCAAATTTATTTACTATTTTCTTTTCCGTTCTCAGATTTTTTTGTCGTTATTTCGTTTAAGCCAAACATCTTACTAACCTAGCCAATCTCGGAGACTATCAAGTTGAAGAAGTCAGTGATTATATAGCAAACCATGCATACAAGAGACGACATGAATAAATATAGTATAGAGAGAGAGAGAGAGAAAAAGTGGGGGAGGACTTATTAGTATTGACAGTACAATGCTTTGTTTGGCAGACTGAATACGACAGAATAAAGATAGGATAATCTTATAATCCCAAGCTTTTATAAACCACCCAAGAACAAGAAAAAAAAAGACGGAAGAAATAGAGATAGTCTTCATAAAGAGTATAAAAGAAAAACGAAGGGAATTGCAGACGAAAGAATCTACATATGGTACTGTCTAGCACACTTGAAACTGGAAGGGAATCTTTAATAATGGTAGTTCAGAATAAGTGTTTTTGTAAGTTCTATACTAACAGTTTCATTTCTTGCTTGTGGAACTCTCTTCCGGTTGTATGCTTTCCAGTCAATATTGTTCTTCAAAAATTTAAATGCGATGCCAATCGTTATCTACTGTCTTCTTGATTACTTTTCTATTGTTCTCCTCAATTATGTTTCGCTTTTTTGTTATTCTTTAACCCTTTTATTGTCTCAGTGGCTTTATTGCCTTACATAGGGTGATATGATGAAAAAATAACCTATATGAAAGCCAAGAGTCATGGGACAGTAGAATTGCAAATATCGAAACAGCGATAACAAAATAGTAAACTGGATAAAACTATATAAGACATAGATGCAAATAGGTAGGACTTTATTTGTGTTTTACGCCTTATGGGGCTTATTTAGATAAGCCACATAAGACGTAAAAAACAAATACACCGAAACATATTTTGGATTGTAAGAATAATTCAATGTTTGAATATTCCAATATTTTGAGAATAACAAACATTTGACTGGGTAGGAACGGTGATACACTTGAAATTGTTCAAATGCATAGAAAAAAGATGTGTCCGACCTGGAAACTAGATCGAATCATTGCAAACAAATAAGAGAGAATTTTTAAGATATTGGATTTTTTTTCGTTCATCCATACCTCATAATGTAAGTAAAAGAAACTATGAAGCTGTCTAAATATCTAGAATATAAAGGTGACAATTGCGCTTATTATAACTGAAAAAAAAAAATTGATAAGTCGAGAGTCTTGCGGAAGGAACTTGAAATCTTAAGAATAATTACAAACTTGTAGGAATCCATTTATTATCTCATGAGATAATGGCAACATCCTTTTTGGTTAAATATTGTCTTTTTTTAACAACGTTTGGAGTTGCTTAACAGGCCGATCCTTGTATGACACTCTCTTTTGCAGGTGTGACAGATGTAGCTTGAATGTGGAATGGAGAGCTTTCGAATGAATTATTCCCTCTGCTTCCTTCGTCCTCTTCTTATCTCCAACAGTTGATTTCACAGCTTTCCGGCCTTTATCACTTCACCACGAACAACATGGTGGCAGCCGCTGCGATCGTTTACTGGATATTTCCAGCTACAAGAATCAATGCCTATTCAAATATCAACCTGAGAAATATTCAATAAGAGTACTTAAGAATACGGTGAAGATTGTTGTCACTTGATCTCTGGTAAGATCCTCTGGACAGGAATGCCTTGAAACCTCAGTAACAATTGTCGTAATAATTACAAATAACATCAATAACATTTAAGGAATTTACGTACTTTCAGGAACTGGTGGATTTAACTAAGAATTAAATAACAACAAGATTTCAACTGATTTCAGGATTCCTGTTGTCTTGAGGTTTAAGTTTCTTTTTCAAACGCCTCTAGCATCATAGTCAGGCTATTCAAGACTTTTACAAGCACGCTAATAATGATGGGTACAACATTCACATGATTTTTTTTACACAGTCCAGATGTTGTTTTCATTTTTGTTCGAAGATTGTTTGTTTCTTTTCTGCAGATTATCAACCAGGTTATTTAAAGCCAGAAAATATTTCATCCTGGGTATGACGATAAACTACATCCGCGTCCGGGGTAACACGATAAACGATATCCAACAGCAAGGCCTCTGATCAGGAGGTTTTGAGGAATATGGTATTCCAAGGTCCACCCAGACCCGCGGTGGTAGCACCTGTTAGGGTCCCAGCTACGGACAAATAGTTAACCTCCAAACAGGTCAAAACACTATGAAAGTGTAAAAATAGGTTTTAAGACCAGCAATACAATTTTGTAAAAATATTACCAGCAATGAGTTTTTAAGGAAAAAAAATATTACCAGCAATACTTTTTGAAAAAAGAAATATTACCAGCAATACCTTTTGGGGGAAAATATTACCAGAAATACATTTTTGGAAAAAATATTAGCAGCAATATATTTAAAAAAATATTACTAGTAATAAAAATCTTGTCAGCATTAAATAACTCATTGAGGTTTATATGCGGTAAAACAAAACAAACCAAAACAGAATATATCTTTAAATTGCAAGAATTCATTTTTTTTGTTTTTAGATAATAATGATTTAGCGATACACGTCATAATAATTAACTTATAGCTGGGGCGGGGGTAAGAGGTGGATTCATATCTAATCAGAATTTGAGAAACAAACACGAAATTATAATGTAGATATATAGTAGGGGATCAATTCTATATTACAATCAATACACAAACTGATCTCTCACTTTGTGGCCACATTAGTTTCTATACATTTGCATTTCACAGAATGTAAATAAATCTAAAAGACAAGTCTGTGTAGCTAATCAATATTTCATTAAATGATTCATTAATTTTCTACGGTTTATTAAGCCTTAGGTTATATAAAGTCAGAAAGTATTTTTAAGTTGTAAGATTTTTTAAAAATAATGATTTAGTCATATAAGTCTTATTAAGTAACCTATAGCTTGGGGTAGAAGAGGTGGATTCATACTTTTCCCAAGCGTATTTGCGCGTAAGTGAATGTAGCGATCCCGACTGCAATTGGAACTCGGCTCTGATTAACAATTTCGAACCTTTATCTATTACACCACCCGCACATTAAAGCTTACAACAGCTGTCATTCCCAGACCTCTTTCCAAATGTACTGTTCGATTTTACTTAATAGTGAGTTGGTGCATCAATATCCATTTATTTACCAAAAGTTTACAAAGGCTACATTTGACCACTTGGCTTTTATTGGTTGGTACAATTCAAATCTTAAAATGCCATATAATTTTAATTTTTAACTTTAGGATGGTCAACCATTGAGATACAGTGTCAAATATCAGTGGCTTGAACACTTCTTATTTGATCGCTGATCGAATCAATAATTCCTATTTTGGTATTCTTCCTGTTCTGCTGCCATAACTCTACCAAGGCTTAAGGCCACATCACGTTTAAGCACCGTTTCCCATACGATCACCGAAGTTAAACAACGTCGTGTCTGGTCAGTACTTCGATGAGTGTCCGCTTGGTTGTGCAGATGGTGCAAGGGATAAAGGCTTATATTTGAAAATCGTAGAGCCGAGTTCCAATTCCCGTTGGGTTCGTTATATTCACTTACGCGCAAATACCCCTGGCAAAGGTATGAATCCAGCTCTGAACCATCTGGCAATGGGTCAGTTGGTAAGAATTGTACCACTAAAACCATTATAATCTAAAAAAAAAAAAAGATTTTTACAATCTAATGATATTTTCTATCATTAAATAACTTGCAAAAAATTGATAAGTCGTAGAAAGCGTAACAATTACTAACTCCACTAGTATAGTTGCTTCTCAGATGTTTAAGTGATAACACGTTTTCTCAAAATTATAAATCTATTGTTTATAACAGGGGTCAGCAACCTTTTGGAGGGAGCGGGCCAGACAGCTATGCAGTGTCTCGGAGGAGAGCCATGATATCAAATGTAGTTTGATAAATTGTTTCGACCTCAGACCACTCAGTCCGGAAGGCTGCTTTGGTCTGGATGTTTAAAGAAAAATCAAGTTAATGTTATATTATTTAAACAAGGTTCCTTATTTTACTGCCGGAATAACACAATCTACAAAAAAATGCAAATTCCTTACTACGGTTAATTTGGCGAGATGGACAAAAATCCTTCGTGGGAGAGATGTGGCCCGGGAGCTGGGGGTTGCTGACCCCTGGTCTATAACTTTGAGAAGATTTATCAACGTATCCAACATTATCCGGACGCTCAAATATCTTCTTTTTTTTGTATATTTGATTATCCATTTTTTAGCCGACGTTAAAAATAAAGGAAAGTACTTAACCCCAGAAATACGTCCAAATATACAAAGAAGAGATTTGAGTGTCGGAAGGTTGCATGTTTTTCAAGGCGCAATTTAACATTATTATTATTATTATTATTATTATTATTATTATTATTATTATTATTATTATTTTAATCACCATCATATTCTTTTCTCGTTTTTTTTGTTTTTTTTATTGCTCATTTCATTGTAGCTTTCCTCTTTTTTCTCCTGCTTCTCCTCTCCTCTCCTCATTCTGCTTTGTTTCCCACTCTCTTCGCTTAAAACGTTACTCTTTCCTGCCTGCCACTACCAATCTTTGCAAATGGCATTCCCAATAAATATTAGTAGCACCTGCTTTACTCATGTAGCATTCTTCTAATTTCAGCCATTTTAATTAATGACAGCCTCAAATGTGAACCAAATTAATCTCAAAGGTCTAAATTGGATTATCAACAAAATAATGGTGAGTATGGCGACACTATGCCCGCTTAAACGTATGCAATACAATAACACGAATACTAAATAGAAAGTGAATGGTTGAAACGCATTCATACGTTACAATGTTCATTAAATGATTATTAATAGCTGCATAATTGAATATGCACACAATTTACTTTTTATATGAACGAAAAGGGCATATATATATTTTAAAATATCTAGACAAACACAATACTTTCAACTAAACAAGTAAGATAACCAAAACCATGAAAAAATTAAAATAATAAAAAACAAAAAAAAAAAACAAAAAAACAAATAAAGAAACAGATTAAGTAAATAATAAACAAATTAGCAAACTACGAATGCACAAATAAACCCAGCGTAATGTAATAATAATAATCAATAATAAACATTATTTAAGTAATCAATAATAATGAGTAAAGAGTTAACAAACAATAAATTTTATTGTAAACTATGTAAAAGTAACGGCAATCGGATCCCCAATTAATCTTACTCAATGGCTTCTAGAATAATTTGAAACATAACTGTTACCGAAATACCCAATAACTGTTAGGACCTTACTACACATAATGCACCATTGACCAGTATATATAAATAGTCAATCGAAAAAACAACACATATGTCTTGAAGATTGCGTTTAAGCATTGGCCACAGTGCTCACTTTTATATTTACATGCGCTCTATGATATTGAACACTTTAGCCATAAACATAGCATGTCTTACGACTATATATATATATATATATATATATATATATATATATATATATATATATATATATGTATATGTCGAAAACTAAAAATGAAAACCTTGTAAAATATCACCATGAAAAATGCAAATATATGAAGAACGCAGATAATGTACTTTAGACGAAGCCAATACATTAAACTAAACAAATAAGATAAGTCGCGAAAAAAATAAAAATTAAAAGTAACAAAGCATCCAACAAATAAATAGACAAATTAACTAAATGATAAACAAATTAACAAACTACGAATGCACAAATAAACAAAGCATAATGTAATTGTTATGAATAATCAAGAGTCGTCTCCCCTTGTTTTGTTACTATCCACTTTGAGAGAGCTATTTCTGTTTACTGGGACTATAAAAGAACACTATACAAAAAACTTGTATTCTCAGCTGAATAAGGCTTTCTTAAAGCCTACACTTGCGTACTTTTATCATTACAGTAATAATAATAATCAATCAAAACATTAATTAAGCAATCAATAATAATAATGAGTAAAAGTTAACAAACAAAATTATAAAATTGCTACAAATAACTGAATTCGGATACAAAATGACTTCTACTCAATAGCATCTAGAATAGTTTGAAACATAACCGTTACCCCATATCCAGTAACCGTTAGCATAATATAATAGACCTTATTACCCATAATGCCTCATTGACCAGAATACATAAATAGCCAAGCCAAAAACAAACACGCACGGGCTGAAGATTGCGTTCAGAAATGGAACCGGCTTTTCGCCGCTTGGGTTTGTCCTCCGTGGTCACTTTTATATTTACATATGCTTTATCCATGATATTGAGCCCTTTTACTCATAAACATACCATACCTTAAATCTCTCTCTCCCTCCCCCCTCTCTCTCTCTCTATATATATATATATATATATGTGTGTGTGTGTATATATATATATATATATATATATATATGTGTGTGTGTATATATATAGAGAGAGGGAGAGAGAGATTTAAGGTATGGTATGTTTATGAGTAAAAGGGCTCAATATCATGGATAAAGCATATGTAAATATAAAAGTGACCACGGAGGACAAACCCGAGCGGCGAAAATGTGTGTGCGCGCGCGCGTGTATATATATATATATATATATATATATATATATATATATATATATATATATATATATATATATATATATAATGTCATCCACAGACAGACTGTTTCGCTGTATCACAGCTCATCAGTGCGGATAGACATCCAGTTGCCTCTAGCTAGGATCGAAACCCGACTGAATTGGTATCAGGCGGATATTCTACCACTAAGCTGTCGTCGCACGGTTGGGATGAAGGTGGATTTATGGCGTATTTTTTTTAGGAAACACGCCCAGTGACCGACAGTGACTCAATTCGGCTTGCGAAGAGTCTCGCTATATAGCTATAATAGTCACTGTTTACAAACCCATACCCCAGCCCGAGAATGCTCAACTGGAATTAATTCAGGAGCTAATATAATGTCTAATATAAGCTAATATATATATATATATATATATATATATATATATATATATATATATATGCATATAATGACAGATCTAAAAAAATTACTGTTGTTAACTGAGTCAAGAAGTGACTTGTTAACCCTAACGCCTTAAAAGCCGGAGCTGCTGTCGCTGAATCATCTTAAAGACCATTTCTTTTTTGCCTTTCCTCAGCACGGCTGATGCTAACCTACGACGACGTCTTAACATGACGTTTTCCACTGAAGTTGAATGTTTATATTGAATCTATTGCTAAGGAAATTCGGTTCACTCTGTTCTGCTAGACAATTTTTCTCGCCAAAATCTGTTGCACACTTATAACTCAGCCATTCGTCTGCGGATCGATTGCTGCCGTCACATGTGATCTTATGTTTCTGTTTTATATCTAGAAATTCTTGGCAAAATCGAAAGAAAATTTGGCACGTTCTTTAGTCTTGACCTGACATCTCGATTTCAGTCACTTTCACACCGCCGTAACGCAGCTTACCTCTGCCCCTTTTTATAAATATCTTCAAAATAATTGTTTTGATGAATTTTACTCGTTAGTACCTCGACTTCACAAATTTAGACTTTAAGAAATGACAGTCCGTTCCAAGTGTACAGCACAAAATATCAATTTAGATTTTTGCCGGCATTTCATCTGTTATGGGGTTCTAGGAAAATTAGTCGTAAACATTTTTGTCGTAGGAAAACACGCCTGAGGAATTTTCACCGTATAAAAATTTGCCGTACAGGATATTTTGCCGTAAGACAATTTCGCCCCATTTTTTTTAATATGCCAAGTACGTTGCTATCAAGTATATCTAGCTCACACTATTGTTACGTTTATTCAAACATTTTATTAGGTTGGTGCAAAAATAATGACGTTTTTTGACGTTAATACGTCAAAAAAAACGACGTTATTTTTGCACCAACCTAATAATAAGCGGAGCTATAATAACATGCACCTAAATTTGTGGAAACTGCGTATTTGAAAATGGAAGAGACATTAGCCAAAAAGAAAAAAAGGTGTAATTTACATCAAGGAGATGCAGTACAAATAAAGAAGATATATATCGATATCAATGCAAGACTTCTGCAGAAAATGCTTCATTACAGTACAAAGCAAAAGACAAAAAACAAAATAAAAAAACAAAAACAAAAAAAACACATTATTTACGAAGCATTGCACACATTTACGGCGAAAATATCTGAAGGGAATTTTCCTACGGTAAAAATGTTTACGGCGAATGTTCCGGATACTCTCATAAGTCATGCCACGTAAAAGCGCGTTCTAGGCATACATAACTTACGGTCATATCATATTGAAAACCCGGTTCTCGTATGGTCACCAAAGTTAAGCAACGTCGAGCCTCGTCAATACCTAGATGGGTTAGTATTTGGGAATACCTTCGATGTGTGGGTGGATAATGGCTTGGAATGGGAAATCGGTGAGCCGAGTTCGAATTTCAGTGGTGTTCATTATATTCTCTTACGCGCAAATACCCTTGGGAAAGGCATGAACCCGTCTCTTCATTAGTATACCGGGTATCAATAAATAATAATTATCTAAAAAAAGAAATTTTTAAAAATATTTTCTGGGTTTAAATAACCTGAAAAAAGTTGATAAATTTCACAAACAAATCAATCCATCGATTTATGTCTCTCTGTATATTCTTTATATATATATATATATATATATATATATATATATATATATATATTGTTGTGGATTCCGAAATGAAAAATCGGTCTCCAATAAATGACAAACGCAAGTATTTAAGATAAGAAATTAAATGTATTTACACAAAATACAAAAGGTAATGCTGTTAGTAAATCCAGGAACGCCGATTAGTATTAATCAAAGATCGCTATATATAATTTCGAAGTAAACTTCCTTAGAGTCGGGCTTCCTTGTAACTGTGACTTCTACCTCCAACTCAATCACAATGTCTTTGTACTTTCCACTCCGTTCCTCTTCTCCTATATTCTGACTGACTGAGGGTATTTAACGACAGCAGGTCGAGTCCACTTATATCAAAAAGGGGTGGACCCCATAATATATATATTCTTTATATATATATATATATATATATATATATATATATATATATATATATATATTTGAAGATTATTCAAACATATATTGTTAAATATAAAAAACAACAAATGTCTATTATGTTTGATCATGAGCCGTTCTAACCTTTGTATAGTTGATTTATTTCGGGAGTAAATAAAGACAAAAACTCTCCAAAATTTGGATATTTTTATTATGCTGTTCCCTGATCTAAGCTTCGGTTCACATGAGCCATCTTCAGTGTGGTTCTATGGACATTTAAACAATGATATTCATCATCAAAGATGATATTCTGTTATGTTGACTTAGAAGATTTCTATGCGACGCTAACGATCTTGCAATAGCAGACGCAGGTCGTAAATTCGTGATGCGGTTATATGACGTCGTACCACGTGAGAGAACGAAATATTAACAAGAGAATCAGGTGTCTAGATGCAAAGTAATGTGTTGTGTCTAATTTGAAATGTAATTTTGTTGAGTGTCGGTTGCTTCGTTTTAATGTAGATGGCCTCCAATATCTGAAGGTTCATTTTACTGTATGTATGTGTGAGTATTCTTGTATTATCAACTAATATCTATCTAATATTATGTACAGCGCTATGTTTTTCTAAGAAATGCTGTTTAATACAACTACGATCAGAAAGGTAACAAGTTAGTCTATGGAAGAGAGTTGCTGTAGTAAAACCAATACATATAGTGGGTTTATTATTAGCATCAGAGATACAATCTCTGAACGGTCATGTAAATTGATACAACGGTTGTTAGAAACTATGAGATCAACTGTTTTAAATTGTTTATAATATATGATGAGCTTAACTTGTTTATTATTATTAAAGGGTTTAACATTTCTACCTATATATGTGTTGTTTCATCATGCATTTGGTTACAATAATATAATGTAATACTATGTTTATTTTGACGTAGACTATTCAGTCAGCTATGTGCTATGCGTTATCATGTATCTTTCGATACATGACTGACGATGCAGATTTTTCAGCAGTAGGCTGCCATTTCTTTCTCCGGTAGACCAGTTGCCATCCAAGGCTATAGACCCCAGTTTGTCCTGG
This sequence comes from Acanthosepion lycidas, assembly GCA_963932145.1. NCBI lineage: Eukaryota > Metazoa > Mollusca > Cephalopoda > Sepiida > Sepiidae > Acanthosepion > Acanthosepion lycidas. The sequence goes on along the minus strand of OZ010583.1, from coordinate 108,654,009 downwards.
CATTTACCAATAGCAGGGGTGGGGAGAAGAAGAGGATTCATACCTTTCCCAAGCACGTATATTAATCTAATGTATTCGCCTGGAATTCGAACACTGCACTCCGATTACTTAGTCCAAGCCGCTATACATTACCCCACCTCCTAGACCCGCTTGTGCAGCATGGCCCAGAATCTTGTTGCCAGATATAGTGTCTTCCAGCAACCACTCTCTTCACTCAGGGCATGGTTACAATTTTTATTATTATGAATTTTTTTTAGAAAGGAACGTGGATGAAATTTGAGGTGGCGTCTTTCTGTTAAAAAGACCCACAAACTTTTAACACATTATTTCCGCTGGTAAATAAAGTGAAATTAATACTGGGTGAGGGACATGTTCTATGCAGAGTGCTTCTTTGACAGTGAAATTTTTTGGTTACTAGATTTATGGGTTCTTCTACATTGTGGATGGATATATATATATATATATATATATATATATATATATATATATATATATATATATATATATATATATATATATATATATATATATATATATATATATATATATATGGATAAAGGCGTTAGTTAGATCCAGTGACAGGACCCAAAGATTGTGAGTTCAATACCCGGTTAAGGCAGTGGAGAACTTGGAGAGGGGAATTAATAGGAGATAACTGATAAATGACCTCCATTAAACATGGCACGTGGAACTAGAACAGTCTACCACAGTGAGCGAAATAAAGGGTTTATTTCGACATTCCGACCACCTGAAGAAGGCCGGAGCGTACAACGGCCGAAACGTTGTAATAAATATGGCGACAAATATGAGGACAATAGTCCGAATAATGTAAATAGTGTACATAATACCTCAACTCAGAAATATAGACAGATACTGACGAAATCTACCAAACCATTTTTTGAACGTCCGAAGAAGTGGAGAACGATCCAAATAAACCTACCGAATGTTTTTGTTATAGTTCCGACGCTATTCGTTTCCGAATTTTACAGAACATAATATGGCGAAAGTGCAAGTCTGACTTGTAAATGAACAATGCAAGGTATCAATCTAGAACACACCAGAAGTCGACACCAACACAAACGCCAGTGTCAGGTTTCAGTTATTTTATATTCACAAAGAAAATCGGACACGGAATTTTGCAATGATTAAATGAATAAAAAATATGAAAGTAATTTTGTGGTGAATGATTTAACAAGCTGGTTTCGCAGACTATTAAGAATTAATATTTTTCTCACAATGTACTCCATGCATGAGGCCTTAAGGCAAAAATAAGACAAGCTTTGTAAATAAATATTGTCATTGTGTCGCAAATTTTATCTTTACTGAATATTCACCTATACCTGCAGCGTACTGTAAGTAAAGTTTCTTATTTCCAAAATAATGTCAGCTGTAATCGACTCCAGAATTCTTGAAAACAATTTTGCTATTGTTTAGTTTTGAGTGGTAGATTGATTTGATTTTTTTACAGCTTATCAAGGTTATTTAAATCCAGAAAATATTTTTAGATTAATCGTTTTCTTGTAATAATGATTTTACTGACACAAATCTTGCTAATTTACCTATATCTGAAGGGAGAAGTCGTGGTTTCATACCTATCTCAAGTGTATTTACGCGTAAGTAAATATAGCAAATCCTACTTGAGTTTGAACTCGACTCTCCGATTTCCAATTCTGAGACGTTATCCATTAGACAGTCGCACATCTAAGCTTACAGCACTATTGTATTTCCAATCACCCATCTAGATACTGGCCAGGCTCAACGTTGATTAGCTTCAGTGATCGTGTGACAACTAGTGTTTCACCGTGAGATATTACTTAACCTTTGAGTGGTAGAACTAAATGCATAACGAAAACGATATTAATTTTTGTTTTAGAATTGCCATCAATTTCAAGATTTTGTTTTATATAGTACATTTTTATTGATGAGGTGCGTGCCTACATAAAATTCAGTACCGTTCAGGTCTTCGGCGATTGAAACTGATTAAAAATTGGCCCTACTGAATTAATTTTAGTAATATTTAATTCTCGTACTTTGTAGCAAGGATTCTGTAAGGATATGCAAAACGACCCACAAAAATAGTCGTGCAAAATGCTGCGCCCTACTTTTTGCTTTCCTCCTGACAAAACCAATTTTTAAGATACATATACTGAAATTCTTAACAATGAAGTACCAGATTCTTTCATTGCTGGAAATGGCTAAAAATATAAATAGATTCAGGATAAGTAAAATAAAACTGGCCAAAATAATGACTTAAGGAGCCCTACCTGAAGAACTTCAAATATCAAGAAGCGGAATTTCATCAATCCTTTCGCAGTTACAATGCACTGGAAGTGTTTCCAATCCTCTAAATCAATGGTTCTTAACCGGGGTCACATGGTAACAAGGGGTCAGCGCTCATTTTTATAGAGGCTGTAGATAAAAATTGGGATTTACAGGAGACACAAATTCAGTGAAAGTGGCCTAAGTGCTACATCCCTGTTGCCCTATTTTAGTTCTAATAAACTTAAATTATGTGACTGGAATATATTTTCGAGTTTTATTTACAAAATTACTTCCATTTATCTCATGCACTAATTATGTAAAGGGTGTTTCATTAAGATGGATTATATATAAGGGTGTTTCATTAAGACGTATCAAAGTCAGCAGTAAATAAATGGATATTATTGGTATTATCTTTATTGGATCATATCATTTAAGTGTATGGCAGTTATGTGTAAAAAAATAATATCGCCAAAATGTCCACCAAAACTGAAAGAAAAAGAAAAAAATAATCATTAGACGCTTAAATTTAATTCACATTTAAAATCGGTTCAAGTTATTGGGACATCTTTTATTATCAAATAATTTTCAATTGTCTTATGTTACAAGTGTGCATTTATGTAAAATTTATGCGCAGAACTTTTTTTATTGTGTTTAAACTTATTTTTTATTTTGCAGAACTTTTTTTTATATTTGTGTGTGCATTTATGTGTAGCATTTCTTTTGCCGAAACAAGCAGTTTTGAAGTTTATATGGGGAAATATCATTGTTTGTTTGTCCCGGAAATGGTCAAAATTGACGTCTAGGAGAGAGTCATAAATAAAAATAAATCATCAATCAAAAAGGGGTCATGAATAGAAAAGGTTGGGAACTACTGATGTAAAAAGTTAGCTTTCAGGCCAGCAGCGTAAAATAATACGGAAATTGATGAGGACAGTAAATCTCAGTCGCAGATGACTTCAAAACAAGGGCTGGAGGAGTATGAATTGTTCAGTCTGATGCCAGTAGATAGTACTAAGCGCAACGTTGGCGAACATCAAAAGAAGATGTGCATTTCGACAAGAAAACCACTACTAAACAAAACACAAATGAGTGAATTTGTCAGCATGATACTCTGTTGCACGAGTTATATTTGTACAGGTTTCATACATTTAAAAATATTCTTCAAGGTCCTTAGATTATTCCATTAAGGTCATATAATTATTTGCCTTCTTGTGCTGTTAAGTGGTTTCCTGCCGGCATTTTGATTTTCCTGATTCATTTTTGTTTATTGAATTAGTAAGAGAGAAGCGGAGGTGATTTATCCATAACTGTTCAAATAAAACCAGAGTTGGCCTAGTAACTTGACTTGATCGTAGCCAGATGTTTATTAGATTTCATATGATCGATCATATGAAGTATTTATTTCTGTACGCGCTCACATATTCAAACGCCAAAAGATACACACGCATACACACACTTAAAACATATTTATGGAATATTATTCAATGCCTATTTTAGCATTTAATGTATATGACATAGAAATGCGATAAAGTAGAGATACTTATTTGTTTAATCAGTTCAACCCAAGCAAGGCGGTAAAGACACTAAGACACGAGGCGGGGTGTTACCGAGTGTGTAAGAGTGAGAAATAAGAGAAACATAATTAAGGAGTGAGGAGAACAATAAAAGAAAAGAAATCAAGAAGACAGTTATTAACGATTGACAATGCATTTCAATTTTTGAAGATCAAAGTTGACTGGAAGGTTAGAAACCAGAAGAGAACTCCACAAGTGAGAAGTGCGAGAGAAGAAACTGTTAGTATAGGACTTGCGATTTGATCTGTTGTAAATTGATGATATCTTGTTGCCAATTTGGTCTTTATGTGGGGTGTTCTTTCAGGACGTAGGCGATCATGGCTCTCCACTTCTCTCTATCCTTTGTACCACTCAATATGTTTCGCCCCTCTGCCAACTCCTCCAAACCACGTTCTCTCATCAACTTGTTTAAGCCCGCCAGGTAAGTTAAGCATTGCTTTCCCTTGTTTCTCTTCCCCTCTATTCGTCCTGTGAGTATCAGATTCTCCCGGTCCACCTTTCTCACTACGTGTTCCAGAACCTTCAGCTGCCTCTTCCTGATGTTAAGTATAAGACTCCTCCTTGTTTGCATTCTCTCCCAGACCTCGTCGTTGCTCACACGCTCGGGCTATGATATCCTCAGCATCCTTCTGTAGAACCATATCTCCGTCGCTTCGAGTCTCTTCTTCATCTTTGAGGAGACCGTCCAACATTCGCTTCCATAAAGCAGGACATATGTTACGTAACAGCTAAGTACTCTTTCCTTTTTTACCAATGAAATACTCCTGTCTCGCAATACTCTGCCCAGCTTTTGGAATGTGTCCTTGGCCATCCCAATACGTCTACGGATCTCAATGTCACACTTACCGTCCTCTGTCAAAACACTTCCCAGACATTTAAACTTCCTACATCTGCTTGATTTTAGCTTCCTCGACCTGGAAATAGCATTTCGGGCTCATCCTTTTACTGATGGCCATGCATTCTGTCTTGTGGTGTATGCTTAGTCCCTTCTTCTCGCTCTCCTTTGCTATCTTCTGTAGGATGATTTGTAATTTCTTTTCCGTGTGTGCTATCAGTACTGTGTCAATTGGCACTGCGTTTAAATTCGTGAAGTCTAGGTACCAGAGCGGACAGTTCACCAGAACAATTATCATGAACGTATTTATAGAAAAGTACATTTCCGCAAACTTTGAATGTTATTTTCGAAATAAGCATGCAAATTTACACCAGAATGACAATTTTCATTACAATTAGTTTCCGGGGCTTAATCTGCAATTTTACCGAAGGGAGCTCGACATGCGAGAAGTACGAGAGAAGAAACTATTAGAATAGAACTTACGGTTGCATCTAGCTATTCGACAGTGACTTCAATGCGCGTTCTGGCATAATTGATAGCGGTTCGGAATGAGTAGTAGTTGGAATTCGAGTTTGTTGCAATCACTTTCGCAAAATACTCCTGGGAAAATTATGGAACCATGTTTTCTCCTCGTCCACCTATGAGTTGAATAGGAGGATAGGCTAGCAACCACTCTACTACAGAAAGAAACAGCAACATACTGCGGGAAAATCTTCTGCCTCGTCAGTCATGAATTGAAAGAGACATGATCGCTCATACGTGTATCACATATGGCAATTAACTGTCTGCAGGTTGGAGATTCGTCTCCAGCTGTGCTTGTCAAACTCTCTGCCTTCGGGCAGAGAGGATCCCCAGAGGAGGCTATGTCGAAGGACAGAGTCTCGTCTCGGAAAACAGCTACCCGACCCCGTTTTATGCGTGGTCTAAGGGGAAATTTTTGGCCAATCCTACGAGCTCGGATACACCACATTAAATTCGGCCTTGTGCCAGATCTGATCGCGCGGGGCGGTTAGTAGATATCTTGCAGCAAGAGATTCCTCTACACCTGTGCTGGTAAAACTCTCTGCCTCCGGGGAGAGAGGATCCCCAGACGAGGCTATATCGAAGGGCAGAGTCTCGTCTCGGGAAACAGCTACCTTACCCCGTTTTATACGCGGTCTAAGCGGAATTTTTGGCCGAGCTTACAGGTTCGGATACCCCACATTGAATTCGGCCTTGTGCCATATCTGACGGTGGGGGTGGTTGGTAGATATATACTGACTGATTTCAACACTGACACGGTGAGACCTAGCTCGTTATCTAGTAGTACGTTTAAATTCACGCGATCTAGATACACTTTTATAAATCTTTTGATCCTGCCTTTTATGAATAAGCGAAAATTATTGCGAATGCATTGATAGCTTATCTTTATTTTTACTAGAATATATAGGCTGTTTTAATTTGCAAATCCCTTATCAGTGAAAAATATGAAACTGTAAATCAGAATTATTTCATATCCTTCTTTATGTGTCGTGTTCCCTCAGTGCATAGTCGATCATGGCTCTCCACAACTTCCTGTCGTATTAATAAACTTTGTCTTTCTGTTATTACTCCTAAGCTCTGTTCAGTCATCCCTTTACTCAAGCTCCCTAAGTATGTTATGCATTGTCTTCCTCTGTCCCTCTTGCCCCCTATCTGTCCCGTGAGTATCAGATTTTCCAAGCCTTCTTTTCTCATTATATGCACTTCGTCGTTGCTCACATATTCAGTCTATAGTGTTGTAAGCAGCTATCTGTAGATCTAGATTTCTGTTGCTTCAAGTCACTTCTTCATCTTTGAGGAGATTGTCTAGAATTCACTGACATATAGGAGGACATATATCTCCTAGCAGTTTAGTACTCTTTTTTCTTGTTTCGAGCGAAGTTTTTCCTGTCTCTTAATACTCTGCTTAGCTTTTGGAATGCATCTTTAGTTATCCCAATACACCTTCGGATCTCAGTGTCACTCTCTCCATCCTCTATAAAAACACTACTCAGATATATAAACTTTGGCCTCATCTTTTTCTAACAACCTGTCTTCTTTCAGTTAATGTGTAATCCTGTCTTCACACTTTCCATCACTACCTTCTGTTTTTTTTTATAGCTTTCTTTCTGTGTCTGCTATCAACACTGCGTCATCTGCATATCTTATGTTGTCAAGATTGTGGCCGCCAATAATATTTGATATTAGCGATAGAAAAGAAGAATGAGTATAATTAAACCAGAAATATTTGACGATTATTCATAATGGGGGTGTCGTATGAAGACTTTTGCTTAATTCAGTTATTATTGTGATTCTAAAGGGTGAGACATAAAATCAATACGTTGGAATGTCAGGTAAAAATTTAAAAACATTTTATTATGAATAAAAAAACAAACTATTATATCTTATTGCACTGTTTTTGTCTTCAATATCAAAATTTAATTATACCGCTTCATTAATTTGTTTTTCACGGTTTATCAACCTTTTGCAGATTATTTAAAGCCAGAAAATATTATAATATAAAATTATGAGATAATAATAATTTACTGAGACAAGCAATATTGTTTAACCCATAGCTGGGGGAGAAGAATTATATTCATACATCTCTCAAGCGTATTTGCGTGTAAGTGAATATAACGAACCGAACAGGAATTGGAACTCGACTCGCCGAATTTCACCTCGAGCCGTTATCCATTACACCACCCACACATCTAAGCTTACAACACCTGGTATTTCCAAGCGATCACCCATCAAGATACTGATCAGGGTGACGGTGATCGGACGATAACCGGTGTTTCAATGTGACATCACCGTAATCCTTATGCCACTTGAATATAGACTGCTTTAAAGTAGTCTGTTAAAAGTTGTTTAATCCCCGTTTGACGTTTCAAAAGATAGCAGTATTATATATGTAGGTATATGTGTAATTATTAATATATACTTTATAGCTCTGTTTAAACTAAATTGACCACTCTTTTGTCTACACCAAAAATTAAATAAATATTTATTTGCTCATCTCTATGTATACGTAATCGCACGCATATATGGTTGCTCATATCTCTTTATTTACCTAAATTTCACACTTATATATATATATATATATATATATATATATATGAAGAAAAATATACGGAAAAAACAAACAAAAATCCTTATATGCAGTTATGCTGTATTAACGTTAATATGTCAACGTCGGACGTTTCGATCTAATAAACCATCTTCAGGACATATTCATAAAATATAATTAACATTATCAATATGTCCTGAAGATGGTTTATTAGACCGAAACGTCCGACGTTGACATATTAACGTTAAAACAGCATAATTGCATATAAGGATTTTTGTTTGTTTTTTCCGTATATTTTTCTTCATACTGTCGGATCTATATCCATATATTTGCTTACACATATATATATATATATATATATATATATATATATATATATATATATATATATATATGAGACGGGGAAAAATCTAAGAAAAAGAAGTTGAAAATGATGCAACTGGCGTCTTTAATGTTAGGTTGGTGCAAAAATAATATCGTTTTTTGACGTATTTTTTAACGTCAAAAAACGATATTAATTTTGCACCAACCTAATAATGTCTATTTACGGTAACGTCACCGGTTTCACAGTTCTATGTTTTTCAAAAGTTAAGAGTTGTGTTGATATGCCGTGATAACTTTAGAAAATCATAGAACTGTGAAACCGGTAAAGTTACTGTAAATAGATATTATTAAAGACTGGAACAGCATCTTTAACTTCTTCAACTTAAATATTTATAAGAATTATTTGTGTACGCATCATCATAAAGGTTTAAACTTTTCTTAGCCCTGCCCACTGACTTTACCACTACTCGATCTCTTCACAACTTGTCTTTACTGATTTTCTATACGAATAAACCGAATATATTTCGAAGTAGAGAAAACTCATTAAACGGGTTTGCAGAAAAATTGAGGGGAACATAAAAAAAGATAATTTTGGGGTGCTGATTTCAGATATGATACCTATTTTCAGTCATCACCTCGGATTTTATAGATATACAAGTATACGTGTGCATATATGCATACGTAAACCTCCAGAGATTTAAATATTTCAGTAATGTTCTTCATAAATAGGTGTTTAAAATCAATCTGTGGGTGCTAAATTCAAATTAATTCATTGACTTGCTGATGACAAGCCAAAACGTTCTTTTATTTTTTAGAAATTAAACTGTCCTATTTTTATCTGTTCTATAATAGAGATTTTCCAAGCGTAGCATAGATGTAGCACAAGGTCGAAAGTATGGGGCACCCGATGAGGATCAAAATCACTATTCAGTCGTAATTGATCTGGCGAGACAAGCTTGCTAATTATTACACTACGTCGAAGAGACCATATCTGTTCTGTAGCACTGTTCAACACGATTTTTGGTGCCAAGAAACAAAAGGTTTTTTTAGCTAATTTGATGGTGCTGATTCCGAAAATAACTTTCGTTCTTCATGGTTAGCTGCCGTTTTTGCTATACTGAAATTGCTCATTTTTTGGGAAAAAAAATCAATTTACGATCTTGGCTGATCGCAAAATTTACTTTATAAAGGTCGTAGAAACCCATTGATTTTTAGCTAGGTCGAGCAATTGATGTTAACCATTTGAAATATACTATTTTTATACGAAAAAGTGTCTTTGAGTCAAAAATTTTTCAAAATCCAGAGATGGATATGCAATGTAATTGGCCCTAATCTGGCATCTCCTCTGCAGTCGCTCTCTCACAGACGTGCCGTCGCCTCGCTCGGTCTTTTTTACAAATACTTTCATGTTAACTGCTCCGATGAACTGCTTTTGCTGGTTCCCAGACTTCATGAATTTAAGCGTTCAACTAGGCTGGAATGTCGCTTTCACCCTCTCACTGTCGAAACTGTTAAATGTAGCTGTCTCTTCTACTTCAATAGCATCATGTCTCGTACTTCTTGCCTGTGGAACTCCTTCCCCTTTTCATGTTTCCCTGATAGCTATAATCTCCAACTAAATGTAATGTCAATCGACGTCTCCAGATGCCTTGATCTATCCCCTATCCTTCACTTCATCCTTTCCTCTATCACTCCTCTTTGTTCTCGCTCCAACTCTCTGTAACCTCTTGCGTCGTAGTAGCTTCCCGCCTTGCTTAGGGTGAAACACTTAAAAAATAGAAATACTGAATTTTTCCAATTTATCACTAAATTTCAAATTAACTGATAAACTTTATCAGTAATACACTTTAGTAAACCTGATAATTAAGGTGACATCAAAGAAATGAAGCCCTAAAATCTGTTTCATATTCATAAATTTATCTTACTACGTTTATCTCTTCACTACGGAAGAAAACCAAGGACACAGAGTTTTTACAGTTGGAAAGAAACTACAATTAAAGACATCCCAATTGAATGTACTTATTCCATTGTACATAATGAACATCATGAAAATGATTTCACCATGACATCTGCTCTCCACACGGGATTAGGAACATCTAATCATATCCTGATCTGAAATCACCAGAGCGCTGTTTGTGCCGTTAATTTGAAATCTCCCTCTGTTTTGAGGCTTTTTTTTAATGCGTTCGAATGTGGTGGCGTTTCCAGTTTGAGTTTTGCTGGAGCAGATATTTATGTGAACATGTGTGCAAGGTCTGCTTTGCTGAGTGATAAGAAACTTGCTGCTCTGCGGACCGATGCTGGCAACAAAAACACTCAGTGAATGTTTTGCTATTGATGCATGTGTTAATGATATTATGGCATATATGGTTTCCTTATTCCTTTTTGTATTTTTGGTGTGATTAACCAGAAATACGAATTGAGAGGTTTCTACGATTCTACTTTGAGAACTGTTGCCATCGGTCAATATCATATATACAGAAATCTAATGAGGCATTTCTGTACAGCAAAAAAAGGTAGCTAACCAAGAAAAAATAAGGTCATTTTCAGATTGAGAGCCCCCCCTAAAAGTAGCTAAAAAAGATATTTGGTGTCTCAACACCATTTCAAATGTTTTTTTTGCTGACCAGTGTAATATCATATAACTATATACAGCCATTTTATATGTTGCATACATGTTTATATCATGATTTTGTGATACTCTAAATAACTATATATCCGTCCTGGGTATGACTATAAACTACATCCGCGTCCTGGATAAGACGATAAACTACAAACGCGTCCTGGATATGACGATAAACTACATCCGCGTCCTGGGTATGACGATAAACTACGTCCAACAGCAAGGCCTCTGATCAGGAGGTTTTGATGAGAGTGGAACCACATCTTAATTGCTTGTGTTCCCAGGTCCACTCTGACCCGAAGTGGTAGCACCTGTTAGGGTTCCAGCTATGGGCAAATAGTTACCCGCCAAAATAAAATAAAAAACTGGGGTCAAAACACGATGAAAGTGAAAAATAGGTTTTAATACCAGAAATACTTTGTAAAAAATTATTAGCAGCAATATATTTTTGAAGGAAAAAATTATTACCAGCAATACATTTTTGAAAAAAAAAAAATTACCAACTATACATATTTTTAAAAAATATTACTAGTGATACATTTTGAAGAAAAATATTACCAGAAATAGATATTTTGAAGGAAAAAATATTAGCAGCAATTCATTTTCAAAAAAGTATTACCAGCAGTAAAAAATTGGTCAGCATAAATTAGCCCATTGAGGTTGATATGCCATAAACCAAACCAAATCAAAACAAAACATATATATATATATATGATCAATGTTTATTTTACTTTTAAGATTTTCATCAGCTAGTAATTATCTCTCCGATAGCGTCAGGCACTTCAGTACACTGAGGATGCATCAGCAATGCTGATTCATTTTGTTACATATGTGTTGATTTCATGACAATTGCACATCTCCTGTGAAATGCTTACTATCATTATTTACCATGAAACTGGAGATCACGACAAACACTGGGACCTGCATATCTTAATGGTGTAAAACCTGTGACTAAATGAATGTTTTAAAGACAAAAAGTAAACTTCACTTTTGCTTTTCCAATGATTTGGAGGGATTCACAAAGACATGCAGACGATTGTTATTTTTTCTAAAAAATATAACTGGTTAAAATGCATCTTCCAGAAAAAAAAATGTAAAATATCCCAAGCTTCCGTCATCTTTGGGATGTTTCCCAGTCGGATGTTTTCCCTGTCCCTAGTCTCACAGAAAAATAACGATCTTCACTCATCAGATAAGGAAATGCCTCACTCGATCACCGAGGAATACCTTTCTAAGCAGGAAAACAGATCACCTGTAACCCCGGCTGAAAGCAGTGGAACCTGGCCAAGGCAGTTTCAACACACGGAACAATGAATTTGCCTCGTTCTGCAACATGGAAACAGGTTGCCACATTGCCAAAATGCATCTGGGCTGTTCGCCCCATTTGGCTTCACACACAGTTGTTCAGAATGGCGACTTTCAAACGAAGTCTAAAGCCTGTGATCTGCCCAATCGGGATACACCAGCATTTCCTTTAATCACTCAGTTCATTTCGTACGAAAATATGGAACTCCTTTTGGAAGCTGGCAAGTACAAGCAGAATCGATAGAGTGTCTTTGAGCACCTCAATGTCAATAGGCGCCTTATATGTATGCTGGCGTGCTTCCCAAAGCACTGTTGCTTTATTTGTCTTTGGAACAGTTGGGCTATTCAAGCACTACAAGCAGAAGGACTGGGGATATAAGAACATTTTCGTACCTGGGGGAACACTGTGTCCAAGAAAATCGTCTAGCGCACATGGTCAAGATAATTCTCTCCTCTTCATATCAAGATTGGTCTAATAAAGAATTTCGTGAAGGCCATGGGAAAAAATGGCAGTTTTCCAACACTTGTGCGCTCTCTTCCTAGCTCCCAGTTCTGACATACTCAAGGAAGCCATCTTTGGTGGACGTCAAATCCGACAAGGGTTAAGGAATTTTGAGAAGAATTTTATCATCAATGAGCTGAGAGCATGGAAAGCAATTATCAGTTTGCCAAGGATTCATTGGTAACACATGAGTAGTAGATTATCGAGAGTGTGTTGAGAAGTTGTTACAGGCTTATTGAGGATAGTGGGTAGGGAATATCACTCAAAATTCACTTACTCCACTCATAGTTCCATTTCTCAACTCCAAGGAAGTTGATGCATGGCAAGTCAAAGACACGTTTGTTTAAATTGAGCTGAAGAACAAAATGAGACAATTTTTGAAACACTTCATGAAGATGTTTTTTTTTATGTATATTGATGTCGTCGCTAGCTCTTAGGATATCGTATGCGACGTACAAACCACGTAAAACTTCATCGATTAGGCTTTGAAATGTCTGAGCAGCTTTCCTTAAGCCAAATGGCATTTTTACGAATTCGTATAGGCCAAATGGCGTAGTAAACGCGTTTTTGGGAATATCGCTGTAGTATGTCTTGTTTAGGTCGATCTTAGAGAATATGCGGCTACCCTGTATTCCTGACGCAAAATCAGGGATATGAGGAACTGGGTAAACGATCAGAGATGGTTGAGGAATTGAATCTCCTATTACATTATGACGGAGAACAATTGTCGAGGTAAGGGGAACCCCAGCATGAAGAAGAATAACTACTGGATGTTCCTGCGGGATTTTCTGGATGGATGGTACACAACATCGGTCAAAAACAAATCACTTCTGCCTCTCTGCTCTATTATTACGTGTATATATTGTATTTGAAAATAATAGTTGTAATAAGTTCTGCCAATGCTCGGTATCTATTTTTTTTCTGTAATATATATTTTTCAATGTTGCATGAAATAAACATTTTTTATTATGAATATATACATTATAGTAGAAACGGGATATGTGAAAGCAAAACATAAAAATAACAGGAAAAATCTAGACGTGATAGGGTAAAACGTTTTGGAAATGTGAATTCACCACATCAAAATGAATAAAAAATAACTATTCACTTGCTTGCCTCTGAACAAAAATGTTCTTTTGTAAAACAGTGTTATTAAACACTGAAGTTTTGTATCTAAATTTAATTTCGAAAATTCTAGAACTTAATTTGTGGTGTCTTAAAAATAATAAAAGAAATTTTGGCGCGGGGATCTGGAATTAATTCTTACTTGCAGAATATGGCTGTTATATATAAAATAAGAAAAGGTGCCATCTCTCTGGATCTTAAATTCTTTGTTCGCAAATTATATGAAAAAAAACAAAAAAACTGTTATAATTTTGCTTGTTCATCCCTCCTCTTGTTAGTTTCTTGCTTAGTTCACACGACCGTTACGCCCTGCCAATACGTCATAAATAATGAACTATTCCGTTTTGGCCACGCGACAACACGGAACTGATATATCAATGACAATACTTGTTTTCAGTGAGAAAATGAAAGAAAGAAAGAAGAGAAGATAGGTGTGTTTAAAGCTGCTTCCGTGAAATGTCTTTTTGGTTTGTTTTACGGTATACCAAACTCAATGGCTTATTTAATGCCGACAAGATTTTTATTGCTGGTAATATTTTTTCCTTCAAAAATGTATTGCTGGTAATAATTTTTCAAAACTGTATTGCTGGTATTAAAGCTTATTTTATACTTTCATAGTGTTTAGACTCCCTTTGGAGAGCTAACCACCGGCCCATAGCTGGGCCCCAACAGATGCCACCACACCGGGTCAGGGAGGACCCAGAAACACCAGCAATTAAGAGGTGGTTCCACGCTCCTCAAAACCTCCTGATCCGTGACCTTACTGTTGGATGCAGTTTGTCGTCTTACCCAGGACGTGGATGTAGTTTATTATCATACCCAAGACGGTCCGTGAAATTTCAATTTTAAAACTTTTTATCTGTAACCGCCTTCGTATAAATAAATTTGCTAATAAAAATGTTTGCATGGCAGGTTTTTCTGTCAGTATTTTAAAATTTGGCGATCATTGTTCTCCTGTTTAATGTATTATTATTTTTTTATCCACTTTTTTCTTTATTGAATGGGGCTCATCACTATGAAATAGTATTTTAATTTTCCTTTTTATAGCCAGCAATGAAATAGAATCACAATTTTACATTCAATGATAAATGATGCACTAAAACTCCAAGGCCTCTTACTGATAAATAATAACGAATTTAATGGTACAAAACTTACAAAAAGCCAACTAACAGACTGCATTTTCCTTAGTTGAAAATAACATTCTTGTTTTAATTTTATGTCTTCTGGAATTTCCATATACCCAAATACTTTTTAATTTCCCCTTAATTAGTGAAACCTTTTTATATTACGTACAGCAGACAAAGTTCATTAACTGAAAAGAATTGTATACCACTAACCCGTTGCTTTATAACCCAATTTGAAGGTCAATCAATTAATTCATTCGTAGAGTTAATTGGCATTTGCTTAAGATTTGCTTATAATGACGTCTTACTGAATGAATGAACACACAAAAAATATGTTAAAAGTAAAGGCGTCTTTTCTGATACCTTAACTGCTGTCGAGCTAACAAGTATGAATCTATTCAACTTGTGACGGATTCATACTAAATTTCTCGATAAAATATGAATATTTTCTGAAGCGCTTTCTGACTATAGATTGGCTAAACGCCATAATATGTGAAACTCATAAACTATTTAGTAAAGCGTAATAACAAAATGTAGGAGACATTAACGTGAGTTGTTAATAAATCATTTTTAGCAAGATTCATCTTTGTTTTTATTTATCACATCAGTTCGACCGGTTTGGTCCATGGCATTCCAAACGTCATTAATTTTAAAATTGTGTTTGAGCCTAAGATTACGTCTGAAATTTTGTAACTTTTAAATAAATTGTTGAAAGCGTCCACTTTATCAGAAACATGTATAGTGATATGAATTTTTATATGAACATCTGCGGAAATGGAAAAATTATTTTAGTGCATTTCTTTTCCAAAATTCGCTTACGAACAGCTGGGTTATATTTTATTGTCTGGCTTTTGATCCAAGCCGCTAATAGATTCAGAATAACTTCAAAATCATTTTTACATATCAACTCAAAATCATTTCACATAGTGACTCAAAATTAAATTCACTTAGAGACTCGGAATCGTTTTTACATAGCTACTCAGAATCATGTACACATGGCACAGTGGATAAAGGCGTTAGTTATATCCAGTGACAGGACCCAAAGAGTGTGAGTTCAATACCCGTTTAAGGCAGCGGAGAACTTGGCGAGGTGAATTAAGCAGAAGATAATTGATAACTGACATCCACAAGACATGAGACGTGGAACCAGAACAATCTATCCCAGTGAGCGAAATAAAGGGTTCAGTTCGACATATTTATTACACAGGCACACACACACATAAAAACGAACACACAGACAAATATATATATATATATATATATATATATGGTCGATTTGTCACGAATGAGACTTCCTTATGTTATCAGAATGAATCGTGGTCCATACCAGCGTGTGGCAACTTTGGAAGGCGCCTGAAAACCATATGTTGATCCCAAGACTTGTGAGTGAAATTGAATAGACGGAACTCTTGAGGGCTGTCGATAGCTGTTCTAGCAGAAAGCCACAAGTCATCTTGGCCGAGAGCTTGAGCATGATTGATATCTGTTGAGCAAATAAAATGTGCTTGAGCGAGCGGCTGCAATAAGGATTGGCCAGCCGCGCGAGTAGACGGGTATCCTCGAATGCGAGTGTCCAGCTATTACTATATATATATATGTACGAGGTCTGTCAGAAAAGTAAACGGTTTTAGTTGCAGTGTGAGCTATGAAGTGGGTGTAGGGATTAACGAGTCGGACTTAATAACCGCAAAGTATATAACTGAAATTTTAGCATTATGTAGCCATTGAAAGTTTTCATGTGCTTTTATGGACAGGTCAATTTTAGGCTGTCAACCGATGGGCACAGAGCAATGAACCAACCTCTAGTTTTTACTCCGGCTAGGGAGAACTCCGTCCGAAGCACGAGAACCTGCTTAGCAAGTCTGCGGAGATGAGACGATCTAACCCTCCCGGGTTTTTGGAGTTGCTCAAGAGGTCCAAAGAGGAATATGAAGACACGGAAAAATGTACAATATTACAATAATTGAACTTCCTTGCTCCCACCAAACGGAAAAAAATATGTAAGAATGTTGTAAAAGCTAAATAAAACATTCATCAAACGTTTCTTGTCTGACATATTCAACGAAACATTTTAAAGGAACCCTTTCCGCTAATATATATATATATATATATATATATATATATATATATATATATATATATATATATATATATAGAGAGAGAGAGAGAGAGAGAGGCATATATATATACATATATATATATATATATATATATATATATATATAGAGAGAGAGAGAGAGAGAGATAGACACACACACACACATATATATATATATATATATATATATATATATATATATATATATATATGTACAGGATGCGATGGAAAATTGTCGACATTTTATATTTTTAATTTCGCAAATGTGCGTTGTTTGTTTTTGATTTTGTCGACTGCACAGTATAGTAGGATCAGATGGGCACCGCCTCTGAGGAAAAGAGCACTATGATGCAATTCACTCCGCCAGAAATTTGGAAACAGCATTCTGTACTGCACCAGCAGCTCCAATACGATCATTTCAGAGAGTTTAAACGTCAATATGAGAACAGCGCAGAAGATTTTAAAGAGTTGGATGGTGATGATGATGGTGATGTCGAATCGCCATTCATTTTCCCACGGGTCTGCAGACTCAACATGGAGACCTACATCCTGTGCCTTGAGGAGGTAGTGCTGTCGGTTACATATTGGACATTTGCGTCCCGGACAATTGCGTACCAGGCAATTGTGTCCCTAGGCAAATTCGTCCCTGAATTATTGCGTACTTCTGATAATTTTTTGAAGTCTTCATACTTTCTTTTTGTAAGTGTGGCTAATTGTAAAACTTTTAGTTATTCTAAGCAAGCAAAACGGTAGTTAACGTAAATTTTGAAAGAAACAAATTAAAGACTTGTTTAATATTTAATTGTTAAACATCAATATCTTTATTTACTCTAAACAAGCAGAAAGTTAATTAATATTTATGGACAAGGAAAATTACAGCTCCGCTATGACAAGAAAAACGCTGATGAAACAAAAACCATTCTGGCGACGTGCAGAACGATCTTGCACCACTGTTAAACTGTCATTGCATTTTAGACAAAAATAAACATATATTTGTTTTATTTTATTCCTCTTATACCATTCTTAAAAAATTATGATTACAAGCTATGCTTTTTCAAAATTCATTGTAATTGTATTTAAAAGGTTAAAATTATCAGAGGTGCACAATTATCCAAAGACGCATTTGTGTGTCCAGGTACGCAATTATCAGGCACGCAACTGTACGAGACACAAATGTCCTGTACGCAACTGTCCCAGAACTTGTGTTGCCCTGGGTCAAGAGGCTAGCTACTGGAAGCCGCTCTGTCTGGCAACAGGATTCTGCAACATGCCACACAAATAAGAGAACCCAGTCATGGCTATCAGACAATTTCTGTGACCACATCATCCCTTACATCTGGCCAACTAACACCCCAGACTCCAACACCCTTGATTATCATGCGTGGGTTACATTTGAACTAGAGACCATCAAAACTGCTTGCAACACCAAAGATAAACTGGAGGCAAGGATTATGAAGAGTTGCAGGAGATTCTGAAGTCGTCTGGGGGCCATGGTTGAAGCCAATGTCGGTTTTATTGAATAAATTTTCCCTTTAATATTTCAAGATATTCTTGTGTAATTCTAGCAAATATATCTGTTAAAATGTGATGTCAGTGGCATTTTCATGCTTTCGTAATTTAGCCGACAGTTTATCCGTTTATATATATCCAAGTTTAAAACACCAGCTATTCCCAAGCGGTCACCCATCTAGGTATAGACTAGGCTCAAACTTGCTTAACTTCGGTGATCCTACGGTGTTTCAATGTGATATGGTCGTCATTCTGAAAAAGTATAGGATCAAGTGTATTGACGGGCAAACCAATACTTTTTTCATCATTAGGCTACGGATTTATTAATATACAAATATTCATGGCTAATTTTAAAAGTCAGAATTGAAATCAGGTAATCAGGTTCGTTAAAGCCATTAATTAGATCGTTCTCATTTTCACTTCAAGTTAATTACGATTTTTCTTGAGATATGGATTTGAATTAATTCATTATAATTTTTTTGTCATCTTTTAAAGACAGCAATCCAAAGAAGTACCGAATTTATCACGCAACTCCTTAATGTTCTCCCTTTTCTAAACCAGGAAAATTTCGATTTTCAAAAGATTTAGATGCTTAAAGAATTTGAATAGAAAACCTTGATACCTTCTGAAATTTGCGAAATGGAGAGTAAATGATATGAAACGATTTGCCGATTTAGACGTGACCTGAGACACGGGCAGTATATTTTCATACTATAAGATATTATACGTTATTACCGAAAATGTCATTAAAATATTTTGCATTAAATTCTACTTTATATGTAGGCAAATATAAATATGTTGAATAGACATAAAACTTTAGATATTAATTTCAACATTCTTATCTCTATTAAAATTTAAAACAAAAAACAAACTTTGTTTAGCGTTTGTGTGTTAGTATTAAACTATTCAAAAATATACCAAATTTATATCTACGACACTATTTTTCTTGTCACGTTAAGAACAATATCACAGACAAATTGCACGTTGTTTGACGTTTAAATAAAAACGCCACTAAGTACAACGAAGAAAACTTTTAAATTGACAACAATTATATATTTTTAGGAATATAACCTATAAAATCTGTGATTATTAAAGTCCGTAAAGTAAAGCAAAAGTCAGATTCCTTATAACTGTGAAAGTTTTATTAATTGGATTAAGACTGCTATTTATTGTATACAAATTTCGACGAAAAGTACGTTGCTAAAAATCAACAACCATAAGATGGAAAGCTTTGAAACTATTCGGGAAGCGTAAGTTAGATGTTTTAATTTGACTTGAAATTGTTCTTTCATATTTAAAAAATATATTTTTGAGTTATTATTGATCGATATAGATGCAAATATAATTCGTTCATCTGTTTAAAATTAATGTCATACTTGTAACGGACAAAATGTTTGATTGGTGTTTTCTTTTTTTGCATTTTACTTTCTGTATATACCTAAATCGATACATCATTTTAAAGTAGTATATCTCGTCTTTGGTGTCATTAATTGAAACTCGGCAGTTGATCTGTCGAAGCTATCTGCATCAACGGTGTCTGGACGATTGAAGGTAACTTCAGATAAAAACTATCTATAGTTGGTTCAAAAATTATGTATGGTGTTCTGAATTTACAATATAAATATGGTCGAAGTGTTCAAGTAATCATTCCACAACGAAGAACTGATGGCAACTATGAGGGTTCACAGAGAAACAAAGACTCAGGTGGACATCTGACAAAAATCGGCAAAGCGAAAATGCGTATTCCACGATTTTGCACTTGTTGCAATTCCCATCTTCATTTTCAAAAATGATTTTCTTGATCGAAGGTTTAGTATTTCTTTATGGTAACGAGAAAGCTAAATTTCTTTAGGTCGACAAATTGCTCCCTTTCAATTTTCCTAACACCAAATCTTCATCGTAAATTATTTTCCTGGCCGTTTAGCAGTGTTGTAATAGGCTAAACCAACAACCCCTTTGCAACCTAAACAGAGCATCACGACAGTTTCCTCTTGTCGGGATTTAGAAATGAAGAACCAATTATTGCAAACATTTTCGCCAGCAAAGGTGGACAGAAAAGGGCATGCCCTGCAGCAGGTTAACGGAAAATCTCAATTGATCCAGTTTGTCACTGTACTTATTAAGCGAACCAGTCTGTTATTACTATTTTCCACGTCTTAGATACATATTCGCACCAATCTATGCAACACAAATGTGCACATGAGCGGAAATGTTTCTTTCCGCAGTTTCTCGACTCAGTTGAAATTTGATTTCATTATCGAACAGTTGGCAGAATTATGTCGATTTTAATGGTGTTTTTTTAGGTAATGAAGTTGTTTTAAATAACTTATGACCTTTTACATTTTATGCAATATATGGCTACTGCAGTTGAGAACAAAAACCTGGAGGGTGGAGTTAAAGGGAGATAACTGGGACATTAGGAAGTGGCATGGTATGTGGAAATAGAACAATCTACCGCTGTGGATGAAATAAAGGGTTCGGTTCGAAATTACAACAACCTTAAGAAGGCTGGAGCGTACAACGGCCAAAACGTTGTGAATGTGACAATAAAGATTAGAACAACAGTCCGATCAATGTAAATGATGTAAATAATGAAAATAGCTCATCTCAGAAATATATATATATATATATATATATATATATATATATATATATATATATATATATCATCCACAGACAGACTGTTTCGCTGTATCGCAGATCATCAGTGTGGCTAGACATCCGAGCGCTTATATATATATATATATATAATTTCATGCCAGGCAAGGCAATAAAGTCACAAAGGTTCAAGTGGTTAGTGAATGTTAAAGAATTTGAGAAAAAGAAAAAAAAACTATTAAGATGAGGAAACAGTCAAAGAATAGGAATTAAGAAGACAGAAGATAGTGATTGACATTGCTGTTACATTTTTGAAGATCAAAGTAGAATGGAAAGCAAGAAGCCGAACAAGAGATCCGCAAGCGAGAAGTGTGAGAGAATAAACTTTTAATGTAGAACCTACGGTATCATCTAGGTATTTCAACTGCAAAATGAAGAAACCTTGCTGGCACTTTAGTACTGCGCTTAAATTCGTAAAGTCTAGGTAGCAAAGAGAAAAGCACATCAGAAGAATTAGCATGAGGCTATTTATAGAAAAGACACAGGGAATCTATGTTACTAGCGGTGGGAAAATGACTGAAGCCGAGATACCAGGTCAGGACCAATAACATTGCAGATTCTTCTTTGGATTTTATCAAGAATATCTAAAAGCACAACAGAAGCACCAGACCAGATTTCCAGATGTGACAACAATATTCAATGCATGGACGAATGGTAAACTTTTCGAAAATTTTCTCTCTTCTTAATAGTTTTTTTTTTCATATTCTTTAACATTCACTAACCACTAGCACCTTAGTGGCTGTATTGCTTTCCCTGGATTGAAATTATATATATATATATATATATATATATATATATATATATATATATATATATATATATTTGGTAAGATAGATTATGGCGAAAAGAATGTCTAGTACGACACAGTGGACCAACTTTCCCAGCAGAAGACCTAGCGTTTGATTCAATATAATCTTTCCAATTTTTGTCAGCGGAAAACGTTAGGCCAAGAAGTCGCAAGGAGATTACCCCTGATAAAGCGATACAATATATGGTATTAACCCCCTGGAATTAACTGGTGAGATATCTCACTTTTCCCTGAAATCGTTTAAGAGATATCTTGTCAATATGATATCACACATCATCAATTATAATTATAGAAAACTCAGGTGGTGGTAAATGGGTGGAAGCTAAAACTTTATTTTTCGCGGCAATTTAAAAAAAAAACATAAAAAAATAGAAAAAAAGGCTCCTGCATGCCATTGAAAAGAGAAAATAAGGAAATAAATAATATTTCTGTTTCGATCGATTAAAGAAGATTTTAAAGATTGTATGTAGATCTCGTCAAATAACTCAACAGGATTTAGCGATAGATGATTTTACAAACATTGGAGTAAGAAAAGTTCGTTGACTTTATTTGAAACCAGCTTCCCTTTTCTCAGTCGATATAAAGACAATGAGTATCGTCCAGGCATTATTTGTCATTCTGTTTTAGGCTGTCTAAAGGTGCAACGAATTTTACGCAGGTACAACGAATTTTATGTGGCCGAGAGAAAAATTTCAATAACTCTGTGCTTGGAGCATTCATGAAATTTCGCGAAAAAGCATTTCAATTCAAATAGAAAGCAGGAAATATGATATTTTAATAAAACTTTTCTGCCTGCCATCGGCATGGCCGACGTTAAACTTCAGGAGAACAAGACTACGCCTTCAAGGCTTCACGTTTTCTATTGACATCAAATGGGACGACGATATCAAATCAATTGCTAAGGCTACTGCACGGAAAGTTGGTTAACTGTATCGTCCCAGAAAATGTAGAAATCTACACATTGCACATTTAGAAATCTACCAATCGTCCGTGTTTGGAATACTGTTGCTATATTTGGTCTGGTAATTATGTTGTATATCTCGAGATTCTTGAAAAATCTGAAGAAGTGTCTTCGATCCTGGCCAGACGTTTCGACATCAGTCATTTTCTCACCGACGTGACGTGGCATCCCTCTGTCTTTTCTACAAATATTTTCATGACAGCTGTTCTGATGAGCTTTTTTCACTGGTGCTCCGTCTGTATGAATTTAAAAGTGCTACTAGATTGGCAACTAGGTCTCACTGTTGAACTAGCTAGATGCAACCAACACTTCTACTCTAATAGCTTCTTTTCTTGCTCCTCCCACTTATGGAACTCCCTTCCGATTCTCTTTCCTGATAATTATAATCTTAAAAAAATGTCTTTGCAACTTCAATCGTCGTCTTCCGTTATCTTGAACCCTGTCTATTTTTTGTCCTGTCCTCAATCATTCCCATTCTCATTCTCTTTCACTTTCACTTTCACTTTTACTTCCTGTAACCCCCACCCCTTCGTTCTGCTGGCAGTATCGTCCTTCTAGCGTTGAAACAAAGAAAAATAAATTATTATTATGACTAATTGGCTTATTTTCGCTGAAAATTCTTTGATGTTTGTTTATTTGATCCTATTTTGCTAATTTCACCGGAGCGAGAAATTTACAACGCCCTCTTGCAGTTTTGATATTATAGATGCGATATGCAAGACCTTTTCTAAAAACACACGTAAAATACTATATTTCTTTTTCTTTACGATTTTCCTCCAATCGGTTTGACATTTTTATTTTTATATTTTTCTATATACTCTCTGTGAAAATCATAAATACGTTTGACAATTTCAAGTTACTTGTAAAATGTTTATCCCAAATATGTTTAATCTTTTTAGGAATCTTAATTATTGACATTGAAAATTTCTATTCAATTATAATTATTAATAGATCCGTGGATGGTAAGGTAAATTAAATATGCGTTTCATATGACAACTAAAAAAGTCTTTCATTTATCATAGGATTGGTTTGTTTTTTTACGGCTTATCAACTCTTTTGCAGGTTATTGAAAGCCAAAAAATATTTTTAGATTCTAATAATTTTTGGAGATAATAATAATTTACTGATGTAAGTCGTACTAATTAATCCATACGCAGGGGGAGAAGAGGTGCATTCATAACGTCTCTAATGGTATTTGCACGTATGTGAGCCCCCGTCTATCCGCGTTTCAGCATTCTCGGCTTCACATATTCCCGGGTTTTTCTTTAGAACATATGTACTTGTTATTCGCGGAAACCCCGAATATTCGCGTGTTTTTCTGAAGAACATATGTACAAATTCTTCGCTGAGAACTTTCTCGATTCGCGTATTTTTTCGGTAGAACATATTTAAAATATTCTTGTATTATTTCCCTGATATTTAAGTGACTTAAAACATATAACAGTCCATTTTTATGGTAAAAATTGGCAGAATTGTATATCTTCGTTGTAAAAAAAAATAAACAAAAACAAAAAAAAGCAAAAAAAAAAAAACATGCGTAGTGCTTGGGCTTTGTTTGGGGCTGCGGCTGGGGTCTTAAAAGTGGCTTTTGCTAAGTCTGGGGGGATCATCACAGTTCACTTTTTAGAAAATGTTTTAAACTTTATATTTTATGTCTCGTTACACATATTTTATACAGTGTAACCCGGATATAAGAGACCCGGAGAGATTTTATCTGGTCCCAAATTAGAGCCATACTTACCTAAACAAAATAGATCAAACCCGGATATAAGAGAAACCCGGATATTAGAGACTTATTCTCTGGTCCCGACAACTCTCTTATATCCGGGTTACACTGTACAGTATTTTAATAGTTGTATCGATCTATGCGTAATTAAAGACGATTGTACGTTTAAAAGAAAATTTATGCTAAGTGTATGCTCACCAGTACTATTTTTCATAAATGTTTTTAAAAGGGTCTGAAATGTTTCTAAAGTGTCTGGGTTGAAAGTTCAAGGGATATGGTGTTTTAACAATCAAAATAGGTACTTATAAGCACTTTGCGAGTTGGGATCAAAGTTTTCGCAGATTCTAACTATTCGCGGCCTGTTCTGGTCCCTAATCCCCACGAATACGGGCGACTCACTGTATAACGAATCCAACGGGAATTGGAACACGGCTGTCCGATTAACAATTTCGAGCCATTGTCCATTACACCACTCGCATATTAAATAGCTTACGTCAACAAGTATTCCTGAGCGGTCACCAATCTAGTTACCGACCGAGGTCGACATTTGCTTAGCTTCGGTGTTCGTAGAAGAACCGGTATTTTAATGTGATATAACCGTAAGCCCACTTATCATAGGAACACAAGCAATTATGAACAGAGGTAGGCTTATGTATACATAATATTTCGAATTTCAACAAATCCAATAAATGAAGCTGAATTTCTGCTTGGAGAGTGTGTGCGTGCGCACGCGCGCGTGTTAGTGCGCTTGTGCGTGAATATTACATAAAAAGTGCGACAAAAAAAGGAATGCAGTTTTATTCTATTTCTCTCTACGCCCACCCGAAAGAAATAGGTCACATGACTAAGTTTAAAGTAAGAATCGCACGCGTGATTCCTCTTCAGCTGTACGTCTCTGTTGAGATTAATCAGGCATCAATGATTGAACGTGACTCTCTCCTTTTAAGTGCAATGTGAAAGTCCCTAGGTCGCGGGGTGCACTCCTTCCTGGCGCTGAGCTTAAAAGCGTATAATAAACATGACTTCCTCATTCATATTTAACTGCATCTATCTCATATCTTGACAAACATAGTAGCTCTCGTTTCGTGCAGAAAACTTATTTGCATGTTCATCTTGAAAACCTCTTTTTAAATCATTATTTTTATCGCTAAAATCATTATTATCCATTGTTATTCAAAGAAGGCCACTTAACAGCCCTAAAAGTTTTAACTATCTCAGCATTTAGATCTCAGCTTTTGAGTGAAAATAAGTAATCAATACGCAAAAGAAAGTAATGAATATTGACGCATTTTAATATTATATTTTGAAATATGCGATATATCAAATAAAAAATGTAGCAAAAGCAATTTGTGTCTTAGTGGCTTTATTGCCGTGCTTGGGGTAAAATAAATAAAAACAAAATTTAGACCTATCGAGCTACTTTAATTATGGTAATTTCACTAATATTATTGTATAGCATGCTCATATCACAAGCAAAGTAACTACTATTGGTTAGTTAATTTTGTTTAGAGACACCTCAACCTCTATTGGTTATATAATGCCGAAATCTAAATATTTTCAACATATTCTTATGTCTTCAACTACAGATAAATATGTATTGTTCGTAATTCTGCTATAGTTATGTATTGTTGGCAATCTTTTTGAGAGACTATTGGGTCTTATACTGACACCTGACCTGAAGTGGAACTCGTACGTACGATCCATCGCCAAAGATCCAGATAAAATGGTTGGCTCCAGTAAGACTCTGACCTCTCATGCACTTTTCTAGATTTAAAAGAGCCAGACCCGGTCAAAAATGGAGACATGTTGACGTATTTGGGAGGGGAGCTGCCGAGACCTAACTCGAGAGAGTCCAAAAGCGACTGCGAGTCCCTTGTAGATGACGAATTATTTTCCACCCTCCAACTTCACTCCTACAGGCGGGATGTAGCAATCTTCTCGCTGTTCTGTTGCTACTTCCAGGGAAAGTGTTCGGATGATCTGTATTCCTTGATTCCACCAGTTCTAACCTTCACAGCTAGGACCTGCCATGCCACTTACATTGTAGGAAATCACTCATATTCTTTCTGTATTCTAGTGAGAAGTAAGTTCTCCTCGAGCAGCCTTTTCAAACGGACCACTGCTTTGTGGAACAGACTCTCAAGACGACACCTCACCGATAACTAAAATCTCAACCTGTTCAAGCCTGAGATTAACCGTTATCTTCCCCTCTTATCCGTACAAACTGTCTCTTAACGCAACCCTCTACTTTGATTGACACCCGGGCCCTGTATAGGATTAGCTTTAATGTAAAAAAAAGCCCAAAAAAGACAATGTGAATACTAGAAAGATTTGGTTGTTTTGGTTTGTTGATTTTAATAGAAGCATATCCTCTACGGGTATATAATGCCGGAATATATATATTTTGAACATATTCTTATAGCTTCAAGTACAAATAAATAGGTATTGTTGGTAAGGGCCCTACTTTTACGGCTATCTATAATCAGGAGCAAAATTTTATGCATAATAATTCAAAGGTGGGCTGACGACCGGATTCCTGGAAAATCCTGGTCATCAGATTTACTCAAAGATGGGTTGGAGACAAGATTCCCCAGAAGCCCTGAAAAAAGAACGTATGTGTGAGAACTTGTATTGCTAGAAGATTAAGCAGCCAAAATCTGCATTGAGATTAAAATAAAGAAAGATCGTTTAAATATGGATTCGACTTATATTCTCACATTAAAACACAAACAGCTAGCATATCGATCTGTAAGTTAAGATATTAACTATATTAAGTTAAGATATATCCATATTCGTATATTTGTAGATATGTATACATAGAATCCATGATAAAACCAAGCGGACAAAACCCCAGTGAGCAAATCTCAGCCTTTTAACACAAAAAGAGGGCAAAATATCAGTCTCATATAAGATTAGGTGTAAAGTCCATTCGCCTTTTATCATATTATATTATATTAAGATAACATATACATATATACGTTGTTAGACATTCATTTCATGTGATCATTTATAATTATGTATGCATAAATAGAATATAAATTGGTGAATATGAAATGAGTGTATATATTGGATATTGTATTTATTATTTCGATTTGACGTTGGACTTTATTATATTTTATGTGTTTATTATTTCGATTTGACGTTGGACTTTATATATTGGATATTGTGTTTATTATTTCGATTTGACGTTGGACTTTATATATTGGATATTGTGTTTATTATTTCGATTTGACGTTGGACTTTATATATTGGATATTGTGTTTATTATTTCGATTTGACGTTGGACTTTATATATTGGATATTGTGTTTATTATTTCGATTTGACGTTGGACTTTATATATTGGATATTGTGTTTATTATTTCGATTTGACGTTGGACTTTATATATTGGATATTGTGTTTATTATTTCGATTTGACGTTGGACTTTATATATTGGATATTGTACATATAAGCACATATATTGGATATTATTATTGGTTCATTTTGACATTAAAAATTGAATTAAGAGTTTTTTAAGTTTTCAATGTTAAATTTGTTTCTTTTTATATATGAAACTTTTATTTCTGAGACTGGGGTTTTGTTCACCTAGAGGCCTTAATTTTGTCGTGTTATCGTCTATACATATAAATATAAACGTCCATAACAAGAAAAATTGCATTTCACAAAACAACAACAAAAAAACCACAAGAAAAAAGAAAACACAATACATACAAATATACATACATACATACACACACACACACACACACACACACACATATATATATATATATATATACATACATATATATATATATATATATATATATATATATATATATATATATATATATATATATATATATATATATATATATCGACCCGGGTTGTTCTGAAAGTTAACGTTCTTAAGGCAAGCATTCTTTGTAATTACAGTGCTTGGCACAAGCGACAATGCATCTATAATAATAAATAGAATAAAATTATGACGTTTTCCCGTAAAATTTCCTTTCTATTTCGCAAAAGAATATTTCTGAATTGTGGTGTTGCTGATTGCAAAAATAGCAAAATTAGAACCTATTTAACGGACGTCAATTGTCTTTAAATGGGAATGAAACTCATATCCCGGTTACAGCGACTTTTACTTCGTCCCCGTCACCACCATCCAAGCAAAAACAGATATGTAATTACGTGGAGCTGATGCTACATGGATACTGAACGAGATAAGGTTAATTCGTTTAGCTGTTTAATTTAAACAATAAAACATAAGCCTATTAAATTACTATCATTCCATTTTTTAAAAATCATTTCAACCTAAGCAAGGCTGGAATGCCACTAGTGTCGCTGAGAGTGAAAGTGAGAGAAAAGATAGACTATTGGAGTATTGAGGAAAGGACAAAAGATGAACGTGATTCAAGAAGACAGAAGGTGGCGATTGACGTTGCTTTTAAAGTTTAGAAGATTGCACTTATCATGGAAGCAAGAAAACGGAAGGGAGTTCCACAGGCAAGAAGTGCGCGAAAAGAAACTATTGGCGTAGCGGTTGCATTTAGCTATTTCAACAATAAACGTGTGGGACCTAGATGCCAATCTAGTAGCACTCTTAAATTTCTGTAGTCGGGGACACCAATCTAAAAAGGCTCGTCAGAGCAGTTGCCGTGGAAATATTTATAGAAAAAAATAGAGGGAAACCACGTGACATCGCTGAGAAAATGACTGAAGTCGAGATGGCAAGTCACGATCGATTACATTACATATCTTCCTTTGGATTTTGTCAAGAACCCCGAGATGAATAGCAGGAGCACCAGACCAGATATGGTAACAGTATCCAATGTACAGGCGAATGGTAGATTTGTAAATGCGCAAGATGGACTCTGACGAGAAAAAAAATTTCTGGCACGAGACACTGACCCAACTTTACTTTCAAGTAGATGCGGCAATTAAGCTGAAGCCTTGCTATTATGAATTTTGAGTTGAACTGAGCCTGTAATTATTTCTTTGGTGTTTTTCTATTACAACATTCAGATTAAAAAAAACAAACAAACAAACAAACAAACAAAAAAACAAACTATTCACCAACCGGATACGGAAGAATGTTGTTTTCCAACCAATTTTTATTGAATTAACCAATCATTATGGCGCTGTCGGTGTCAAATAGGTTAACAAGTATTTCGTTTCTACAGACAAAAAAAAAAAACAAAAAACAAAAAAACAAACAAAAAACAAAAAATATTTATTCTGTTAGCCAAGGAATAATGATTTCATGTCCTATTTATTTTGCTGTCTCGTAATCACATTTTAAGAAGACGAAATTAACCATGGTAAAGAAAGAATTTTATTTTTAATAATTTTAAATTAAAGAAACTTAAGAAGAGAAACTCAAGTTTCTCGTTCTTGATCCAGAAGCAGAATTATCTGCTCCAAATCACCAGTTATTGAAATACATTTTTATTTCCAAACATACAATTAGACTTGCACAACGCAACGTAATAAACAGGAATTGAAAATGGCAACTGAGAAAAACTTTTCCCTCGAAACTATTGCATCTGTTTTTCTGTTTCATTTTGAAATCTTTTAATGACTTTCATTTGTATTTTTATTCGTTGTCTTCTAATGAAAACTTTTTTTCGTTTTTCATTGTTTCATCTACCGTTTTTATGATATCATTTTATTGAGGAATTTGTCACATCTATCTATCTATCTATCTATCTATCTATCTATCTATCTATCTATCTATCTATCTATCTATCTATCTATCTGTTAGCTAGCTAGTTAGTTATCATTTATTACTCACATTTCTTTATCTATCTATCTATCTATCTATCTATCTTATTCTACTGGTATCTATCTATCTATCTATCTATCTATGTGTTAGCTAGGTAGTTATCATTTATTACTCACATTTCTTTATCTATCTATCTATCTATCTATCTATCTATCATTTAAAACTCACATTTCTTTGTCTTTACCATTATTCATTGTTCTTATCGTTCGTTTATTTTTTCTCTTGAACGGTGCTTTCATTATCGCCATTGCTTACTCTCACTTCTAGTCTTTTTAGCGTTCGTAGTTTTTCTTTCAATTAAGGAAAGTATCAGACTACAGAGATATTTCGTTTTATTTATATATCATTACGTATAGTGAGAAAAAACAAACAAACAAAAAACCCCAAAAACAAGCAAACAAACAAAAAAAAAAGACACCATGCCTACGTGTCCATATTAATTTGAACTTTCATTCAACAACTGTAAAACTCATCAAAATTCCAAATAAGTAACTAAGTGTTGGTAACATAATTTACTCTTGATTATTGTTTCGAGTTAAATGCAACCTGCACGATCTATATAGTATTTAATTATCATTAAATGACCGTCTCTGGTGAAGTCGTTTTCACTGAAATTTCAACGCGTTTCTTCTTCTTCTTCTCTTTCTTCTTCTTCTTCTTCTTCTTCTTCTTCTTCTTCTTCTTCTTCTTCTTCTTCACCTCCTCTTTCTTCTTCTTCTTCTTCTTCTTCTTCACCTCCTCTTTCTTCTTCTTCTTCTCTTTCTTCTTCTTCTTCTTCACCTCCTCTCTTCTTCTTCTTCTTCTTCTTCTTCTTCTTCTTCTTCTTCTTCTTCTTCTTCTCTTCTTCTTCTTCTTCACCTCCTCTTTCTTCTTCTTCTTCTTCTTCACCTTCTTCTTCTTCTTCTTCTTCTTCTTCTTCTTCTTCTTCTGTGCCGTGTCATTTCTGCACGTTGCCGATCGTAGATCGGCACAATTACCTGTCCTTTTTAACTTTTAATGAATATTATCATTTTTGTTATCTCTCCTAAACCTTGCTAAACCGCCATCCATTTACTGAAGCACGCTAGATAGATTATCTGTTGTTTTCTTCTGTTCCTCTTGCTTTTAATCTATTCTGTGAGTATCAAATTTTCCAAGCCCTCTGTCCTCATTGTGCCCCCTAGAAATTTCAACTGGCTTCATTTTGTTTCCATTTTCTCTAGAACTTCGTCGTTGTTCACATGATCGGTCCATGGTAATCCCAGCATCCTTCAGTAGAACCATATTTCTGTTGCTTAAAGTCTCTTCTTTAAATGTGAGTAGATTGTTTAGCATTCACTGCCAAATAGGAGGACTAGCATCGTATAACATTTTAGTACTCTTTTCTTTGCTTCGAAATACGGAACCTTCATATATTATTTCAATTATTATAAAAAGAACGTATAAACATAAAAAATGTCTTAAAATAATTGTCAGACTTTGTCCATTTCATAAGGTGTGACGTCATTTGTTTACATTTGGATACGCATCGAGCAGATATGAATGTATGAGAGAAAATCATGGAGAATTGTGGTTTAAAAACAGTAGAATCGACCTTGCTAACCGAAACATTCCTCTGTGGCTAAATCCGTAGAAGCACGTCAGGCTATACAACAGTTCCGTATAGGATGCAGGTTCGATTCCTGTCAGAAGACGCATATATTTTAATGAAAATTTCTCGGACATTCAGGCCGGTAAATGTTGTTAATACTGTTCATTACAAAGCGCATTTACTTAAATATTTGTATGAATAAAAAAGAACGTATAAACATAAAAAATGTCTTATATATATATATATATATATATATATTTCTTCTTCTTCTTCTTCTCCTATATATATGTTGTAGCATACCTACGGGCGATAATGGATATGTCCCCATTAACAAAAATAAAATAGTAAATACTGCATGTTGGTCTGCAGTTGGCGATTCGTCTCCAGCTGTCTGGGTATAGAGGATCTCCAGACGAATCTATATCGAAGCGCAGAGTCCTGTCATGGGAAACACCTACCTGACCCAATTTTATACGGGGTCTACGGGGAATTTTTGACCGAGCCTACTGGCTCGGATACCCCACATTAAGTTTGGCCTTGTCCCATATCTAACCGCGTGGGGTGGTTGGTAGTTATCCTGTAGTTAGAAATTCATTGTGGATTTCACGTGACTCACTTCTAGCAATAGGCTACTTCTTCTATGCGCCGCTGGCGAATCTTATATATGTTGTTATTGTCCTAAATATTATCGTTCATTGCCAACCTTCGTGTGATTATTCTATTCAGAAACCTTCCCTAGGTTACAACACAAACACAAAGAGAAATATATATATATAAGTGGATATATACATAGCGGAATATATTCATATAAATCCTGATTGCTTGTATTAATATATCACTTTTCAAATATAAATCGGCTTACATGTATGCTTTTTTGAAAGTACCTTAGTACATCAAATATGTTAATATTTTGTATCGCTGTGTAATCCGAAATATTCATGTGATTCAACATATAAAATCACACACACACACACACACACATATAAACACACACTCTTTGGGTCTGTCACTGGATCTAACCAACGCCTTTATCCTTGAGGACATCTGGGTATGAATTTCTGGGTATTATAAACCTAATGTTTTCAGCAACCATTTTTACCAGTGCTCATATTGCAATTTTGCTGTTATCATTACATGTTTTTACCAGAGCTCATATTGCAACTTTGTTATCATTGCTTTTCTCTGGCACTCCTTATTACTGGTTCCCATATTGTATTTATTTCTATGCTTGGTCGGCTCAGGAGATTTTTGTGGCCTAGCATATGTGCTGATTCCTTAAGTTTACGAATTTTCCAATGGTGTTCCCTCTCTATGATCTCAACATGATCCCACAGGGGGCGGTGATCTCCCTTCTCTCTCCATATGTGGTCAGCCACGACTGATTTTTCTACTTCCCCTCGCGTTACAGCTTTCTGGTGTTCTTGAAGCCTTACCTTGAGGGGGCGGCCTGTCTCTCCTTTATATTCCTTTCCGCAGCTGCACGGGATAGCGTACACACATGTTCTCCTGTATGGGGGGGGGTCTCACTCACTGTTTTTGTGTAGTTCATTACTTATTGTACGCTTGGTTATTTTAATCCCTAATGCACTCAGATATTCCTGCAGCTCTTCTCGGGTAACCTGTGGATTTTGTTGGATCTGGCGTCCTAATATCCTTGCTGATCTTAGAGAAATCTTCCTCGGAGCACCTGTTCGTCTTTGGTTTTCGACGATGTTATGAGTTTTAAACCTAGCAATGAACGAAGGATTTGTAGTAAAAGGAATATTCAGGTTGTTAGAAATCGTTCTGTATCTGTTCCCATCTTTCCAAAGAGACAAAATGTGTTGTTTTTGTGCAATAGTTAATTCTTTACCTTTAGGCATTATTAGAACCTTCTCGTAAGACTAGAAATTGCAGAATGCTCTGATAATGGCTAATAGCGTTAACTATAATTACTGATGACATTACTGGAACATTCTAGAATATACGTTTTTTCATAATTAATTGATTATTTTATTCTATTAGGTTAATGCAAAAATAATGACGTAATAATATCGTTTTTGACGTTAAAAATACGCCAAAAAACGACATTATTACGTCATTATTTTTGCGCCAACCTAATAATAATTGATTTGTATGAATACCTTTTTCACCAGTTAGAATTCAAAAAATGCATTAATTTCTGTTAGAATAAGAATTAATTAAATTTATTAGTAGTATGTGTCTTTATACATGAAATGTGCCGAGATTTGTTTTATTTAAGACTTTTATATTTATAAAAATACAAATTTTCAAGTGTACGAATATTTATTTCCCCCGACTGTATATATATATTTCCGCTACAGTTCAAAAATTTGAAGCCACCCCCAGAATTAGCATAGGATGAACGTGAAAGAATAACAAGGAAAAAGAGTTCTTAGAATCATTGAAAAAAGAATGGACTTAATTATCAAAATTATACTTTGAGAAACATTTGCTACGAATGCTTTAGTAAGTATATTTTGATGACGAGAGCAAAATTTAATCATACAATGCTTTCTTTCTGTTTGTCATAATAAAAATTCTAATTAATATCCTGTCACACTTTTTAAACAATGTATAATAATTTTCTCTTATTTAAAGTACATAACTGCTTTTTGGTTCATGTGAAAAAAATTACCGGGTGTAGGCCTCAATAGGTATATATATATATATATATATATATATATATATATATATATATGTGTGTGTGTGTGTGTGTTTCACTAATGATGTTCTGCTGAAAAAGAGTGTCATAAAATATGTATTTGGTGCGGTTTCTTGTATGTACGGAGAGCAACTTGCACCAACTATCTCTCTATCTTTTTATATCTTTTATGGCTACTATCCTTATACATATTTTTCAAAAATATATGTTTGCTTGCTACAACAAAAGGCGCAGTACATGAAGAATTGAATATCTTTGTTAATGGACGGCGACTCGCAGTTGTAATGACATTTTTGTGTTTCTTGGCAGAACTCTATCCAGTTATGGCTTTTTGGACAAAGAGAACAATAAAAAAAAAAAAATTCGTAAGCTTCTTTAGCTTTTAGTAATCTGAAAAAGCATGTTTGTTCGGACCATGAATTCTTGGCTTCCACTAAATTCAATGTATACACAGCATGTGGCTTAACAAACCTACACTATTCATCGGAGACATAGATTAAATATAGCTAAAATGTTAAAACTCTAGAGCCACCCCATCAGTGTTGCGTTTGTAGAATAGTGACTCATTCGCACTAAATACCAGACTAACAAGATGTCAAAAAGGAAGACAGAAATATGATTAACATTTCTGTTTTAATAATTTACTCTGAGACATATCTGACCACTGTGTGTGTGTGTGTGTGTTTGTGTCTGCATACAGTGTGCGGCGGATAAATTGTCGTATAAATTACGCAGAAATGAAAATAATACTGATATCTCATTTTAACAGATATATTTGCCAAAATTATACAAAAGTATCTTCAAATACTAGATAGTTAATTTATTAAATAAAAACGTCATTGGTTAAACCAAAGCCTCCAAACGGCTTCGGAATCTCCTGCATCTCTTCTGGACGGTTTCTTTGTTTAAGTTGTCAAATGCTGCCAAAATCCTTGCCTTCAGTTCATCTTTGATGTTACAAGCAGTTTTGTTGGTCTTTTGCTCAGCTGCGCCCCACACATAATAATCAAGTTGGTGTTAGTTTGGGGAGTTCGGTGACCAGATGTAAGGGGTAATGTCGTCGCAGAAATTGTCTAAGAGCCATGACTGGGTTTTCCTGTTTTGTAGCATGGTGCAGAATTCTCTTGCCACACATTGCCTTCTTGCAGCGACCCTCCTAACCCAGGGAACCACTACCACCTCAAAGCACTTGATATAGCGCTCCATGGTGAGTCTGAGGCTCTGTGAGAAAATGAATAGAGGGACTATGTCGTCATCACAAGTGATCACTCCAAACACCTTCGTAGTCACTATTAGGCTCATCTAACTCTTTCCGAATCCTCTGCTCTATCCTCAGATTGACACTCAAACACTCCAAGATAATCGTATTAGAGCTACCGGCGTGGATGCCAACCAGTGATGCATGCCGTTTCCAAATTTCTAGTGGAGTCAATTGTGTCATGGTGTTTTTTTTCTAACGGGCGTTGCCCATCTGACCCTATTCTACTGTACAGTCGACAAAATCAAAAACAAACAACACGCATGCGCGAAATTTGTTTATGTATTTTCACAGATTTTATTTTTCTATCAAATAGATGGAAAATCGTTTTTTCATTATCAGAATGGATCAAAAGTAAGAAAAAAATTTAGCCTTTTCGGAAATGAATCCAACACAAATCTTTATATAATCCTTCAGAATGGGTTGAAAGTAAGAGATTTGTTTATGTTCTATCCATCGGTTTTTGATTCGAACAAAGATACCAGAATAGATATTAATGATTTTTTTTATGAAAGTCACTCATTTTCATTCTACTTTAGTGACGAGAAACACCAGCTTAGGGAAAACTGCTATGATTCATTATTTAAGTATGCACACATATACACATACACACATTTCATTCTTTCGCTTTCAGATTTGAAGAATACTTAAAGGGTGAAATGCATTATCGAATATATTTCTAAACAAATCTATTCTAATGAACGTTTCCAATTGTCAAAATTTAAAAAAATTGTTTGTAATATATATATATATATATATATATATATATATATATATATATATATATATATATATGTAAATATAAAAGTGAACATAGAAGTCAACACTTAGAGGCGACAGTCTCTTTCATACTAGATGCAATCGTCAGGCACTCGTCGCCTCTAAGTGTTGACTTCTATGTTCACTTTTATATTTACACACGCTCTTTCTCTGATATTGAGCACTTTATCTCATAAATATAGCACATCTTAAGACTATATTTCTTCATATATATATATATATATATATATATATATATATATGTTGAAATGGCAAAATGAATTATCAAATCAATTTTCAATCAAATCTATTTTCATGAAACGTTTCTATTTGTCAAAATGTAAGAACTTTGTCGGGATTTCGATATGCTAATTTAAACGCACGCACACACACACGCTCGCACACACACACACGCGCGCGCGCATATATATATATATATATATATATATATATATATATATATATATATATATATATATATAGATAAATAGATAGATATTTCTAAAGAAGTAATGGATTTTATTTATTAAACACATATTTTATCGCTTAAACGTTATTATTAAATGTTACCATATTTGAGTAGACGATCTGTTTATTTATTAAACATTATTTTATTTTCGTCATCCTACCGGAATATTCGAGAAATCTTATTGAAGAAAAGTTCTGTCAGAGAGCGCATTCTTCTTTAAAAAATATTTCGCATATATACATAAATACATGTTGCATGTATTAATATCCTACTTTTTATAAGTAAATAGGCCTATACATATGTATTATTTGAACGTACCTCATTACATCATTTATATTAATATTTTATATTTCTTTGTAATCTGATACATATATGTCCTTCAATATGTGAGCATGATTAACAGACCCATATATATATATATATATATATATATATATATATATATATATATATATATATATATATATATATATATATATATATATATATATATATTAAGAAATGGACAAAGTCCGACAATTTATTTATTAAAGACATTTCTTTTATATATATATATATATATATATATATATAAAGAACGTTAAACATAAAAAAGTCTTTAATATATATATATATATATATATATATATATATATATATATATATATATATATATATATATATATATATACCCAAGTATATGATTGGTGTATATGGAATGAATTCCAATAACCAACAATTACTATTCTTAAAAGAGTGCTCAATACAAAGTAGAGCAGATATAATTATTTATTTAAAAAAAAAAATATAACATAAATATGTTATAAAATCATAGGTACCTTCATGAAAATCGATGAAAATCGATAGCATGACAAGAATGGTCTGAAAATTAATAAAAAAAAAATTTCCTCGTGTTAAATGTATATTTCATTATTGAGAAGAAACACTAAAGTAGTTTTTGAATATTTTTTGAAATTTTTTACTCATACTTAACATGTCCAAAATTTTACTTACAAATCTTGTTTACCAAATAACGAAAAAAAAACTCGATTTTAAGCCATTTTTAAAATTTTTTAAAATAAGTTAAATTCTTCGTTTAAAACTCGTTTAAAAAATTAATTATACGTATTTCAAAATTTATTCGAAAAAATTTAGAAAATTTGAAGTTTATTTAAAATGATTTAAAAGAAACTTTTACTTACTTTCTTCGTAGAAAAATGTTTTTTAAAATAAAAGAGAGCCGATTTGAACCACGCTTGGATTGACAAGTGCGAATTGATGCTGTCTATCAATTATTGACAGCTGACGTGAGATTCGAGTTCCCTTACGGACGGACAGAATGGACATATTTTTTTAAGCGGACTTGCTTAAGTACTACCTTGTAATAATTAAAGTAAAAAAACTTTCGCCATTCCGTTTTTTTTTGTTTTTTTTTTAAGTACTGTACCATAAGTTTGTTGATACTATCTGGAGAAATTATAAATACTATAAAAAAAATAGATACAAGTGCTGCACTGCTGACGTTTTTTATTTATTGCACGCACGATACTTCCGGCTTCCGTAGATTTCATTTGGAAAAAATTATTGACACAAATTAATTTTTTTAAAATACAAGTGCTCGTTAGTTTGTAATAAGCTTTGGAAATTATAATCTGTAAATATATATCTACTTAAAAACAGCATTCGTTAAGTTCTACAAGCTTTTCCATAATTTTAGAAGAATTAACAACATAATGTAAAAATAAAAAATAAATATTACAGAAATAACAAATAATTGTAGGTAATTGTTTTAAAAATTCATTTTTCATCGAAATATCTTTTTGCTTTCAGACAATATTGTCCATGTTTATTGGAATAAATAAAAGCAATTAAAAGCTTTTGAAATTAAATAATATTTTTGTTTTATTGAGTTTTGTATGTTACACTTCAGAGACGATTTTCAAGTAGAGGGGCCCAACTAAAAAAAACAAAACAAAACATGATTTGGTTTCCTCAAAGCCTTCTGCTTTTAACTAATATAATAATTAAACTCCTCAAAATCGAAATTATAGAGTTTTCGTACAATTATTTAGAGGGGGTAATACATATGAAACAAAAAAAATTCTGCCATGACTTTACAAAAAAAAAAAGATATTTATAATAAGTTCCATCATTTGTGAATAGTTTCTGAAAGTTTCGCTAAAATTCGACAATTATTTTTATTTTTGCAAGATTTTCGAAATTAATGCGTGTGAAACAGGAAAAAAACGTGCTAAAAATGTTATATGTTATTTTATCAGCCCAGTTCATAAAAAGAGAAAAAAGGTTTTTTTAATCAAAATTTACAATGTTCTAAAAAAGAAGGAAAAATTTTAAAAAATAAGTAAAAAATACTTTGATCTTTCCTCTCAATAATAACATAAGCATTTAGACGCTAAAATTTTGTTTTCATCAACTTTGGCGTCTTTTTCATCATGCTA
This sequence comes from Acanthosepion lycidas, assembly GCA_963932145.1. Taxonomy (NCBI): domain Eukaryota; kingdom Metazoa; phylum Mollusca; class Cephalopoda; order Sepiida; family Sepiidae; genus Acanthosepion; species Acanthosepion lycidas. The sequence continues at coordinate 108,614,585 of OZ010583.1, read as the reverse complement.
TGCTCTGTTTTTAGCGATCTCGTGAAGGTACCTATAAAATCACTACAAAAATAGCCATTTTGTTTCAACACCCTCGGTGTCTTATCAAGTGATGACGTTCAACGTCATCACTTGATAAGACACACTATATAAGAAACAAAATGGCTAATTTTGTAGTGATTTTATAACATATTTATCTTAGAAATTTTATTTATTTTTTTTTTAAATAAATAATTATATATATATATATATATATATATATATATATATATATATATATATATATTATATGCACTGTAGATGTACATTATAAATGCTATATAGAAAAAAGACATACATTATATATGCATATATATAAATCTCCATCCTTTACCTGATGACGGTCGCGAGACCAGAAACACGTGTAGTAAAATTATGGAACATAAAGAATAATATTTAAAAAAAAAAATCCACATTACAACCAAAAACGTTGCGGTACCTCTTTTCTTTTTAATATACAAACTTTTCTCTCGTTGAAACTACTATAAACTCTTCCTTATATATATATATATATATATATATGTATATATATATATTTTTTTGTTTGAATAAAAACAGACAACGTTAAGGTTCCATGTAATAAATTATTTCACCATAACCCCTTTAACAGGGCTCTGGATCATCAGACTTTACTTCCAAAAATTGAAATGAAAAATGAAAAATGAAAAGAAATTCACACATTTTTGACGGACCTCATCAAGCATACGTAAAATTAACGAAGTGAGGAAGTGAGGTGGGAAAGAGGATATGAATGTGTCATTTGTAGCATTTCAAATTCTTAACTCCAATGTGTCGGCTAGATGTTTTTCGAATTTATTGTGTCTAGTCTCAAGATATAGATGGCTAAGGAGTGGAGGGGTGGAGACCGACTTTAAAGGAAGAAGCTACACTACTTTCACGAGGACAGTTTTTCTTTCAAATTTTTTAGACGCTGTTAATTCGCGTTACTTTAACGGGCACGTTTGGGAGGTTAAAGTTTTTTCTGTATCTAAATGTTTAAACAATCTACGAAGAAATTAATTTGAAATTCGGTGGAGTTTTTTGTTATTATTAGATGTATATGGATATACAGGTGTCTTTAAATGTATATGTATATATATGTAAGTATAAGTGTATGTGGAGATATGTATGAAGATATATGAATATACGTTTTCTCTGCAAATGTATATGTGTAAATATGGGAATATACATAGTTTTTTTTTTTTTTTTTACTAATTAATAAAAGATAAAAATAAATTAATTAATAAGATTACTAAATATAAAATAGATTACTCTTTCAATGTACTATCTGTGAATTTTTCTAATCGACTGTTTCATAGAAAATAACAAAAAACTCCACCGAATGGTGATCCAGAGCCTTGTTAAAGGGGTTATGGTGAAATAATTTATTACATGGAACCTTAACGTGGTCTGTTTTTATTCAAACATATCTGCTCTGAATTTTACATTGAGCTCTCCGGATATCATCCTCCTCGGGTCTACCCATACGGACTACCTAAGTTTGCATAAACTAACTATATATATATATATATATATATATATATATATATATATATATATATATATATATATATATATATTCACAATATATATATATATATATATATATATATATATTCACAATATCTTACATTGATTGCACAACTTGTAATTTCATATGTTCTACATCCTTAACGCATGAAACTCCGAGTTGTGCAATCAGTGTAAAATATTATGTATATTTATTAATATATTAAGCAGTTCTGTTATTTAACATTGAGCACAGTTTTTTATTACACTATATATTATATATATATATATATATATTTATGTATTTCTTTATGAACGCTCGCTCGTACATTTACCTACATTTATCCATTTGGTTATATATATATATATATATATATATATATATATATATATATATATATAGTTAACGTAATAAATCCGTTGGTATATAATCCAAGTGAATCCTAGTAATACAAAATGTTAAAACTGATCCACAAAGGAGCTCAATGTATTTATTAATACAGAGCAAAATTAATCGGCAATAAAATCCAAAAGCACCGCATATGGGGAATAAGCTTATTTCGAACGACGAAAAAATAAAATACCCCTGTATACACCTGTATGGACTGTAGGATGGGATTCCGACATGAACTCAGTCTATACAGGGGTTGAATAAGACTGACGAATTTTATTTTTTCATTCGTCGAAATAAGCTTATTCCCATGAGAGATGTGTATTAATATATATATATATATATATATATATATATATATATATATATATATATGTGTGTGTGTGTGTGTGTGTTTGTGTATTTGCATATATATATATATATATATATATATATATATATATATATATATATATCTGACAATCGGGCATTTCAGCTGGCATTGTGGAGAAAATAATTAATTTACATGATTTGGAGGTTTCGCTATCTTGGTTTAATTATTGCAGTTGACGTGAGAAATTATTCTTGTAGGCTTGATGAGCGATTCAATATCAGCAGCAGCCACAGCAGCGGGAATTCAGGAATGTGAGTTTTCTTTCTCGAACAACGCCATCGCAGCTTTTCTTCATTAAAATAATGGACGCACGATGAAAGACAAGGTCGCTCTTGTTCCACCACACCAACCTATGCGAGTTGCTACATTAAATAAATGAGGACATATATTTCTCAAAAGGATTATATAAAATATTAATTAAAAATCGACATACATTTTTATAGCAAATATTTTTTTCCTTAAAATCTTGTAAATACGTTTTTCGTTAAAAATTACCTGTGCGAAATCAAATTTTCATTTCTATCTTTGAAAAAACAGTACCGAGAAATATCGGTCTTCTATAACATCAATTACCAATATATTACGTCCAGGGTAAGACGTTAAACTACATCCGCGTCCTGGGTAAAATGATGAACTACATCGAGCAGCAAGGCCTCTGATCAGGAGGTTTTGAGAAGCGTGGAACCACTTATTAATTGCTGGTGTTCCCAGCTCCACCCTGACTCAGGGTGGTGGCACCTGTTAGAGTCCCAGCTATGGGCAAATGGTTACCTATTACCAGCAATACTTTTTGAAAAAATTATTACCAGCAATACTTTTTGAAAAACATTATTACCAGCAATACAATTTTTGAAGAAAAAATATTACCAGAAACAGATTTTTGAGAAAACAAAATATTAGCAGCGATATAAAATGTTGTCGGCTTTAAATAGCCCATTGAGGTTGATATGCCGCAAAACAAAATAAACCAAGGCAATATATATATATATATATATATATATATATATATTAAATTAAAACAGACCACTTTAAGGTTCCATGTAATAAATTATTTCACCACAGCCCTTTTAAAAGGACTGCGAATCATCAGACTTTACTTCCAAAAAGGACCATTAGACTTTACTTCCAAAAAGAACCATTAGACTTTACTTCCAAAAAGGCTTTTGGAAGTAAGGTCTGATGATTCGCAGTCCTTTTAAAAGGGCTGTGGTGAAATAATTTATTACATGGAACCTTAAAGTGGTCTGTTTTTATTTAAATTATTTGCTCTGGATTTACATTGAGCTCTCTGGATTTTATCCTCCTTAGGTTTACCCATACGGATTACCTAGTTTTTCATAAACTATATATATATATATATATATATATATATATATATATATATATATATATATATATATATACGATGCTCTATTAATTATCCCTATGGTACTGACTTACCTGATCTAGTAGATAAACTAAAGAAAGTCGAACATCCAATATAATTTACATATGAAATGAAAGGAAACAATATTTTACTTTCACATGATACAGCGACTTAGCAGCAGCTTAAAACTTAGTGTCCATCAAAAATTAACTAATAAAAATAATGTAATAAATTTCTATTCCCATCATAACAAGATAAAAACGGAATAATCAAGAGAACTCAGAATTTGCATCCCTCAATATTTACATGAATAGGAGAAATATATTGAAGTTACTTTCAAGCTCCTCCAATATGGCAATTATTTCATATTCAATACAAAACAAAAGACATAAAATATTACAAAATAAAGCAGCTCTACTTGACAAAGCCATCGCATAAAAAAATACATTGTTCTACCCACTAATTCTATCTTGGCTACAACTGAAAAGATTTCATTTAAGGTCAACAAAAATTTGTCGCAACTACGTCTAACAACTACGTATAAAAATCAATTGTATTGATTACTGTAATGACTGCCACGAAGAATATATTGGAAAACCTCAAGTAGTTCAAATAAAAGATTACATGAACACAAAAGGGATATTTTACAAAACAACACATCAAACGCATTAGTTGCTCTCTGTAACGAGATTGAGCACAAATTTGTTATAAAAAAAATGCTACTCTAATTAAAAGAGAAAACAATTCCCTGAGACGAAAATGTTTAAAAAGTGCTTCAATCACTAATTCATCCACAGTAAATTTGCGTCCAGGTTCTTACAACGTTTGACCAAAGTATTCATGGAATTATACAATTTTCCCAGAGAGAAAAGAAATCAGAATGGTAATGGTAATATTAGCCGTTTTCCTATAAGGAAATATTTGGCATTCACTGACAGGGCAGCCAGTACTGTTTACGTTTGAAATTTATAAAATATTTCTCTTAAAACACTTTTAGGAAAACAGGTTTCTCAAGTCCAGTAACTTTTATTGCTCTTTTCATTATTGATGGGACTTTCCTTTCTAATCTTTTATTTAAAGTGTTGTGGAATGTCAACATTTTGATTATGTCATTATTTTATCCTTGTGTTATATGTGCTGTATATTTTAGTTATTGGCGCTTTTGGTAGTCTTCAAGTGATGTGGTTTCTGTTAATTGGTACAGTATTTTTTTGTGATTTTCTAGCACCAGTCAACAACGTTCAAAGATGGAAGATCTTCAGGCTTTACACGTTAAGAGCCATTTTTTACCATTCATCTTAAGATGCAGTTACATATAGCTGACAGTTTAGATATTTCTGAACGGGTTTGGCGCCATGCATAGCATCCATATGAAATTCTAGATCTGACGAGGCTATTTGAGAAAATGACTCGTGTTTACAGGTTGATGTTATGGTTTTGTAGGAATTACCTTTGTCGCAGCCCGTTCTATGTTCAATTTCTTTTTCTCCTATACTTAATTTTTTATACCTGGTCCATACGCTGACGTGTCCGAAGAGTTTAGTATTTACTAATTCTGCATCCTGTATTTTTATGATGGATTCTGGGTAGTTGTCATCAATGCTTTCATTCCAATTCCAGATCAAAGTTTATGTTTTGGAAAGATTTATCTTGAGTCCTATTTCTTGGAACACTTGATGTTGATTTTTTTGTTCAAGATTATTCTTAGCCCAACTATGAACACCAGTGTCATCAGCAGAGACCACTCATCAATAGTACATTGGCCATGGGAGAGGGAGCAGGATCGTTATCTTCTATTGGTAAACTCGTTTGGGATGTGGTATGGAATAAAATAATATAACACAAGTACTAATACTACTTTTATGATTACTAGTAGTAAATTGAAACAACTAATAGAAATGCGTTGTGTAACGAATCTAATACGACCTCAAATAAGATCGTGTTGAAAGGAAGTCATAAACACGTTTATAAAAGCAATTAAACATCTGCTGTTCGATTATAATTAAATTGCTTGAGAAATTTATATTCATAACTCGTACTGATAAATTATCATTGCCTGTTCCAAATCATGACTTTCTTTCAAATACTGTTGGGATTAGTCAATATATATATATATATATATTTGATGTGCTATTCTTGTTGATCGTATGAAGGATTATTGTATTTGACACAAGGTATTATATGAACTGATATATATCAAGATGGATGTAAAATATCAAAATGAGGAAATTACGCAGAAGCGCATTTTAATTTTCCTTCTGAAAACGTTTCATATATATATATATATATATACATTGAAATAATAGAAAAATCTATAAAATAAATGGGAATTTATTAACCATGTTATATGGAAATTTGTCATTAGACTTATTCAAAATTAAGCCCAGAAAATTAGGTTGGTGCAAAAATAATGACGGTTTTTGACGTATTTTTTAACGTCAAAAACCGTCATTATTTTTGCACCAACTTAATAAAAAAAGAAAGAAAGAAAACGGTTATTCTGTTAGTAATAACTGAAACATATTTTTTTTTAAAGTTTGACATATAAACAGTATTCTGACATAAGTCCGTTTCTAACAATTAGGACATATTACATATAAAGGAGTTTTTTGAGTTCTATTTGGAGTTAATTAATATAGAAATAATATAATTATTTTTCTTTCTTTTTTTCTTTCTTTTTCAGACTTAGCCATTGGCATCTTCCTCGAACATCATGCGATCCAAAAAAGAAGACAATTCGAAAAAAGGTAGTTTCTTTTTCTTCTAAAATTGTTGTGATAGACAGTATAATGACCATATAAGCTGATACATTTTTAATGCAAAAATAGTATCACAGACCGTTGAAAACTTTCGTTATTTATATTTTATGATAAATAGCGAACAAACGCTGAAATCTTAGTTGAAGGATAAAGTCACTAAGCTAAAAAAGAAAAGAAAATGACGATAAACTTGAAATTATAACCTCGTTATAGTTCATCCAATAAAATATCGTATATGAAATGCATTTATACTTTTTTAAATCAATTCTTTTTCTTCTACGTGTTGTGTCTCTTCAGGTGGCAATCATGACTCTACACAATTTCCTTTCTTGTCTGTTCATAATCTCTCCTAAACCCTGTTCTGCCATTAACTTCCACAAGCTCATTAGGCAGTTTATTCGCTGTTTTTCTCTGTCCCTCTTGCCTTCAATGTGTCCTTGTGAGTGTCAAATATTCCAAGCACTCATCCTTCATAAAGTGCCTCAGAGATTGTAACTCTCTGTTTCTGATGTTAAGTATAAATTTCCTTTTTGCTTACATTTTTCTAAAACTTCTTCGTTGCTCACTTCCTCGGTCCATAGTATTCTCAGCATCCTTCTGTAGAATCACATTTCTCAAGTTTCTGCTTCATCTGTGGGAAGATGGTACAGCCTTCATTGCCATATGGGAAGACTGATAATACGTAACACTTCAGTAATTTTTTCTTTGTTTCTAACGAAAATTTTCTTAATACTTTACTTAGCTTTTGGAAGACATATTTCGCAATTCCAAAGCGCCTTCGTATTTCAGTATCGCACTTTCCGTAACCTGTTAAAACACTTCGCAAACATTTAAATTGGTGTATTTGCTCCATATTGGTATATCCAACTGGTAATTTGCATCTTATTTTCATGACAACCATTTTGTAATTGATGTTTAGTCCTTTCTTCCCTTTTTCCTTCATTACTTTCTGCTTTTCATGTCGTCCTGTTCTCTGTGCCTTTCATTGCAGTTTCTGTTTAAGTATTTCTTGATTGGTGGAATTTCATTTACTGCTTACATTTTATATTTCCGCTTGATCTTGCTTTTCCGTGTTGAAACATTTCTTGAAATCTCATCTAGTATCGATAATTCACATCTGAATTACATGGACTCTCTCTCTACCTGTAATTGATGTTTTTTTGTCTGCTATCAACACTGTCGTGTGCATATCTGAAGTTGTTAAGATTGTGGCCGTCAATAATGAATCCTGATAGGATTTCTAATTCTGTCAGAATCGCTTCGTTGTATAGTTTGAATGAGTCCGGTGAGAAGACCCATCCTTGTCTTACAGCTCTTTCTATTTTTGTATATTTACTGAATTAATTTTCTATCCGTATGCAGGCAGTTTGTATCTAGTATTGGTTATGAATTATTCTAATATCCTCTTCCCAAATAATTCAGGTTTACCTAACGCTTCTATCTGTTCTTTGTCATGCACTTTATCAAATGATTTTTACATAATCTATAAAACATATGTATACGTCTTTTTTCATTTGTACCCCCATTTATGATACCATTCTCGGAAATTTTATCTAATTTTTGCCCTTTTTAAGCGAGCAAATTCATAGAAATAGCTGTAATCAATTTAAATGTTTTTACCAAATCCATAAGTCATGAATTATTATTATTATTATTATTATTATTATTATTATTATTATTATTATTATTATTATTATTCAGCAGTGTTTCAAAATGACATTTACTTCGACATTTCTCTTACATGTTCTTTAGATCAAAGATGACAGCATCTTATCGATTGATTTTGTCTGCTTTTTATCAAGTTTGCCAGTGAACTGTCACCTTTGACAAATTGATTGAAACAGCTTACTTCTGCTAGTAAAACTCTTTTCTTACACATGCACTGATAATGTAAAGTAAATTTTATTTTTTTTGCTACGTAGAAGCTAAACCATAACTAAATTTGTCCTCTGTACCTTTTTGTGAATGAATATTAAACATGTTTTAAAGACACAACCACATAACGAAATTTTTAGGACCTTAGCATATCTTGTTTACTTTCAACTCGTTTCTCTTGCGTTTCGTAACCTTTTCTTGGGGGTCTTTAACTGTTTCGCTCATATTGACATGAACATTATTTTTCATAGATCTTGACAGCTAGTACACGCCTTGCGACGGCCACAGAGTCGAATCAGTCTAGTTTTCTTCATACTCTAGTTGAAGGGAAGTTTCATTTAGATTTTTCCTCCAGGAACTGGTACTTTGCAGAAAACCTACCCTTCGGATCCTCATAATCGTCACTTATTACCATCTCCTCTCAACGCATATCACACAACTATACAGTAATACTCTACCTTGAATAGCTTTCGGGCCTGATATTGGATGAACTTCAGTAAACAAAGATGTTAACACTTATTAAAATAAGAAATAGCTTGATTTTATTTTAAAAGCTATCCTTCTCAAATAAAATTGTAATGTAACGAAAACAATGCCGTCCTTTGCAGACGATGATTGTCTATGTATTTTACCCTATATACACAAAAGGTACAGGCATCGTTTTGGCCTAATGATAAAAATACCGTATTTTTGGCCTATTGGACGCACCTATGCATTGGACGCACCCAGATTTTGGCATGGAATATTTAGAAAAAATGCGCACATCGCAACCAAAAAAATAAAAATTATGGACTTATTTTTGTGTGATGTTCTCACTAACCATGAAGAAACACTTACAGGGTTGGCACAAATTATACCACTGGTACATTTTTTAATGTAAGGTAAAGTTTAATTACCAGGACATTTTTTGGAAAATAAGAATTTTGGTACATTTCACCATACATTTGTTGGAAATTGTTTTTTTTTTGGTTTTTTTCAAGGAGCAACCTCTGCACATACAGTAAATTCATAATAGGTACAAAGAAATCTACTAGTATCAGTGAACACTGGTACATATGGTTATAGTTAAAAATCAGAAATATAGTAGTCTTTGGTAAAATGATATAACATACATGCAGGGAAGCAATTTCCAACACCTGTATATCAACAAAAACACACACAAAGCAAGCAGCAATCTGCCAATCAAAGCAAATATTTCTGTAAGAAGAATGGGGAGAGAGAAGAAAGACAAAAAGTTAGAAATCAGGTGAATGATGAACAATCTCATCACAGATAAAGAAGAATCGAAACAACAGACATGTGGTTCTACAGAAGGATGTTGAGAATGTCATGTACTGGACATGTGAGCAACGACGAAGATTTAGAGAAATTGGAAGCAAAAAGGACACTTACAAAAATTATCAGAAACAGACAGTTGAAATTTCTAGAGCACATAATGATGAAGAAAGGCTTGGAAGATATGATACTCACAGGACATATTTAGGGTAAGACGTACAGAAGAAAACAGCTCATAGAATACCAAGCGAGCTTGAGTAAATGGATAACCGGGGCAAGGTGTAGAAGAGATAAGAAAATTACAAACTTTATTAACAGCTACAAAAGACAGGCAACTGTGGAGAGCCATGATCGCCAATGTCATGAAGGGACATGACACATAGAAGAAGGAGCATCCGTTTCACAGCAAACCTAGGTGTTTTTTCTTGGGCGAGAGACTGAAACTCGGCGCGTCTCTTTCTCCTATCTGTCTATCTGTCTCCTCTTTTTACGTAGTTACCTTGACGCTAGTCAAAAGTGTCTTTACTATTTATGGTTTATATATGTTTAGAATTTGCCTGGCCGTCTCTCCCTAGTTATATCAGACATGCCAGTCTGCGCATGCTACTTTTCCCAATTGCAAATAGAGGATAAGCACGCAAAACATCACGGCCTTTTCGATCTTTGTTAGTGCGTTGAATATTTGTCACACCCCCACCTCGTTTTCAGTATCATAAAGATGACTGTTGTGAAGCTGGTGTCGTTTGCCTGGTATTCTTCGCAGCGGGAAATTCACTGCTTCCTCCCAGGTTGGGTTGTCGGGTGTGCTCGAAGCAGATTCCGAATCAACTTCTGGGTCAGTAGGTGCGCTAATGGTTGTCTCTACCATTCCCTCGCTTTCCGGCGGCGTGCCACTGCAATCTGAGAGTTCATTTCAAGCAATCAATCGATCCCCGGTAATGTGTCACTGCTGCCGCTCACCAATGCATTTGAACCAAGGCATGGGTGAGAATCTTTAACGTGAAGAGGTGTACCATCACCGATCTCTGACTGCAGTCTGATCATTCCTGTGACACGGCTCATTCTGAATTTCAACGTGCACCGACCCTGTGCATTTTTAAAACCAATCAGTATCCCTCACTTTCTACTCTCTAGGCAACTCTTCAGGTTCAGGTGGGGATGCGGTGACTATGCCTTTCAATCAAACTTACCTGGTGCAGACGGGGCTGATATGTTATCCTTTGGCGTGGCATTGTACCAATAGATTGTGCTGTGATATCTGTTTACGGTTATGTAGCATCAATCTAATATACAATTTCCTGCAGGCAAATACACAGATTGAAGTCGAACCTGGTCGCCCCATTCATTTAGAAACTATCAAACTCACTGGTCGCAGAATGACGTGTCATTATTGGCGTGGTGCTCGACTTGGGTGGGGATGGCCGCGTTCGCATTTGTCGGCTAATATTCCGATAATCTTCTCGCACCAAATGTCGCCAGATCGAAAATTGCGGGGAATCTCAATCGATCAATTTAAAAATATGATTAACATTGTAGTTAATAATATCCATGCCCATCCTGCTCCACGTCTCGCCCACGGCTAAGTCTCCTGTTTCATCAAAGTACCGGAGATGGGTCCACAGACTGACATACCTGCGAATTCCGGATCACTGATTCATTGCCTCTTTTGAGACGGAAGATGTTATACTGGAACACATCTATTCTATAGTTAATAGACTCTCTCACCTATAATAAGTAGTAGTAGTAATAGTAACGAGTAGTCGCTCAGTGGTCTGATTTCAGTCTGAAGTCGGCTGACCGGTTGAACTCTCTGCCTTCGGGCGGGGAGGAACCCGAACGAGGCTACGCCGAAGGGCTGAGTCTCTTTTGGGGAGGTAAAACGACCCTGAACCCGTTTATACGGGTTCAAAGGGCATATTTTTGGCGAGTGGTCTTTCCACTGAAGTGAGCTCGCCGAAAAAGACTTGGTGTGGAAAACTTGACTCTTCCATTCTTGCTACATGTCCTAATCATTCAAGACGGTTTTTCATGATCAGCGATTCGATACTTTGACTGTTGAACCTTTCCCGGACTTTGGTGTTGGTCACATAGTATTACCAACTGATGTTCAAGATTGAACGAAGCTTTTGCTGGTGAATGCGATCTAATTTTTGGATGCCGTATTGATATACAGTTCAGGTTTCCAATGCTAGTTGTGCAAATCCAATTCTGTGTTCCACATAATTTTTGAAGAGCACTTGTTTGATAAAATTGGCTTCTTAGTGTTTCGTTCTGTGCTAACCAATCAGTGGCGCTAAATTAAGGCCAAATCCTAACCTGGTTAGACAATATCATTGTCTATTCAAACTGTCTGGTACGGCCACAGGGATGGATACATTAGTTTCATGATTCTCACAGCCTCTCCGCGCAAACATCCACAATGATCGTAAGTGCTCACTTCCCGATAACCAATTGCGCGACATACCTTACGCTTATTGACTTGCATCAGTAGCATCAGATTAGGTATTTCGACATACTGCAATGGTTAGCAAGCTAATCATATCAAATGCTAATGGTTAGAATGTTCGCATCTTGACTATAAGACCCGGGTTCGAATCTCACCATGGCCGATTTGTCCGAAAGAAGACTTCCTGATATCGGACTGGAGGTGTCGATCCCAACGTGCGGCACCTTTAGAAAATGCCTGAAAACCATTCCACGGATATGGCCTTGTGAGTAAAATTGGATAGACGGATACCTTGGGGGCCGTCAATAGCTGTGCAAGCAAGAAGTCACAAGTCAAAGGCTTGAGCATGTTGGCCTTGTTCAAATTGTTGATCACGCTAGATAACACGCGCTTTCTCAAAAACTGTAAATAAGGTTTGCTCGGTATAGTTGCAGTATAAACGACAGGTGGGCTCTGTGGGTGTTGAATAAGCACAAATGCACTAGCCGCCCTAGTATACGAGTGGCCAGCTATACTAATGTTTAGTGAGTTATAACCTCACTAGGTGCCATATATTTTCCGTCTTGGGCCACATCTAAACTACGCTTAGTAAATCAGTTGGACACTTCAACGTGGTACAATGGTTTACAAGGATATTTCGCAGTGAGTTCAATTAACATTGGGAGGGTTCTACACTTCCGGCTTTTACCACATCAAAGCTATTCTTAAAAATCATTTTTTAATTTGGATTGAGTAATGAGTTTGATCCTAACTGTGTGCACATTAATCGCAGACTTGTACCATTACCTAAGCTATGCTTTGTAAATCATTACCAGTGCTTGTTAAGCACTTCACCGTGGTGTAATGGTTAGAAATCTTGTCTCGCTAGATAAATTATGACTGAATATTGCGACGCTCCTCATTGAGTGCACCATACATTCTGCCTTGTGCCACCTCTAAGCTATGCTTAGAAAACCACTATCAGCTGTATCATCGCTTGGGGTGGGCCAAGTTACTCGTTCGGATAAGACAGTAGCCTTGCCGTTGTCTCGCCATATATGCAGTTCACGCTTGTATCCTTAGGTGAGTCGACACCGAAGACCTGTTTCCAAGTATCTCGGACACAGGATCTGCTGACCATTTCCAAGTTTCATTTTTATATGTGTCGACTGAAATGCAACGTAGAAAAGAGAGCGAAGCAAGAAGTCGCCTAGTATTTATAGTGTAGGGAGAGCGACCCCTAGTGAACAATTAGGGAATTAAGGAGGAGGTAACCCCGACAACAGAATTCATGGTTATCATGGAATCTAAAGCGTGAGTTTCAAATCGGTGGCATAAAAGTCAAGCAGGTGCTGAAAATTAGTGAGTCATGTAGTAGTGGATGGTGTGGCACTGAAAATGTATAGGAATAGCCAAATATGCTTTTTAGATAAGCAATTTATTAAAAGATATGGAAATGTCTTTAGAAACAAAGAAAAGAACACTGGACTGCTAAGCAACAACTACTATCCGGAGTGCCGGACAATGAGCGACGGAAAATCTCATTAAAGATAAAGAAACTTGAAGCGATATAGATATAAAACTGCCGACAGATTATGAAAATACGTGAATAAGAAGTTTTAAGAAAAATGCTAAATACAAGGAAACCACTAAAGACAGTTGAAATATTTAAGAAAAGAAGTCTTTGGTAAAGTTTACATTCACTATTCAGAGTGAAAGAAAGAGAGCGCAAAAAAGAAATGGTTTGATTAATTTAATACAGACGATAGCAGAACGCGTACGACACAGACAGTGAGTTTTAAAGAGCCAAGAATTACGGCCCCGGTAAAATAGACACCGAGGCTATTTTGACGGTAAATATAAATAGTGCTTTGTTTTATGGCATATCAAACTCATTGGGTTATTTAATGCCGACAAAATTTTATTGCTGGTAAGATTTTTTTTCAAAAACGTATTGCTGGTAATAATTGTTTTACAAAGTATTTCTGGTGTTAAAACATATTTTTACACTTTCATATGTTTTTGACCCCAGTTTAGGGGTTAACTATTTGCCCATAGCTGGGACCCTATCATGGGCTACCACCCCGGGTCAGGGTGGACCTGGGAACACCAGCTATTAAGAGGTGGTTCCACGCTCTTCAAAACCTCCTGATAAGGGACCTTGCTGTTGGACGTAGTTTGTCATCTTACCCAGGACATGAATGTAGTTTATCGTCATACCCAAGACGGGGTTGCACCTGAAGCGTATTGGTAAGAAAACCATGCCCAAGGGCAACATATGATAGGACACTGTGGAGAGTCAGTATCGTATACGTCTTGAAAGAACATTTTACAGAGAAATCAACGTGAATAGAGGCTAAAAGACAGACATTGAATTGCTTTATGGTTGATTAATATCGCTGGTAAATACTTATGCCTGAAGACATCTCACGAAAACAAACACTTGGAGATGTAACTTTCAAGGAAAAAAAACTTTTAATTAATCTCAGCAAAAAGCCAATTTAGTCTCGCAAGAAGACGTCTACAGTGTCAATGAATGCAGTTATTTTTACACTGGATACTGTATAGTTAACATGTTCACTGCCAATGGGCATTAATTAATTTCTTGCTACTCGTTAAACGAAGAAGATGAAAAAAAACAAAAACTGACGGTCACTGAATATGTTAACAAATAGGCATTAATAAGAATTCTTTATATGTGATTGAAGTTAACTTTTAGAAGACAGAATTCATAGTCGCTAGCAATAAGTTCACTTCAACATAAGAATTTCAACTTTGTGATTCGAAAATCAAACAAATAAAAAAAAATTAATATCTGGAAAGTCTTCATTGGCATATTCACAACGTTTCCACCGTTGTAAGCTCCAGCTTTCTTCAGATTATTGGAATTTCGAACCGAACTCTCTATTTCGTCCACCGGGTTAGATTGTTCTAGTTCCATGTGCCATGCCTCTTCCGGATATCTCAGTTATTTACCTTTTAACTCAACTCTCCAAGTTTTTTGATTCACCACTGCTGTGGCTTGGTATTGAACTCACAACTCTTTGGGTCTACTCACTTGATCTAACCAACGTCTTTATCATCTGGACGAAATAAAGGGTTCGGTTCGAAATTCCAATCACCTGAAGAAAGCCGGTGCGTACAACAGTCGAAACGTCGTGAATATGCCAATGAAAATGAGGATAACAGTCCGAATAAATGTAAATAATGCAAGTAATAATAAAGTAAAGAAGGTGATGATAACCCTGTACAAAGCCCGAGAGTCACTCTAGGTAGAGGCTTACAGAGTAAGACACACAGTTTAGGCAGGTATGTGCGGAATATTATCTCTAGACTTGAATATGTTAAGATTATAATGATCAGGAAAACACCCTTCTTGGGAGTCAGTTCCATATAACAACGGTTCACAGGAAGAAGCTGCCTGAGTAGAACTTCAATTTCACAAATGGAGTACGAATGGAACGAGCGTGGTTCACTACAATGTGCGTAGCATGACGAGTCCTAGCCGTGAACGTTAGAACTAATGAAACTAACAAATGTAATTCGTTCGAACATTTTCCAGGGAAATTGCATTAGAGCAGCGAGAGGCTTGCAATGTTTCGACTGTGAGAAAGGGTTTGTAGGGTAGAAAATAATTGATTAACCCACAAGAACGCGGAGAGTCTTTTGGGCTCTGTCGATACTGGAAAGAGAATATTGGGCAGCTCCTGGCCATATATGGCAGCAGTATTTTGCTGATGTGGATCTATCAAGAATTACAATATTTACATATCAATTAACTTTTTTCTCAACAGACACTTACATTCGCTCGTAACACAAACGTATGTCATACTTAAGTAAAGTTCGGAGAAAATACGTACATATGTCTTCATAGATTTATTTAGAGAGATATGCGTCTTTTTGTTGCACTAACTTACGCCATCTTTGAAGCAGCTTCACGATTCCATCCTCCTAGCATTGATCGTCTTTCTGAGTGATGAACAAATCTAAGTGGTTGTTACAGAGAATTGAAGTTCTTCTCATTGATAGTTTGAAAGAAGCGAAATAAGTGACAAACCTGGACATAGTAACATATGTGAGAAAACGACATTATTTTGCACCAACCTAATACATGGACAAAAGGTAGGCTTATAAATGTGTAAGTCAGATTGAGGCGAAAAAAGTTACTTAGGCTATATAGAGTAGCATACCTTGGTCTCGCAATCATAACATCAATATTAGGAAAACAGAAGCTCAACTAAGAAATAAAAGTAAACGAGTATTATAGAAAAGTGGGATAGATAATTAGGCTGATTTTCTGCGAGTTGGAATCTCAATATTACATGAAGTAACACAAAGAATAAAAAAATACAGTAAATTCTTACAAAAGGGAACGTACATACCGAGTGTAACAGTAATTTTTTTCCAAATCGTGTAACAACATAATTATCTCTTTCTACAAAATGTTTAATATCTAAAGAAACACTAAACTGAGTTTCTTTTATTCAGGTTTTCAGATAAGACGTTTAGCCAACTTGACGCCATTTTTCTTAAGAATCACTGAAAAAACATTTCAGCTTAAAAGAGAGCAGGTTAAAACTGCTCTGTGTCAGACTCACTGTCTTCTGAACTGAGCAAAGGCGAGAGGAAAGATCATTCAGGCCTTCAGTAATGGTACTAACATTCATATTCTGGTTTCTATCTTTAAAGTCCATTCAAGAACTATCAAGAGAACGGTGAATAAATTTTAAAAAGTTGTAACATTTCAACGTAGAGCTAAAGAGATCAATTAGAAAAAAAATCCAACTCAATCCACATGACGTTTGGCACGTGAGAGAGGAGTTTCAGCCATGACTGTCCAAAGGGCAGAGAAAAAAGAGTCTTGAAAATGATAATCGTACGTGAAACCTGTGAAGCATCTTGTTACTACAGGATAGAAAGTTAGAAGATTAGAGAAGACGAAGATCATCTTGAATAAGCTGGAAAATGATCTTTGGATAATAAATATATATTTGAACTTTATTTCAACACTTAGCTATGATTAATTAATGGTGAACATGTCATTATCGTTTATGATCTTATTTCATCGCCTGACTTCTGTTAAACTTAGAGAGTAATTATACATTCTTATTGCTCAAATTGGTGTCCAATAGTGTTATAAAAACTTCGGAGAATTCCGGTAAGATATCTTTAATCATTTCTAAGATACGACGGTTCAAATTTTAATCTTATAATTGGACAATTTTGCTGTTACACGATTTGAACAAATTTGCTGTGACACCCGATATAGTAGAGTAACGAAAAAAAAAAATACCTACTAAGTGTAAATGGGGTCTTAACGTATTTATCTAAAAGAAGAAAGAAAAGAAATAAATTGCACGAAAAAAAGGAAGACTTTTAAAACTAATACCAAAATAGGGAGGCTGAGAATTTAACGAAACCTACTGATAAACACTACTACGTGAAGAACTGAAAGAGTTGATTGATTTGTGTATTACGGATTATCAACCTGTGACAGGTTATTTAAAGCCAGAAAATCTTTTTAGATTGTGATAGATTTTGGGGAATAATATAAGTCCTACTAATTAACCTATAGTTGGGAGAATAGGTGAATTCATAACTTTTGAGAAGGGTATTTGCGCGTAAATCAATATGAAGGACCAGACTCGAATTAGATCTCGGATCTGCGGTTTTCCACTCCGAGTCGTTATCAGTTACATTCCACGCGCATCCAAGCACACCACACCTAGTATTCCCAAGAGATCACCCATTGAGGTACTGATCAGTTTCGACGTTGCTTAAATTCGGTGGTCTTGCGAAAACCGGGGTTTCAACGAGATATGGCCGTAAGCTCGAGAGAGTTCTTGAATAAGAAATGGGGAGGAAATCTAATTATAAGAATGGCTGAGAGGGGATTAAGAACAACGAGAAAACCTTTTCTGTTGTGGAGCAAGAGAAAAGTTAAAGAAGTACAATAAACACTGAAAAAAGAAAATAAGTAGAAACCATGGCTAATAGATAATTTATTTAACTTCTGGATAAATGCTTTTCCATCTATGCAGAAAACCATTATAGCATCTGTTATTTTTTTTTTAATACTATCGTTAACTTTGAGCAAAATCGAAATGTCTATCATTACTTATTTAATCGTCCAAAACTGATGACAATGTCATACCTCAAATTACCAACCAATCACGTACAAAATACGCGCATCGACTTTCAATGAAACAATATATCAGTTCTTTGGAATTAATAGCATTATCACTGTAGAGTAAAAACTAATCATAAAGTTTCTTTCGCCGGGAAAAATATGTTTCTGCTCAACCAATTCGAACCTAAACAAAGCAATAGAGAAACTACAAAAGTTTTTCAAGAGTCCCACATAATTGGATCATGAAGTCAATAACTAATGAAACTTTCTTTTACACTTATTAATTTTCTAAATGACAATATGAAAAGAAATGGTATATATTATTAATTTTCAACCAACCCAGTGGTAAACTAAAACTGGATAACTTGCCGATCAACATTGGAATATTTCAAGATCTTTTGTCGCTAGTTTTCATTATTACATTAGCACCGCCACCTTGCTCTCAACGAAACTAAATTATGACATTTCATATTTAATAAGTTTATTAATCACTTGTTCTACATGGGTGATTTGAATTTTTTCTTTTAAATAATAATGAACTGGTTAGAATAATAATTTGGCTGTACTGTTAGGCACAGTAAAGTAATTCCATAACAATATTAACAAGGAATTTGACCTACATAAATGTTACAAGTAAAGCTTAAAGAGACGTGAACTGGTATCGACAACATCTATAAAGCATGCACTGGACTGGAGCAGAAAAAAATGTATACGACTGTGTAGAAAGCAGTAATAAATAAGGGATCCAACAGGTAGCCGTGAAATAATAACAGAGATAATTGTTTTAAATGAATAAGAACTGCTACCTTCACCAAATAAGTTTATCGCTATTAGAATCTGTGCGGTTAGAGTAACAGCAGTCGGCGCAGAAATAGGAAAAGGAGAGGCGAGTTCAAATTCCAGCCTAAGCCCGCTTCGTCCGTTTTCGTACTAATGACTTTAGAAAAGCCATAAATCCGTGTATTCTCCCCGTGGGTTAAACTGTGAGTGGTAACTTTTCTAGGAGAAGGAGTACTCTACATTCAAAGCCATGGAGAAGGTAACGGGAAACCACGCCCGTGTCTTTTACAGTTGGGTCATGGCAGTTCACGAATAATAATGAAAAGACATCTGTCAATATCTTGAAGGGATACTGTATGAAATAACAAAACTTTTCTTACATAGTTTTTTGATAATTGTGATAAATTGCAAACTTAAAAAACTGACGAGTATGGAGAAAGTGTCATAAAACATCTAACTGTATATAAAATGCATTATCCCAAAGTGATGTAGATTTTTTTCTTTGTTTGTTTAGCGGCATATAAACTCCCTATGGGTTATTTAATGCTGAAATTTAGTGTTCTTGGGAGCATTAGTAATTTTTTTCAAAATTGTATGGCTGGTAATTTTTTTAATATGAAAATGTATTGCTGGTATTTTTAATATAGACAAATATATCTTTATACTTTCATAGTGTTTTGATCCTAGTTTGAGGGTTAAATATTTGCCCATAGCTAGGACCCTAACAGGTGCTACCACTACAGGTCAGAGTGGACCTGGGAACAGCAACAATTAAAAGTTGGTTCGACGAAATAGTGTAGTTCTTACAAAGTAGACAAAATGATAAAAAAATTAAAGACCTAACCAACCTGAAAACTAAATAGAAAGAAAAGTCCTTATATGACCGATACTTACGGTGAACACATTTCAACGAACATTTCGACCATAGGTGGTTTTAGAGCTCTGGGTTGAAACTAGAATCAAAAAGACTTATCAGAACAACTCAAGATAAATGCATGTAAGTAACCAGATATATTATAAGGTACGTTTTATATCCTACGTGTCGTTTTTGTTGTATACACGCCAAAGAGAGTATTTGACATTTAATATATGGCGATGTATATTTTATGTATAAAACAATGTACAAAAGTTGTGGCATGAGGATGAAAAATTGACAGAGGTCGATTCTGCTATACACTATCCTGTTTTTTTTTTTACTTAATCAATCACATTTGCTAACGCGTAAAATCTTTATTATTCCTTTTTGTTGTGGTGTTCACCCTCTAAAGAGTCTATGTTGGACTCTTCCGCCTACTATAATATTAGTAGGAGAGAAGGCCTTGGGGGATCAGTCGACCAGACTGTTCATTTCTGTCGAACTCTCTGCCGAAGTAGAGAGGAACTCGGACGAAGCTTTGCCGCAGGGCAAGGTTTCGCCCGGGGAGGTAGACAGTCCCTGAACCCGTTTATGAGGGTTCAAAGGGAATATTTTTTGGCCGAGCCTACGGGATCGGAGAAAACCACGTTAAACTCGGCCTTGTGCCACATACATTCCTCGTGGGGGGACTGTTAAATATATCAGTCGACCAGACTGTTCGTAACTGTCGAACTCTCTGCCTCGCCAGAGAGGAACCCGGACGAGACTTTGCCGAAAGGCAAAGTTTCTTCCGGGGAGGTAGACAGGCCCTGAACCCGTTTATACGGGTTCTAAGGGAATATTTTTGGCCGAGCCTACGGGATCGGAGAACCCACGGTAAACCTTGCCTTGTGCCACATACATCACTCGTAGGGGTGGGGAGGCTGTTAAATATAATAGTCGACCAGATTGTTCATCTATCGAACTCTCTGCTTTAAGCAGAGAGGAACCTGGACGAGGCTATGCCGAATGGCAAAGTTTAGTCCGGTGAGATAGACAGACCCTGAATCCGTTTATGCGGGTTCAAAGGGAATATTTTTAGCCGATCCTGCGGGCTCGGAGAACCCTCAGTAAACTCGGCCTTGTGCCACATATACCTCTCGTAGGAGTGCTGTTAAATATCAACAGTCGAATAGATTGAACGCTGGATCAACCGATACACGCTCACTAGTGATGTAATACTCTACTCTTGTATTTATTGTTTAATATATGATATATCTGGAACACTTGTTTTGTTATTTCTTTAACCATTTACTTGGTCACAACAATTTTTTTAAATCGGTATCACAAAGCAGTGAAACCACTAAGACACAAGGCGTGGAAGAATTAGGAACAGAAACTCACTAATGAGCAACTGCAAAAGAAGAGTAATCAGGAGGACAGTAAACAGTGATTCACATTATATATAAATTTTTACAGATTAAATTTGGCTGGAAATCAAGGAGCCAGAAGGGAGTTTCGCGAACGAGAAATGCGAGAAAAGAAACTGTTAGCATAGAACTTACGGTTATATCTAGCTAACTCGACTGCAAATTAATGAAATCTCGTGACAGTCTCGTACTGCGTTTATTTTTACCATAGCATAAAATTTCTTCAGTTCTTTCCGACACTAACTGCCATTCTAATATCTATATAGAGTTTCATGTGGAGACGAAAATATATTATATTTCCCCCAAAAGACTTACATGGGGAGTTAAATGCTATGAA
This sequence comes from Acanthosepion lycidas, assembly GCA_963932145.1. NCBI lineage: Eukaryota > Metazoa > Mollusca > Cephalopoda > Sepiida > Sepiidae > Acanthosepion > Acanthosepion lycidas. Next base: position 108,593,082 of record OZ010583.1, on the reverse strand, counting down.
ATAATATTTACAGAAATATGTATTAGTCTGTGACTCTCAACTTGGTTTAATATGGGGAAAAAAAAATCGCGTTCGCTGGTTAAAAAAAGTGATTAGATATTAAAAGAAAATAGTTCCTTTTCGCGAGAGAACTTTATCTTCAGACGTCGCATATGAAAGAGAGAAGAAATTGAAAAAAAAAGAAAGAAAAGAAATGGTCGGAACTAAAACATAGGGAGTTCCATAACTGTGGGACACAGCAAGTATCATAGATTATAATACTGACATAGAGAACCAAATATATTTATTACATAATTGGTATACAAGAATTCAACATATGATTAAAGATTTTGCTATTTCCTACAAGTATCTGATATCTCTACCGCTGTTGTTGGACCCCCAATGCCGTGGATTCCAAAAAAAAAAAAAAAAAAAAATATTGCATACGTAGTGCAAGCTGGTGCACGTTTTCTTCGTGGTTGTGGCCATCTCATTGGTGCAATATTCAAATCTTAGTTTATATGTTGAACACTTGTATATTTTGGGGGATTCACTCACATCATATCAACTGAAATTAGCTTCGTTTTCACGGTGATAAAAGTATACTTGACAGAAAATGAAACGTGCAGCAATAACAGGGAAGTATGTTAAATTGTATGTTAATTTCCTACAATTTGTTTATAATTTTTCTGTGTATTGATGTGTGTATTTTTTAGGTTACAACTGTTTTATGGTACATGTAATATAAGGGAGAAATTTCTCCGCAGTATTACAAGCCATATCACAGAGAGAAGTTGGACACGTGTTGTCTGTACCAAGGTTCGTGTGTGAAGAGATTCAATGTGACGTCTTTTGGCGGGATGTCCGTATTTCCTGCAGAATCAGTTTTTGTTGCATGCTAGGAGTATTTTTATTATTTTTAATTTTATTTAATTTACTTTAAACAAAGTTTAAATATTATTATTTTATTTATAATTTCCCTTCTTTTATTATTTTATATTTTACTTTTATTTATTTATTTATAATAATAATAATAATAATAATAATAATAATAATAATAATGATAATAATAATATTCATACATTATCAGTTATGTAATAAATATATTTGGTATTTTATGTCATTTTTATAATCCAAGATACTTGCATTTAAAATGTGTCCCATCATTATGGGACTCCCTATATAAAAGGGGAGGGACAGTGGATCAATGGATAGCAGCTCGGATTGTGGAATCGGAGAGGCGAATTCGATTTCCAGTCGAATCAATTAAATTCGTGCTAATACCCTTGAGAAAGGTATGAATCCTCTTCTTCTCCCCCCAGCTATGGGTAAATAGCAGGACAGACCGGATTCTATAGCCTTGTATGGCAACTGGTCTACCGCAGAAAGAAATGGCAACCTACTGCGGAAAAGATCTGCCTCGTCAGTCACGTATCGAATGATACATGATCGACTTAGCGTGTATCACGCATGCCACATAAGTGAACTGATATAAAAGGGGCCAATGGCCATACATTTCTCAGGTAAGTTAAACTAACCTCTACTTTATCTGTGATAGTCTCAGAAGCCATACATCGTTACTCAAATTACTGAAACACTTATTCAGAATTAATATCCTGTCAAAGCTCAATCGTGCCACATTCGCACACTTTTCATAACAAAAGTTCCACGAAGAGAGGCTTTCTTACCATCTTCTTAATCTTTAGTTTCTCCTTAAAGCAGGTCGGCAAATGAGTAGGAGAAATATATAAATTACCATAGACTTCCTTCATACTGGTTAAATACATCACCATTCGTTTCATAGCTAATAAACAAAGAAACACATATTGTTTCTTCTTGTTGAGCGACAGACACACGGTGCCAGAGACAGAACAAAATTCCAAAGCAAAGAACTGTCTGAGAAACATGTAAACAATGTATTATTCAACAAGATTGCATAGTGGATGTAGGACCGAACAGGGAAAGATAGTGACCTCGATGGACTTCTTACATGTCATCACAACAAATTTATCCGACAATCAGTCATACAGTCCCAAGACTTTTGTGAAGATACTAAGCTCGACTGGAATAAACAGGCATGTAGGGGACGCCTCTTCATTATTGATTCATCCCAACACGGGTACCCAAGATCCATGGGATTGATACTCACTGTTCGTCTGTCTGTGATTTTTAATCTCTTATATTTCACAGCAGATAAACACTCTATTAATCAGGTGAAGTTTTTAAGTGCGCTGAAAATTAGAGTAGAAGTCAATTCATTGATAGTTATCTTGTGAAATATTAGGTTGGTGCAAAAATAATGACGTAATAATGTCGTTTTTTGACGTAAACGTCAAAAAACGACATTATTACGTCATTATTTTTGCACCAACCTAATAGCTTTCAATTTAAGGATAGGCCCAAGTTTTCAGATCAGTAGTCAGTTATCTCACCACGCTTTGCTTCATTCTTAATTTATAATTTTATTCATTATTCCACCATACTTTTTACGTAGTTTCATTCTATTCATTCTTTTAATTTGTTCTTATTTTGTGTGTAATGGGCACGTGGCCCGGTGTTTAGAACGTTCGCTTGAAACCCTGGTTCGAATCTCACCATGGGCGATTTGTCAGGAAGGTGACTTTTTTGATGTTATCGACCTGGGGACACGATCCCAGACGGAACTATCTGAGAGACGTTGGTAGTTGTGCTAGCTCGAAATCAAGAAGTCATCGTGACCGAGCGTTTGAGCGTACTGGGCTCGTTCAAACTGTTGAGAATGCGCTCTCTCTTTCAGAGACAGTAATTAATATCCACTCAGCATAGTCGAAGTATAAATCACAGGTGAGTTCTGTGGACATTGAACAAAGAGAAATGCGCCTGAGCAGGCCTCTGCAACAGGAATACTCGGATACGGGCGGCCAGTTATTATTTTGTGTATACCCCGATAAGCAGGGAAAAGTATTTCATAGATCCTGTATAGAGGAAAATGCGAAGAAAAATTGAAATGTTTGTAAGCAATTCTTGTTTTTCAGTCCAATATTATTTCTCTCAAATCATATGCTTTTCACTTACATTTCCTCCTTATATTAAAATACGAGAAGCCATATCCAGCGGGTCGATCAGAAAAAGAGTTCAATTAGAATGGAGCAAAAACAGCACCGTGTTTAAATGTAACAGTGTCTATTTTCTTCAATTACTTTAAAGTCCTTTCATTAAAAAAACGTTTCGAAATTATGCAGTTACTGATATAGCAGTCGAAGTTAGCCGAGGACATGAAGGGGTAAAACAGGCAACATGAAGACCCATTTCCGACCACAATTATTTTAGAATTTTTGAAATTCAATTTGTCAGTGTGCTACCAGCGATGTAAAAGAGGATACATTTATAAAGCAATTGTTAAGTTTGATGAAAATTGGTTGAAAGATCAACAAAAAATAAGAAAGAAACCAGTAAAAATCGACATTTTTCGCTATTTACACGGGTTTTCACGATATGAATGGACACAGTTATCAAGTTAAATGATTGTTAAACAATCAACTTATTGTTGACTACAATTGAGTGAAGTTTGTATTAGATTGCTTGAAAATTGAGGGAGATTTTAGTTTAAAATTTGTGTTGAAATCGATTTGTGTTGAAATCGGGTTTTCGTTTTTTGCGGTTTTTTGATAAACGCAGTGGCTTGGAAATAAAATAAAATAAAAATGATGTATCGTTGAGCTCGTCATGATATTAGTAACCTACATACCGTGTTTTAACGAAATCGGAGGAAAAAAGTTGAATTTATCGATTTTTGATCGTCTTTAATACATTATTGATTTTTAAAAATTATCAATTTTTTACGCTAAGAACCTCTCTCTCTTACATTGTACAATGTATGTGCCAAGTTTGGTCAAAATCGGTTAGATTTGTAAAAAAAGTATCACACAAACAGGCAGACACATAGACATACAAACATCCCCTGTTTTATATATAGAGATAGTTATTTATCTTGTTAATTCTCTCCTGAAGACATTCTCAAATCCTGTTATGATATTTTTGATTTGCCAATTTTGCAATCTTTTGTTTCTATTGACAGCTAATTTACACTGAAGATGCAGAACCAATTTCGAGAAGATCCAGTGATTTTGAGATTTGTAGCATTGGAGATATGTTTGATGATCGAAGGTGAGTAACCAATTCTGCTTGAACATCTCAAAAAAATGTACCTGACAAACTTCACTGTGCCTATTCTATAAATATTTTCATGGTAATTGTGTGAGAAACGCCCGAGGGTCATGGTAAGATTTATCGGAAAACTTGGAGTATTTCGAAACAAAAGAACAGAATCAAAGATATAAACAAATATATCTTATTTGAATGACTTCACTACGGACGAGTCCTTTATAGATTTGGTTGTCGAAACTTCGTAGTCGTTAGCTTGAGTCAGATTTAGTAGCAGTCGTCATCTTGTTGGCCGCTGTCGAAAGTGTGTTTTATTTGGAGACATGTTGAGGCACAAATATACTTATTATATCGGCCTTCCAAAAGGCTGGAAAAATGTCTTAGCAGATGATCGCTTATTTTTTCCCGCGACACGTTTGGACGCGGTTTATGGCTGTCTCTCTCCAGTTTTCTCTCCCTCTGGTTGCTTATATAGATTCTGAAAAGTTTCTAATGGCTTGGGTGAAAAGCTCGGTTCGGTTAAAATAAAAAAAAAGTTTCATTGTTCATTTGATTTGCCAGAATTATTTAATTTATTTTATGGCGTTCCACTCTTTTCTTTTTATAGCGAAAGTTATGCGTGGAACTTTTCTTGTATTTCTAATTACAATAAACTAGACCCTGGACCAGCAAACTTTCGTTTCACAGTTGTTTCTCAGTCTCTTTCTCTTTTTCTTCTTTTTATATGAGAATTGACTTTTCATTAGTTGAAAGAGAGAGAGAGAGAGAGAGAGAGAGAGAGAGAGAGAGAGAGAGAGAGAGAAAGAGAGATTATTAAGTAAAGCAAATGCCTTATTTTTACTTTTAATATTTTATTTTTATATTTGCACACGTCACAATTGTTGTGATGAGCTTTCCACTTTTGTATCATGACTTTATGAATCTAAGCGCAGTACAAGATTGGCAGCTAGGTCTCATTATTTTATAGTTGGAATGGCAAGATGTAACCCTAAGTTTTCTTATATTCTTTCACACCTAGTAACTACTTGCATCTTAGTGGCTTTATTGCCTTAAGTGAAATATTAAGAGAAAATTATTCTCTATAAGTGTCTCAATTGTGAGTACCATTTAAAAGGGATTATTTGCACAATATTCATAAATAGTGAAGATTTGCATTAAAAGTCTGTTTAATATCTGTTTTTATTGGGATGAATTCCAATACGGAGTTCCAATGGATACAACCAATTACCAAATAAAGTAGTACAAATTCTTTAAAACCGACGATGAATATTCGAAGATTTTGTCTGAATTTTTCTACATTGGTAAGAAACATACAACAAAACCAAGATAACTATTTAAAACCAAATCAAAGCGGACGAATATTGGAAGCTTTTTGTAAATAAGGGATGAATAACATAGAAACAAAACATTAGATAAAGTAAAACATTTAAATGTATCATGAATGCATCTAAGAACACGTGCACCATGAATGCATATAAGAACATGTGCACCATGAATGCATATGAGAATATGTGTACCATGAATGCATATAAGAATATGTGCACATAAGCGCAATAGCACTCAGTGCATATATGCATTCAAATATATCAGCTCTGATCAAAAAGTATCGGAACTGGTGCTATAAAAATAAAACTATACGCACATATCAGTTCAGCATTTAATCTCCTTTGAAGTAGCTTTTTTCTGTAACCACATTATTTATCCATAAAGTATCGGGGCTAGTGCTATAAAAAACAAACTACAACACATATCAATTCGGCATCTAATCTCCTTCGAAATAGCTCCTTCTGAAGCCACACTCTTTATCCATAAAGTATTGGGACTAGTGCTATAAAACAAAACAAAAAAAAAAAAAATAAAATAAAAAACAAACTGCAACACATATCACTTCGGCATTTAATCTCCTTCGAAATAGCTCCTTCTGAAACCACATTCTTTATCCATAAATTATCGGGACTAGTGCTATAAAAAAAAAAAAAAAAACTACAGCACATATCAATTCAGCATTTAATCTCCTTGGAAATAGCTCCTTCTGAAACCACTCTCTTTATCCATAAAGTATCGGCACATATCAATTCAGCATTTAATCTCCTTCGAAGTAGCTCCGTTCTGAAGCAACACTCTTTATCCAACGTCGTTTCTACTGATGGAAGCATTCCTGGAACTCCTTTTTGGGGATAGCGAGGAGCTATCACCTCACATTCTCTTTGATTTCCTCGATGTTTTGAACTCTGGTCCCGTTCAAGTGAGATTTGAGTTTTGGAAAGAGGAAAAGGTCTTAAGGGACGAGATCTGGGGGATATGGATGTTGTCGGATAAAGTGTTTGGCCGAAAATTAATCCACAAGTCATGGTCTCCGATAAAACATCTGTGTTGCTGTGAGACGCCCACAGTCAACAAACCTTCCTTCCAGGCACTACTATAAACAACGGAAGTGAGCGAGAACGTTATAACTTAGTGTGCATGCGCGACAGGGTTCAAAATGAATCTCTGCAATGACAAGCGGCTTCACTACGCGTACTTTAGCTACGTTACCATAGCAGCAATGCCGATATTTTATTTTGTTAAATAGGCACAAGAGACACAAATGTCAATATAAGCAATCTCCTGTACATATAGTGTTTTGTACACGTCACGCCTACAGAAACACACTCGCATAAGCGCACACATTCACACGCAGACACACACACACATATATATATATATAGCGGGTGTAACAGTAAAATTGTCCAAAACAGCAAACTTGTACAAATGTGTGATTAAAATTTGAGCCGTTGTATCTTAGAAATGATTAAAGATATCTTAATGGAATTCTCCGATGTTTTTATAAATCTATTGAGCTCTACTTTGAACAATAAGAATGTATTCAGCTCTAAGTTGAAATGATAATCCCTCTTGCTGCTGTGATATCCTGATCCAGTTTTCTTCTCTTCTGTTCCCTCTTTTTTAAACTTATTCACCGTTCTCTTGATGGTTCTTGAATGGAATTATAAAGTTGGTACCATTAATGGGGGACTGAACGATCTTTTTCTTCTCAGCATTTTCCATATTTTGATACAAAATGATTTTAACCTGTTCTCTTTCTAGCTGAAAAACTCAAAGGGTTTTTCAGTGATTCCTACGAAAAATGTATCCAGATGGCTAAGCGTCTTATCTGAAAACATGGAACAAAGAAATGAATTTAGTGGTTTTTTTTTATTACTTAAAGATGCAGTACAATTTTGTTTTGGATTAATATATTGAAGTTGGAACTATTCCATTAATTGAATTTTTTTTTTAATTTTGAAAGATGAGCAAAAGCCAGCTTTACAGAATGAAAAATAGAATTGTCTGGTATGAAACTATATTTTAGCTTAAAGCTCTTGGTTGTGACGTGTCAGAATACATTTATGTTGACATTCTAATCAACTTTGCCTACAATATTAGCCCAGAAAATTACTTCCTCCTCTTTTTTTTTTCAGTGATGTTCATTTTGTACAAAGCTCAATAACCACTAGAGGAAGAGGGTTACAGAGTAAGAGATACAGTTTATGGCGATGTGTGGGGAAGATGACGGTTAAACCTAGGATTAAACAGGTCAAGATTATAGTGATCAAGGAAGCATCCTCTAGCGGTTCGTGGGAAGAAGTTGCTTGAGTGGAACATACAGGGAATGAAGGTGGTTTTCTACAATGTGCCTGGCATGGTGGGTCTTAGCCGTGAAAGTTAGGATTGGTGGAACAAAGGAATGTAGTTTGTCTGAGACACGTTTCATAGAAATAGCGATTTTATACTGAGTCGTACCAGCTAAATGTTTTGATGAAGGAGCCAGACTCCAGCCAAAACATCAGATCCATCCAATATAGCTCTACATTGATCACTAAAATTTACAATTGACAAATCATGTATTTTTTCGCCCAACTTAAACGTTTCTCTTTCTGATGTTTACGTAAATGTCGTAGTTTATTTTCATGTCAGCTCAAATTTCTTAATAGTCTGCATCTTTTCTTTATTTTTTCTCCTTTGAGATTATATCTTTTTATGGCCCATATCAATATATATTGTATATTTATCATATAAATATAATTATATCATATTTTACCAAGATTAGTTATTACTATTAATTTTATTGTAAAAAAAATTGACTTGCATAATAAAATCTGACGCGATGCACATTTGTGGATTATTATATATATATATATATATATATATATATATATATATATATATATATATAAAGTGTAAATGAAAGAAAGTTACATACAAAAAATAAGAAGATACTTTAAAAGTTCAGATTGCTTTCTTTGATTGTGGAAGATTCAAGATTAACTTTCTGTCTCTATTTTAATCGTTATTGAAGAAATTCCATTCATACAAGCCTTCCCCTCTAAAGTCTAATCAGCATAATGGATTTATTTTCTAATATTCTTTGATGGATGTTCTTAAAGTTTAGCTTATGAGCATCGCTATTGATTAAGTTAGATATTATAAATAATAGAATATTCTACAGTTTGTGACTAAAGTCACCAAGGTATAGAGTATCAGAAAAGTTACCTAGGTATAGGGTGTCCCAAAAGTCACCTAGGTATAGGGTGACACAAAAGTCACCTAGGTATAGTGTATCCCAAAATTCACCTAGGTATAAAGTGTTCCAAATGTAACCTAGGTATAAAGTGTTCCAGAAGTCACCTAGGTTTCGGGTGTCCCAAAAGTCACCTAGGTATAGGGTGTCCCAAAAGTTACCTAGGTATAAAGTGTTCCAAAAGTCGCCTAGGTATAAAGTGTTCCAAAAGTCATCTAGGTATAGGGTATCCCAAATGTCACCTAGGTATAGGGTGTTCCAAAAGTCACCTAGATATAGGGTGTTCCAAAAGTCACCCAGGTAGTGGATGTCCCAAAAGTCATCTAGTTACAGTGCTCCGAAAGTCGCCAAAGTAGAGGGTGCTCCAAATGTTACATAGGTATTTTTCATGCGTTTATTTCTTTATCAGAACTAGATTAAATATTATAACACCATAAGATAAGAAGTTCGGTAATTTCTATATTTTAATCTATTTTGTGAAAAATAAACAAGAAATATATGAAAAATATGTAGGTGAATTTTGAAAGACCAAGTACGTGCCTCGTTAAATAAATCATTTTTATCCTGAGATTATCAATTTCACAACAGCGCAACCAAGTTTTATATGATGTGATTAACCTATCCTTTGTAAAGAGATGATTTTGTATAACTTTATATTTGCTAAGACTAAATGATCTACTTGTGTGGACTAAAAAAAGTTCATAGGCTGAAAATGAAGGTGTGATGCTAGAGCTGTGAAATCTTGCATGCATTAAATTCAACTCTTCTTGTTATTAGGTTGGTGCAAAAATAATGACGTAATAATGTCGTTACGTCAAAAAACGACATTATTACGTCATTATTTTTGCACCAACCTAATAATAACTGCATTGTTTATTTCCAGGCAAACTGACACCCGATTGTTAAAAAAAAAGCTGTTCATCCTGTTGTTAAAAAAAAAAAATCAGAAGCAGATATGATGTCATCATCATTGTGATACTGGTTCCCAAACACGTGTTTTTACATTTTGGGGAACAGATAATAGTCAATTCAGGAGGATAGAGAGAATGATCAAAGTCACACTCATGCATAGCAGCTAATGAAACCAACGACTTGTATACTGAAGCATTGTACTGATGAAACAAGACCATTTTCGTCAGTGTTCCGAGGCGTTTGGTTTTGATAGCCTTTCGTAATTGCCTCAGCAAGTTGTTATAGTACGCTCCATTGATGGTGTGGCCCTTTTGAAGTTAGTTAATAAAATCAATTTTATTGAGTAACAAAATTTGAGGGTATCGACCCTGAAGTTGAAACGACCTTGACCTTCTTTGGAGAAATTGAAGAGAGATGTTTCCGCTGCATAGATTGTCTCCTTGTCTTTGGCTCAAAATAATAAACTCAACACTCCTCCTGGGTTAGGAAACGTTAGAAAATCAGCTGGATCTGCCGCAATCAATATCAGATATTCCCGTGATGTGTTCAGCCCTGTGTGCTTTTCATTACGTATCAGAAGACATCGCACCCACCGAGAAAAAAGCTTCCATAATCCAAGTTCATTGTTCAGTATATTCTCGGCTCTCTCACGGGGTATTCTCATATTATTGACTATTTGATTTATAGTCAGTCGCCTGTCGTCCATCACCATGTGATGGACACGATCAATGCTTTCCTCTGATGTGGTAGTTACAGTCCAGACCAGGAGTAATTTTTAAAACTTCCCCTTCCCCTCCTAAATTCAGCTGGCCAATTTCGATAAAGCTGGCCAATGTCGATAAAGCTGGATCGTCATCCCCTAATACATTAGGTTGGTGCAAAAATAATGACGTAATAATGTCGTTTTTTGACGTTAGACGTCAAAAAACGACATTATTACGTCATTATTTTTGCACCAACCTAATAGCAACCATGTCAGCATGAATGTCATTTGGACCTGAAACCTTTTTCTACAGGTTCAAATTTTGTCCATTTTCCGGAGAAGTCGCTACTAGTCACATCTGAAGACTGCTCTGAACAATCAGATTTCGGTTTACCTGGAAAGAAACAATACAGTTATTAGTAAGAAGAGTTGAAATTAATGCATGCAAGATTTCATAGTTCTAGCATCACACCTTCATAATCAGCCTATGAACTTTTCAGCACACCCTCGAAATGAATTTTAGTAGATAAAACCCCTATCGGTTACTGAAATTATTGATTTTTTTTGCTTAGTCAACTGATTGATTTGTTTGAATTTAGGTTCCCCGGATTCTTGGACTACTCTTGGAGTACTTTCCCAACATCTTCATTTCCCAGTCGAAGTGTGGTTGCCCCAAAGATCATAGTCAATGCTAACATGAATAACGCTAACCCGGCTGAAGATTCTGAACATTCTGATGACCTTACTAAGGTTAGTACAATAAACACTAATTTATTCAACTAGTGTGACTAACTGACTAATTGGAATAATGAGAAATGGACATGGGAGATTTAAGAGATACAAGAGAATCTACCATCGAAAGAAACAATTCGTCAGAATTTGATTTTGAAATTCGTGTCAAAACCATGTTGATTTTCCAACCAGAACCTCGTCTTGATTTGAATGCAATGCCATCTTCTCCTTCCGATATACCTTGTGCATTCAGGATGTTCATGACTCTCCACAATTTCCTGTCTTTCGTAGCTCTTAATAAATTTTGTCTTTCTTTATCTCTCCATTTTTTTCGAGCTAGCTAGTTAGGTTACCCGTTGTTTTCCTCTGTCCATCTTGTTTTCAATCTGTCGTGTGAGCGTCAAATTTTCCGAACCCTCTTTCCTCATTATGTGCCCTAAAAATTTCGATTGCCTATTCGTAACCTTTTTGTTTCCATTTTCTCTAAAACTTCGCCGTTGCCCACATGTTCGATCCATGGTATTCTCAGAATCCTTCTGTAGAACCGCATTACTTGTGTGAAAAATACATGATAATGTTTATGATACTGTTTATTGTTGACCATATTCGCCATAGTCTTTGAATATAGATCCCAGTGCTGTCCAGTGCGTAATGTGTTCAATTGAACAAAACCAATAGCACTAGTAGCAGCTGTTCAGTAATTCTTTAGGTCTTCGATATCAGAGGTTAGCAGTGAAGATATTTTTGGAGAAAAAAACAAAATGGCTGCCTTTATACACGTCGGGTTGAATATTTTGAGCTTTTTGATTGGTTAACCCTTCTCTTGATGGACTATAAAATGAGTCAGTTCATTTTGGTTAGCTCACTAGTACACCAAGGTGCCCAAAGATTTCAACATTTATCAAAACAGAAACTTAAAAGTATAGTAAAACTATTCAAATATCTGTAGATAATTTAAAGGTATGATATATTTGTAAACAATGAGGACATAATGTCCTCATTTTTTTCCGAGTTAATAGAAATGAATCCTTCATTGAAGGGCCCTATTTTACTGGTGTAGCTTAATGAAAGTTTAATCCTTGTAGGGTAAGGAAACCCATTCATATTCTTATAGGCATCTTAATTTTAAGTCTAGTAGCAGCAGCAGCAGTAGTAGTAGTATTAGTAAGCATCCATTTTTCTTGCGAGATATTCGTAGCGCTCTTTTGGTCAAACTTTCCCTTCTTTTGCGAGAAGAGTTTAAAGTGGCTTAATAGACCAATCTTTGGATGACACTCTCTTCTGCAGATGTGACAGCCGGAACTGGAATGTAGAATGAAGGCCTGATATCGTTCTCTCTGCTTCATTCATCTTTAACATTTGATTAGCCTTTTCCCGGACATCCTGGCTCCTCCTTGAATAGCACGGCGCAAGCCTCTGCGATCGTTTTCAGTTGTTGTTATACAGGGTGCGATGGTAAAATTGTCGTCTAAATTACGCAGATATAAAAAATAACACTGGCATCTCATTTACCAAAACATATCTTGAAATACTAAAGAGTAAATTTATTCAATAAAATCTCCATTGGCTTCAACCGCAGCCTCCAGTCGACATCGGAATCTCCTGCATTTCTTGTGGACGGTCTCCTTGTTTAAGTTGGTGAATGTTGCACTAATCCTTGCCTTCAGTTCATCTTTGGTGTTACAAGGGGTTTTGTTGGTTTCTCACTCAAATGCGAGCCAGACATAATGATAAAGGGGGTTAGATGACCAGATGTAAGGGGTAATGCGGTCGCATAAATTGTTTGACAGCCATGACTGGGTTCTCCGTCTTGTGTGGCATGGTGCAGAGTTCATTTGTCAAACATTGGGTTTTCCAGCAACCACCCTCTTGACCCAGGCCAGCACTACCTCCTCAAGGCATTTAATGTAAGCCTGCGTATTTAGTCTGAAGCCCTCACCAAAAAATATGGGAGTTCCTTTTTTATAACAACAATCGGAGTGAGTTTTTCGAGATGTCGTACCTTCGGAATCACCAGTAGACTCATCCAACTCTGTCCGAATCCTTTGCATTATATTCGGATAGACACCCAGAAACTCTGAAATGTTCCTACTGGAGCTTCCGGTGCGAATGTCAAGTAATACAGCATGCCGTTTCCAAATTTATGTTGGAGTGATTTGCGTCATGGAGCTCTTTTTTTGTCACAGACGGTTCCCAACTGACCCTACTATACTGTCTAGTCGACAAAATCAAAAACAAATAACGCGCTTACGCGACATTAAAAATATAAAACAGGGACAATTTACCAATCGCATTCTATATATATCATGTTTAACACACTGACAACACCCAGTTCTTGATAATGACTGAGACAACTGAAATGACTTGAATAAGAACAGAACAAAACATGCTCTTTGGACAGTCTACCCACAATTTTGTCCCGATATCCAACATCTTATTCAGAAACGGAGAAAATGTAATAAAGAAATTAAGACAGACTAAACGTGTCTGTTGAATTTAATAAAATCTTCTTTTATCAGGTATGCTTAACTCCAACAGTTTATTTCCCCCTTTTCTCGGTCTCCGTGACTCCTACTTGAACGGCATGGCATAGCAGTTTACACTATAAATGACAATTGTTCTGTTGGTGATATATAACCTTATTCTGACGACAAGGATAAATTCACAAACTTAGAATTTCTGTTGTTTCGAGGGTTTGTGTGTGCTGACCTTGTTCAAACCAATGATCACGCCAGACTATGCGTTATCTCCCATGTACTGCAATTACAGTCCGCGTAGAATAGTTGTAGTATAAACCCTAGATTGGCTCTGTCGGAGTTGAACAAACATAAATGTGACTGAGGAGGCCTTTGCATTTTCGTCCTAGCCAACAGGCAAACTCGGAAAAGTGTTGGCGCGCGCGGGCAGACACACACACACACACACACACACACACACACACACACACACACACACACACACACACACAATCACACACACACACGCACACTCATATATATATTGTTTATATTTTAACAGCATGTTTTCATTAAGACATGTCTCATTAAATAATTTAGCGAAGTTTTGTCCACTTATTTTTAATAGGATACTCTCGTAATAACGGACAAGTTTCTTAGTAACTTTATTAAAGGAAGAAAGAAAATTATTACGTTGATGCATATTCATTTTATTCCGAGTACTTTCGACATTAGCACAATGTCGTCATCAAAGTCTTGTGTTTTCTAACACAAAAATTTGTTGCGTTCATCATTAAGACAAAATTGTCGTGTTCATCTGAAAATTGTCTAAATTATTTAATGAAATACATGCACAAATACAGTAATTTCCCTTTACGTTTAACATATGTCATTTTGATATTTACTGTCCTCCTGATTAGAATTTCCTCTTCCCGCTCATTATTAATGCTTCTGTTCCTCCACATCTTGTAACCTCTTGTGTTTTAGCGGCTTTACTAACTTGCATAGGGTGATAACGATTCAAAAAGAATATTTTCACAATTTTAAATAAAAATGAATATTTATTTATTTTTTTATTCTTAAAAATCCTGACTTTTTTAAATGAAAAGTATACTTTAAAAATAAAAAAGTACAATCAATGTATTGAAACATGAAAACTTTTGTGTAGCGATTTCAAAAATAAAACTATAATACTAATATATTGTTCTACTTTTTAAAAAGTAAATGCTTTTCACTCCACCTGTTCTTTCTCGTATTTCTGTATATATATATATATATATATATATATATATATATATATATATATATATATATATATATGTGTGTGTGTGTGTGTGTGTGTGTGTGTTTGTGCGTATGTGTGTGCGTGTATATATATATGTATGTGTGTGCGTGCGCGTGTGTGTAAGAATGGAATATTACGTATCCCATTTCAATTCAATAATAGATTTCATTGTATTGCTAAGTCTTCGTCTTTAGCAATCTCATTTTTACTCCGTATGATAGAATTACTTCATTGTCTCTAGGAAGCTGTGTTCAACATATCTTCGCAGTTTTCCATTTATTTCGCTTTTTAGGTATTGTCTCGAGTTCTTAGATCAGAAAATACGCATGATATCGATTCACGTTTCTCGGCAGAAATTAACTACCAAACCAGAAAAGGTTTATATTTGTCCTATCTATAAATCAACCATTCACCCTTGCATGGAGTATTGCTGCCATATATGGTCTTGAGCCCCTTCTAATTGTCTCGATGTCCTTGATAAAATCCAAAGACGGATATGCAATGTAATTGCCCCTCATCTAGCATCTCATCTCACAGACGCGCCGTTACGCCCCTCTGTCTTTTTTACAAATATTTTCACGGTAACTGCTCCGATGAGCTGCATCCGCTGGTTCCCAAACTTCATGAATTTAAGCGTTCAACTAGGCTAGCATCTCGCTCTCACCCTTTCACTGTCGAAACTGTTAAATGTAGCCGTCTCTTCTACTCCAATAGCTTCATGTCTCGCACCTCTCGCCTGTAGAACTCCCTCCCATTTTTTGTTTTTCTGATAGATTTAATCTCCAACGATTCAAATGTAACGTCAATCGACATCTCCAGATGCCCTGATCTATCCCCTAACCTTCTCTTCATCCTTTCCTCTATCACCCCTCTTTGTTCTCGCTCCTACTCTGAAACCCTTTAAGTGCTAGTCGCTTCCTGCCTTGCTTGGGGTTGAATGCTTAAAAAAGAGTACATCTTTTGCAAACTGCACGGAACCCATTTGGGAATTTCGAATATGTACTTGGCGCGGTCGAAAAAAATTGAACTTTTGTGTAGCAGAAAATATTTTAGAAACAAAATAGAAAAAAATGCTACGGTGATACATTCGGAATCACCTCTTGGGAATTCCAGGTGCTGTAAGCTTAGATTTGCCGGTGGTATAATAGATAATACCTAATGTTAATCGGTGAGACCAGTTACAAATCCAGTATGTATAACCTGTATGTATAACCTGCCACTCGTATTCGAGGATGCCCGTCGACTCAGGCGTATTTGTGTTTATTCAACACATACAGAGCCAACTTGTGGTTTATATTGCAACTATGCTGAGCGTGTTATCTAGCGCGATCAACAATTTTAACAAGACCAGCATGCTTCAGCCGCGATGACTTTTGTCTAGCACAGCTATCGACGGCCCCCAAGGAAGTCTCCTTCCTGATAAATCGACCATGGTGAGATTCGAAGCCCGGGTCTCATGATCAGAAAGCGAACGTTCTAACCACTCGGTCATGTACTCAGTGTCTGTAGCATTCGCTATGTTCACCTCTGTGCAAGACAGGGGTTCGTCCCCACTTATCCCCCCCCAATTTTTTTTTATTACAATCTAAATTGTTTCACCCACTTATTGGCTCATAAGAATTCTTTCTTTAGTCTATTCATCAACCGTCTTTTATTAGTTAGTTTACAGTCACATCTCGTTGAAACACCGGTACCCATACCATCACCGAAGTTAAGCAAGGTTGAGCCTAGAGGTGTGACCATATGGGAATATCAGTTGCTGTAAACTTAGATTTGCCGGTGGTGTTGGGATAATGGCTCGGAATTTTTAATCGGAGAGCCGACTTTCAATTTCAGTGAGGTTCGTTATATTCACCAGTACACTTGGGAAAGGTATGTCTCTACTTCTTCTCCCCACTCAGCTATGGGTTAATTAGTAAGATTTGTATCACGAAACTAGTATTAAAAAAAAAAATGAAAATTGCATGCAAAATATTTAGAATTTCGCATAGAGGTTGATATGCCGACAAAGACAATTAACCAATTCGGAATTTGTTTAACTCTTTGAGCCCTGACCGCCGCTTTACCGATGTTAGAGAAAAATGACGTAATACCGAGCCATCGGTTGGACAGCGTTAGAGACAAATGACGTAATACTCAGTCGCCGGTTGAACAGTGGTAGAGAAAAATAAGGTAATGCCCAGCCACCGGTTGGACAGTGGCAGAGAAAAATGACGTAATGCCCAGCCACCGGTTGTACAGTGCTAGAGAAAAATGACGTAATACACAGCCACCGGTTGTACAGTGGTAGAGAAAAATAACGTAATACACAGCCACCGGTTGTACAGTGGTAGAGAAAAATAACGTAATACACAGCCACCGGTTGTACAGTGGTAGAGAAAAATGACGTAATACACAGCCACCGGTTGTACAGTGGTAGAGAAAAATGCCGTAATACACAGCCACCGGTTGTACAGTGGTAGAGAAAAATGGCATTATGCACAGCCACCGGTTGTACAAGGGTAGAGAAAAATGACGTAATACACAGCCACCGGTTGTACAGTGGTAGAGAAAAATGACGTTATGCACAACCAACGGGAATTTTAACTAGGTTTTCCAATTAACGATTCCGAGCCATTATCCATTACACCCTCACCCTCACATCTAAGATTGCAGCACCTGGATTTCCAAGCGGTCAACCATCTAGATAGTGACCAGGCTCGATGCTGCTCAACTTCAGTGATCGTATGAGAACCGGTGTTCTACGTGATGTGGCCGTAAGCATTATACAGTGCTGGTTAGTTGTTTTCTTCAATGTATTTCATTCATACAATGATTTTGATGAATGTTGCCTGTGAGGGCAGTTATAGATATCAACTGATGTTGATCAGCTGTCTCATGTGATAAGCAACTTGACTCCATTGAAAACTTTAAGTTACTATAATTTTTTGCAACATCTGTGTTGAAATCCTCACAGTATTTAGTATTGTTGAAGTTATCACTAACATTTTTGTCGAGATTTACAAACTCAAAGCTTCATTTAATTTCGCAAACCAATCGATGAAATTTAAATAAACTGATTTGTTTGGAAAAATACTTTGACGAAAACCCTATTTAGCGTTTTAATAATTTTAATTTAATCTAATTTTATAGGACTTCGTGGTAAACAATATTCTTGAAAGAAATTTGATTTTTTCCTTTTTAAGAACAAATTCTTAGTATTTCTTACACTTTAGCATGTAATATACAAGTGGCCATGCGTAAATACGCCATTCTAGAGCTAAATTTCAACATGTTGAATTGTTTGGCCCTGTGAGTTTTTTTTATAGTTCTCTCAAACGTAGGCCGAGCGAGAAACTGGATTCTTGTGTATATAAAAACTTCAAGAAAAGATATACAAAAAACAATATTGCATTTTTATTAAATAAGTATTTGTTATTTTAATTATTAAATTGTTTTAAAAATAGTGGGAGTATTTTTATGTTAAATAATATAACTTAATTTAAAAAAAAAAAATTGAAAAAAAATATTGAACTAAGCTACTCACCCTCGTAAAGCTAATTGTATTTCGTACCTTGTTCGCACTTGGTTTCGATCGGTAATTGTATGGCTATTTTTGGGGATGTGACGGGCTGACTAATGGATGTCACAGAATTTTATATATATTTAGGTAGATTATTCATTTGCTGTGCTATAGTTTGCAAACCCTGGTTCAAATCCAGGAGAAGGCGATATTTTACTCGTTAACTTTTATTTCAGTCTGACAAATACAGCGTGATTTTGAATTACAATCTCAAATTACTTTATAAATTATATTTTGTGTTATCGTTTGATCTAAATCTTAAAGTGAAACCTGCGTGCTGGAAAACAGTATAGCTTCATTTCATACAAATATAAATATAGAACAACTTATATGCAAAGACTGGACGCTTCGGAGTGGTGTAATTATATAATTGTAAGCTAGTCTCACCAGATCCATTTATAACCGCATAGTGAGTTCGATTCTCCATGGGTGCTCTACGATTTCGGTCTTTTATATATATATATATATATATATAAGTAAAGAAAATCTTGGTAATCTATATGGATAATTCCAAGGAGGATGAAAACCTGAGAGCTCAATGTTAAGCCAGAGCGAATATTTTAATTTAAAGAAAAACAGACCACTTTAAGTCTCCATTTGTAATAATTTATTTCACCAGAGAATTTTAATTTTCTCTGGATCTTCAGACTTCACTTTCAAAAGGTGAAACGAAAAATGAATTTAAAATTTACACTTTTGACGGGCAGTATTAAGCTTATATAATTTGACATAGAAGGCGGTGAGGAATAGTGTGAGAGACATATATATATATATATATATATATATATATATATATATATATATATATATATTCATATCATGGGGCATCCTTCGGTCTCGAAAGAACATGGATCTGAACAACAAAAGTTATGCCTCAGCTGCTGACTGTGGTGCAGCATCTGTTAGGTCTGTTCAGGCCGACACAAGAATGACAGTCTCGATTACAGAGAATGCACGCGAAGACGCTCTCCCCTAATGCCGCTGTGTTGTTTTCTTTCCTTCGTGAACGCTTCTCCTCGCGGCCAGCCTCCGTTTCGACTCTCCTCGCTCCGGCCATCGCTGTAAGTTGCGTCTACAGCGTGAGTGATCGTCGGAACGTTTTCCCACCTCTCGATGTCCATGTCCATCGCCCTCATGTCCCTTTTGCAGACGTCCCCGAAGCGAAGATAAGGTCTCTCTTGTGTCCGCTTACCGGTGACGAGTTTCCAGTTGTCGGTTTTTGCTGGCTCAAGAGGACTGATCACTCTTTGTGGTGAATATTGAAGTCACCACCAATTTGAAAACTAGCTGAAGTATACTTAAAGATGACATGATCAATCGTCTCAGCTGTATGGTCGACATTACAGTTCTGTTATCTCGAGGTCGACAGAACGAGAAGATGAAAGTGGTACTGCGGGCAAGCGATACATGGAAGCACATATACGGGAGATCAGGATCCTTGTTTCTAGGACTCTGTGATATGGGGACCCGTCCATAATGTAGTTGCTGTCGCTGTCGCGATTTCGATGGTCATGTACTATTAGGAGCGAGTGCCCTGGGATTGTGAGTTCTTACACTGGGATAGAAGGATCGATACCAGTTTCTGAAACGAATAAGAGGCCATCTTTGGCGTCGAGAAGGTGGAATTCAGTTTTTAGAAAGCTGGAAAATAGACCCCTCAAAATTGTGCAGGTGATAATTCTGGGGCCTACCTTTGGCTTTGTGGCGTTGGATTTAATTATTTTATTGTATTTTTTAAAAATAAATACAGGTGTCTATTTAAAATACGAAGTATTTATTATATAACTTTTGAAGTAATAAAAATGCTGGATTAATAATAAATCCAGTAATTCTTCAGTAATTATTTTGTTTCTGTTTCGGATACAAAACTCAGCAGATATGAAGCTTCCGAGAAAATAATCCGACTGAAGAGGATGTATTTTCTTTCAAAATAGTAAACAGAGCCTTGCTCAACTGCGAGGTATTTTGAGTGGTAAAGCACACTGAATCAAAAGGTTGCTTTTACTGTTCATATACACTATATAGCTTTCTTATTAGAAGTAATATGGAAAATATAATTTGCTTCTGCAGACTAGCCTGCTTTCTCGAGGACATTCAACGCCTCTCTTTCTATCAGAATTGCCAGATCGAATGTCCCACACTCCCTACCGCCTATGTGAACTGCCTATATCAGTAGCTATATATATATACACTTCGAGACTTCCTTCGGTAATTAGTTGCAGATTCGTCTCCAGCTTTGCTGGTCGAACTTTCTACCTTCGGGCAGAGGAAAATCAAGACGAGGCTATGCCGAAGGGCAGTCTCGTCTTGGGTGGTAGACAGCTACCCGACCCCGTATATACGAGGTCTTCGGGAAATTTTTGCTCGAGCCTACGGGCTTGATTTTACCCAACATTAAAAAACGGCCTTGTGCCACATCCTGCCTCGTGGGAAGGTAGTGTAAATAACTTTGCTTCAGGAATTATTAGCCTTCCATTCGATTCTCTGTCTTCATTAGTGTATTCTCTTGTACAATAAACCTCTCTTCTTTCATCTACGCCTGTGTTGCTGTTCCTTCACTCGAGTGCCACTTTTGTCTGTTAGTAACCTCTTTAAAGGATACAATATTTTATGTGCCGTATCTCCACAGGACGTACGCGATCATGGCTCTCTACAATTCCCTGTTCTTTGTAGCACTTAATAAATATTGTCATTTTGTTATATCTCTTAAACCCTGTTCCCACATCCATTTACTCAAACCCCTAAGTATGATATGCTTTGTTTCCCTCTGTCCCTCTTGCCTATAATTTGTCCTGTGAGTATCATATTTTCCAAGCTCTCTTTCCTCATTGTGTCTCCTAGAAATGTCAACTATCTCTTCCTCGTGTTAAGTATGTTTCCTTTTTGTTTCTATACAGATCGAACTAGCAATAGCGAAATGGATAGATTTGAAAGCTCAACGCTATTGAAATTATGAATTGTCTTTCTTCTTAAGAATATCCTGTGGTAGCCAAAATTATTTTAACTGTAGCCAACAACATTTCAGTGTAAAATACACTTCGGTTTAAATAGTTGATTGAAGCTTGAATGTTTTGATCCTCATCCGTGCTTGAAACACTCATTCCCACCCAACTCAGACAGCTTGATATTCTGGCAAGATGTACACTAACAATTGAATTTATTCTGTGGCTAGACGTTGTGGCACGTTTGACAAAGATTATCTCCTTAAACTATTTTGGCTTTTTAAAATAAAGTTATTCAATTTTTGTTTAGTGCCCAGGCATGTGTCCAATTTTCCACTGGGCTGTTGTCTGTTGATCTACTTGTAAAATATTTGATACCTAAGAGGATAAATGGCTAGTATATTTCCTAACTACTGAAAAAAAATCTGAATCATCTGACCCGAATAAATAATAACAGCTTTAGATTAACTGTAACTCTTCAAAAAGATTTCAAAAAGATTTGTGTCATTGAAAGTCAAAATTCGTATGTACAGTGTGGTCCTAATGTCTTGTCATCTTTTTTTTAAGCATTTCCCCCCAAGCAAGGCGGGAAGCCACTAGGACGCAAGGGGTTACAGAAAATATAGAGCGAGATCAGATAGGAGTGATAGAAGAGAGTATGAGGAGAATTGTAGTGGATAGATCAAGGCAACTGGAGATATCGATTGACATTACACTTGAATAGCTGGAGATTATAGCTCTCAGGGAAACTGGAATAGGGAGTTCCACAGGCGAGAGGTGCGAGACATGAAGCTATTAGAGTAGAAGAGACGGCTAAATTTAGGAGTTTCAACAGTGAAAGGATAAGAGAGGGATGCTAGCCTCGTAGGGCGCTTGAACTCATGAAGTCTGGGAACCAGCGAATGAAACTCCTCGGAGCAATTACCATGAAAGTATTTGTAGAACAGACAGAGAGAGGCGACGGCGGGTCTGTGAGAAAGTGACTGTAGACGAGATGCCAGAGCAGGGCCAATTATATTGCATATCCGCCTCTGGGGCCTATCAAGAACCCAGAGGCAAACAGAAGGGGCACCAGACCATATATGGCAGTAATACTCCATGCAAGGGCGAATTGTTGATTTGTAGATCTGGAGGATCGATTCCGGGGAGAAAAATTTCCTGGCGCGGCACAGGGAGCCAACTTTCCTTGCGGTGGACGAGGCAATTGACTCAATGTATTTGTTCCATCTCAGGTCAGCAGTCAACATGAGACCGAGCAGCCACAGAGAGTTGCTCTCGAGAAGTTGAGCGTCAGACATTCTAATGGAGAGCAAGGAAGGATCTCTGTGGTGATTAATAGGGAGCAGTTTTGTTTTTGAAGCGTTAAAGTTGACCAGCCAATTCCTGCCCCAGTTCACAACCGATTGGAGGTCCTTTTCGAGACACACGGCCAGGTTAGTTTTGTCAGTGACACTAGATTTGTTTTTGAGGCAGGAATAAATTGTGGTGTCATCCGCGTAGATGCCAACTTTGGAATTTATGGCGTCAGGAAGGTAATTTATGTAGATAAGGAATAGAGTGGGACCTAGGATGGAGCCTTGAGGAACACCTGCGTCCGTAGGATAGGAACTGGAGGAGAATCCGTTGAGAACGACCTTCAATTCAAGGTTTGACAGGAATGATTGTATTAGGTCAAACAATCGACCCGTAATGCCATAACCTTGGAGCCTGCAAAGAAGGCCAGCATGCCAAACCCTATCAAATACTTTGGAGATGTCTAGTGCCACGGCACGAGCTTCCCCGTTATTTTGAAGAGCTCGGTGGACAGTTTCAGTGATGGCCGTAAGAACATCAGCTGTTGATCGGGCAAAGCGGAAGCCAATTGCTTGTCTGAGAGCAGATCATGAGGATGTGAGGTGGTTAACTACCTCGGTATTGATTAGGGCTTCGAAGACTTTGCCGAAGAGGGGTAGGAGACTGATAAGACGGTAGTTAGAAGGGTCAGAGGGGTCGCCAGAGTTCTTGAAGATAGGAACAATCGAAGAGGACTTCCAGCAGTCCGGAAAACAAGATTCCTTGAGGCAGTAGTTGTATAGTTTAGAAAGTTCAGGCGCGGATTTCTTTAGGACAATGGATGGTATCCCATCTCCACCACTAGCCTTGTTGGTGTCTAAATTGGAGATAACGCCCAATACCAGAGACGGGGTTATATGTAGCCCACTCAATAGAGCATCAGTTCTAAGAGGGAAGTCGGGTATGGGTACCCCGGAAGAGTCGAGCGTCGAGTTGAATGAAAATTTCCGAGCAAAGCATTCAGCCTTGTCGGCAGAGGAGGTCAGGACTTCGACCTGGTTGAATAAAGGAGGTATAGAGGTTTTGCAATTGTTCAATACGCTCTTGCAGAGACGCCAGTAATCTTTGGAACCAAATTTGCGAGATTCAATACGTTCCTTCATCCGAGCCGCAAATAGTGACTTAGCATCGTTCAGGACACGCTTACACTCGTTACGGGCGGAGGCAAAGAGACGTCTATTGCAGCCAGACATGTCGCTACGGAATAGGTGAAAGTAGTGGTTCCTATGGGCGATGGAGGCTGAGCAGGCAGCGGAGAACCAGGGGGAGGAGCGCAATTTGACCCTATATTTCCTTGATGGGATGAAAGCGTCGATTCCAGCTTTAACCCAGGATGAGACCTCAGAAGCACATTCTTGGACAGGGAGCGTAAAGACTCCATCCCAGGGGACATCGCGGAGAAAATCACGGAACGCGTCCCAGTCAGCTCATTGATATTAGAACAAAGTTCTAGTGGTAGGAGGTTCTTTATAGGGGTGGAGTTGAAGGAGATGTTAACAGATACTACCGCATGATCAGAGTTACCAAGAGGGCAGAGTTGTGAGGCGCTGCAAGACTCGGGGATGGAGGTAAAACACAGATCGAGAAGAGAGGCTTTATCTTCCCGGTTGAAGGCAAAACGAGTGGAAAAGTTAACTATCTGCGTGAGGGATTGAGAGACTGAAAAATTGAGCGTTTGAATGCCTGCGTGGTCAGTAGTAGTATTCTTAAGCCACAAGGTATGATGGGCATTAAAGTCGCCAAACACAAATATGTGAGCAAACGGGTGGAGGGAGAGAGCCTTGTCTATACTGTCAGAAATGCTATCGAGTATCGCACAGTTTTGAGAGGATGGAGAGCGGTAAAGGAAGAAGAGATAGCTTACCGCATTGAGGAGAGATAGTCGGAGACACATGTACGACTGGTCTGGCGATTCGAGAGAGAACTCTCTGGCCAGAGGGAGATGTTCATTGACGTAGACACCAAGGCCATGCATGTGGGTTAGAGAGTCTTTTCTGAGAAGAGAAAGGTAGCCTGGGATCGAGAGATCAGAGGAGGGGATAGACGAGACAAGGTTGGTCTCACAGAGAGCCAGTATATCCGGGCAGTTTGCAGTGAGGAAAGATTCCAAACTGCATAAGCTTGTTCTAATGCCACGGATGTTGGAGAACGAAATGTTGAGGGGTTTAGGTGATTTTTGAGTTGCTGGTTTAGGATTAATTTTTCGATTTTTGTAAGTCATGTTGAATTTTGGTTGGAAGTTGAGATGGCCAGAAGTAAAGGAAGCAGACAGTTTCGACCGCGACGTGTGCAGAGAGCAGTTGGCACAACCTGCATCATAATGTGGCCTCAGGGTTGCCCACCGGAGGTGACTGCAGGGACACCTTTCAATGCGCGACATGGCACTACAAACACCCCGATATTATACAACTGTTGATCAGAGCGGCCGCTCAAGACGCTACGCAAGAGTTAGGGCTCCTAACTACCAGTCGGAAACAGCAACCAGAGAACTGTCAACCGTGTATCCTCAGAATGAAGAGGTGATGCCACAGACTGCACACATCACGGGAGAAACAGAGCTGCACTAATACAGAGGCCAGAGAGAGAAAGAGTACCGGGAACCCCTTCCTAAACAAGAATCAAGGCGTAAGCACCTACTCATGTCCAAGAGAAGGGGGAGGAGTGTTGACCGGGCGGTAGGAAAGACTACCTACTCTTATTACATATAATACATACAAGGACGACAAAAACAGAGCGAAAAAATAAAAATAAAAATAAAGAATTAAAAAATTAGAAAAATGAAAATGGGTTTTCGGTAGAGCGAAATTATATTCACACAGGGCAGCAAGTGGTTGTTCGCTTTCTTCCTCATGATGGCAAGTGAATGTTCGGCTTACCTTAAGTCCAAGCATCGACCTGGTGGAGGGCGAGGGAATCAACGGCCAACCCTCCGCCCTCACCAAATAGTGGGCTTAGGAGGCATGCTTTCAATACAGTTGAGAACAACAGGAGAAAGGAACGGCGAAAACAATTCCAAGTTCAGACAATATATCAAGCAAGAAGAAACGGCCACTACATCATGAGAATACTGACGAGACACTTTCGCATCTAGCCAAAGACATTCAATTTTCCATTTTTTCTGATTTTTCTTTCGAACCGGGATTTCTAACTAAACCATCAAATAAGTTAGAATGATTGGGACAAAATATGTTACTATGGTCGAACACACTGACGAGTAGGGGGAGAGAAAAAATATCTCAGTACTTAGCTGTTACAAGTATTTCCAAGACTATAAACCTTCCTGGGGCCAAGCCACAAGCTTAAACATGATCCGTTTGCTAGCAGCGATGGGAGCCTTTCTGCTCTTGACTAGTATATCATTGCCATACAAACAAAATCGGACGAGTAAACAATATGTAATAAAGCACGGTGAATGTGTTGTTGTATGAAAATAACTTTTTTTTCTTAGAAATTTCTTTCCAATATTAGGGTGCGTCTTCCATGCCGCAGTGTCATGTAAGCCGGAAAATATGGTAATCTACGTGGGTAGACTGTTCTCGTTCCCTGATCATGTCTTGGGACATCTCGTCTATTTTTTTTTATTTTTAGTACCTCTCAATTATTGCCTACCAAGTACACACTGCCTGGCATGAAGTCCGAATGTAAATAGTGTAAATAATGCCAACGCCTCATAAAAAAAAAAAAAAAAATCAGACAGAAAGTACAAAATATCTGTTGACTATTATTATAATCAATCAGTCAAGACGTGTGTTTATTTTCCTTTATGCATCCAATACAGTACAGTTCATACTTACAGATTGTAAAAGAGATGGTTTGCCATCTTTTGGCGTCTTGTGCTTTATATTTTTGTCTTTTTATTATTTGATTTTATATAACTTGTTTTACCAGAAACTATTATTCAATGTTAAAAATGCGAAACAGTGGAGATGTATTTTTTGTCTTGTTCTTACATGTTTAGACAATTGATATCAACAATTTAATAAAGTTAGACTGAGGTACATAATGAAAAAAAGTAGCATGAAGAACTCAATACTCACAGGAAGGAAAATTAAGGAGGAAAAGTGACCCCTGAGCTAAGGAGTTTGTTGGGTACAGTAGGGAAAAATCGCTTAGAGCTACACGGCGGAGACAATTGTAGAGCGTCATCATCGTCCATGTCCTGAAGGGTCACAGCACATAGATGATGATGATGAAGATGGGGAGGAGGATAGAAAAAATAATAATAAACCTGAAATTTGACCACCAGAAAGACTGCATTGTAAGAGGCTATCTACAATATTTTCGTTTTATTTTTTTTAGTCGTTAGGCTATTTAAAAGCAAAATTCTATTTATTTATTTTTGTGAAAAAAATCCTTAGCAACCTATACTAAGGATTTTTTTGGCACCTCGACGTGGTGTAATGGTTAGAAAGCTTGTCTTACTAGATCAATTACAACTTAGCTGCGAGTTCGATCCTCGCTGGGTGCCCCATACTTTCGGCCTTGTGCCACGTCTAAGCCGAGCTTAGAAAATCACTATACTTATGATTTTTGTTTCACAAAAATAAATAAATACATTGTAGTAACAATGGTTGTAGCAATATGGGAACGTAAGAATATCTTTTACTAATTAGTTATGTGAAAAGACGAATTATCGAGTAAATTTTTTAATTTTTTTTTCAAGAAGAATTTTCATTTCCTTAAAATGTTGCTTTCGATGAAAGAAATCCATTGAGAAAGTTGGGGCGAGTATTTGGCAGCAAGCAAAGATTCTACAAGAAACGAATGGCAACTGAGCAATTTCAGAGAATGTCGCAGTGAGTTTTCGCTTGTTTCCCTCGAGTAGAGTAATATGGCGACGTTTGGCAACTTAAGAATCACTTAGCCATTTCATTTCCTTCGAGTAGCATTCATTTTTTTTCATTGTAATTAAAATAATCTGTTTTGCTTTAGAGCGTAAAATTGTTTCAGTGATTTTGAATTTTCATCATATCACATGGCTGATTGTTAGTTACACACCCTATTCTTTTTTTCTTCTTTTCTCTTCTTTTTTTTCTGTTCTTTCTTTTCTTGGGTTCTTTCATTTCCTGCTTGCATGCTTTCTTTTCTGCTTTCCTTCCTTTCTTTTTTTTTCTTCCTTCTTTCCTATCTTTCTTTCGTGTTACTTTGCGTGTTTCTTGTCCTTCCTTCCTGCCTTCCTTTACTTTTTTCTTTCTTTTTTCTTTCTTCAATTTTTCTTTGTTTGTTTCTTTTCTTTTCTTCCTTTTCTTTCTTTCGTATTTTTTTTTCTTATTTCTTTTTTTTCTTATTTTCTTTCTTATTTATTTTTTCTTTCTTTCTTTCTTTCTTTCTTTCTTTCTTTCTTTCTTATTTATTTTCTTTCTTTCTTATTTATTTTCTTTCTTTCTTTAATATTTATTTTCTTCTCTTTCTTTTTTTTGTTTCTTTCTTTTCTCTTCTTTCTTATTTCTTTTCTCTTCTTTCTTATTTTTTTCTTTCTTTCTTTTCTGTCATTTTCCTTCCTTTCTTTCTTCCTTCCATTTTTCTTTGTATCTTTTCTTTCTTTCTTTTTTTCTTTCTTTCTTTCTTTCTTTCTTTCTTTCTTTAATATTTCTTTTCTCTTCCTGTTTTTACTTTTTTTTCTTTTCTTTTCTTTCTTTCTTTCTTTCTTGTCCATAATATTCTGATATATCCTTCTTCCTCTTCACGCCGTTTTCATCTTTCAGTCGTTTCACTCTGCAGTCTACTATTCTTTTCTATTTCAACTCCAATCCTTCAAACTTCTTCGTTTTCATTTCCCTTAAAAGGAATCGGAATAAAACCAAGTTTATTTACTTTGTAAGATAAACTTTTCTGAATGACGTTTTTGATCTTTTATATGGAAGAAATTCTAAACCTTTAAAAATGAAATAAAAACCTTTATTTTTATTTTTATTTGAAAATACACGAATAGAAAAAACAAAAAACAAAAACAAAAACAAAAACAAAAAAAAAACAAAAACAAAAACAAACGCCGCCCATGAAAGCAGAAACAAAGAAATTTTACAGATTTAGATTTCGAATTTGTACAAATAGTAAATAATATTTTGTTGAGAAAGACGAGCTACCTTTTCTTTATTAGGGGGTTGCCATTAAGAGGCATTTCAAACTTGGTCATTCAGATATTTTTAATCGATTTCACCCCAAGCAAGGTACTAAAGCCACTAAGACACAATGGGTTACAGTGTGATGAAGAATTAGAGAACGAAACATTGCTAAGGCGCGAGAACAAAAGAAGAGTAATCAAGAGGATAGTAGATATTGATTGACATTGCATTTAAATTTTGAAAGATTAATGTTGACTTACGGTTACATCTAGCCATCTTAACTGTAAATTGATGAGACCTAGTCGCCAGTCTAGTACTGCGCTTAAATTTTTAAAAAAATGTCTAGGTACCATGGGAAAAAGCCCATCCAAACAATTACGTTCGGATGAGTTCTTTGCTATGGCACCTAGACCATTTTTTTCAAAATTACTTATAGAACAGGCAAAGGGAGGAAACTTTATGGCGGTGGAAAAGTGACTGAAGCTGATGTGCGCATGTCTGGTTAGCGTAACGGATATCAGCACGGAAAATGGAATCAGCGATTGATTATTATATAAGGAAATAACATAGCAGAATAATATTTCATTTGCGATAGTCTGGATTTTCATTAAAATTATGGCTAGCTATATCTTTTCATCAATCGTATATAAATATATAAATTAATAAGACTCGCATTAAAAATTTCAGTAATATGATTTCGTATTTTCTTGGCTTGAAATATATCAGAATTCCTTGTGATACCATGGAGACCCATGTCGAAATAGCAGAAGTTGTTTTACCATCATCTCAAGTGTTTCTGTTTGAATGATCATCAGATAATTCTCTTTGAATTTTGGTCTTCTAGGCGGCATCCACTTTCATCGAAGTCGTATGGAAAGTAAAGGAGCAGATTAGGAGTTTTTGCGGATCAAGTGGCAAAAAGAACGGAAGTAGAGTATATCCGTGTGTTGGTTTGTATCAACAGTCCTGTTTGGAAGTTGGAGAGAGTTTTGGCCCGCCTTTTGCTGCAGACCGACGTGTCTGCTGTGTAGTTCCTGTACCGTCTATTCGTATTGCCAGCCATCACATCAGGATGAGTAGATGAGCGAGGATCTGGTAGTGGGTGGGGAGAGCTGAGCTGATACCAACATAGCAGTAGTTTTCCAAGTGTTTGCTGTCTGCCTACCCGGACGAGCAGGAGAAGCTGTTTCATAATATGGAACACAGGGTTCATGTTCTTATTCCACGAGGTGGCGTTTGTCTTTCATCGTGTCACCTTGTGGGTAGCAAAGGACC
Organism: Acanthosepion lycidas; assembly: GCA_963932145.1. NCBI lineage: Eukaryota > Metazoa > Mollusca > Cephalopoda > Sepiida > Sepiidae > Acanthosepion > Acanthosepion lycidas. The sequence continues at coordinate 108,563,135 of OZ010583.1, read as the reverse complement.
CTTTCCTAGCTGTCGGTGCACAAGATAGAGAATTGAAATGCAACATGGGATAGTCACTGGTCAGTCGGTGGCAGCTCGGGAGAGCTTCTCGTTGAATGTTCACTTCCTATTTTATTTCCAAATTAGCAATATTTATCATTGGATTTTCACATAATGGAGGTTGTCTTTTTTGAGAGGAAGCACTGATTTTGGAATAAAGTTTTCGAAAGTACTTCTCGGAGAAATGCTCAAGGACAAAGTCAATCGTTCAATAAACTATTGCCGTTTAACAAGATTAAAAACAAACATCATATTATATCCTATTAAACGTCTATAAAATCGATTATTAATCTTTATACTATTTATATTTTGATTATTGTCCCCAACTTTGTTGTGCTTATCACAACGTTTGAAATGTTGTGCTCTTCGGTCTTCATCAGGTGAGTAACCTACAGGGAATTCTGAACTGAACCTTTTATTCAATGTATGTGGCTAGACTGTTCTAGCTCCACCGCCCATGTCTATAGATATTTCATCTATTTCTTATTATGAGTATTGCTCAGGTATTGCTCGTCCGTTACTACTGAGTCCAAGTATACAATCCCCGGCGATAATGCCACACAATGGGCTACTGGAAATGAAAAAGAACAAGAACACTTTAGAAGAAACCGGAAACTCAATCCTAAACAGGAAACAAAGGATAAACCCTATTCCTGTTCAAAAGACCAGGGAGGAGAGTGAACCGAACTTACTTTGGAATTGTTTACACCGAGAAATTATATTCGGTCGAGGGAAACGACAAAAATAATAAACACTATTGTACTGAACCCTTTATTTCCCTCACTGGGGTAGACTGTTCTAGTTCTACGTGCCATGTCTAATGGATGTCAGTTATCAGTAATCTTCTGTTAATTCCCGTCTCCAAGTTCTTCACCGTCTTAACGAGGTATTGAAGCCTTACCTTAAGGGGACAGCCTGCCTCCCCTTTATATTTCCGCAGATGCACGGGACGGCGTACACACAGTCTTTAGTCATGTTCTCCTCTACGGGGGGATCTTTCTTGGGAAACATATCTGCGAAGTATTGTCCAGCTTTTGAAGTTTGTCCTGATGTTATATGGACCGCAGTTTCTTTGTATTTCATCTACTGTATTCTTTGTTGGAATAGTTGACAAAACATTGGCTAATTGCCAATTGATTCAAACTTTATAAAATTTATAGTCGGTTTACATATTTTAATAATTTAGTAAATATTTATGAATAATAAATTGTTTTAATATGTATTCCTTTATAAATAGGTAAATGCTAAATATAGCATTAGTTCTAATTGTATTAGAATTAAACTAATAAATAAATAGTGTTTAATATACTATTTACATTGTTCGGACTATCGTCCTCATCTTTGATGTCATATTTATTTAGTTTGTATGCTCGCGCTTTCTTCAGGTGTTTGGAATGTCGAACTGAACCTTTTATTTCCCTCGGTGGGGGTAGACTAGTTCTAGTTCCACGTGCCATATTTAATGGATGTCAGTTATCAGTTATCTTCTGTTAATTCCTCTCTCCAAGTTCTCCACCGCTTTAATCAGGTATTGAACTCACTCTTGGGTCCTTTCACTGGATCTAACTAACGCCGTTATCCACTGTGTCATGTGTCCTTGAGGAAATATGTGCTTGAATTTCTTGAACTTATAAACCTAATGTCTTCTCTCCCCATTTTTACCAGTGCTCATATTGCAATTTTTGCTGTTATCATTTATATCATGTTTTTTTACTATCTCATATTACAATTATAGTTGTTGTTATTGCTTTTCTCTGGCACTCCTTATTACTGGTCCCCATATTGTATTCATTTCTATGCTTGGTCGGCTCAGGAGATTTCTATAGCTTAGCATTTGTGCGGATTCCTTAAGTTTCCGAATTTTCCAATGATGTTTTTTGTCTATGATTTCAACCTGATCCCACAGAGGGCGGTGATCTCCCTTTTCTCTCCATATATCGTCAGCCAGGCCTGATTTTTCAACTTCCCCTCGGTGTTGGTGTTCTTGAAGCCTTACCGTAAGGGAGCAGCCTGCCTCCCCTTTATATTTCCGCAGCTGCACGGGATGGCGTACACACAGTCTTTAGTCATGTTCTCCTCTATGGGGGGATCTTACTCGGGAGGGATATCTGCGAAGTGTTGTCCAGCTTTTCAATGTTGTTCTCATGTTATATGGATCGCAGTTCCTTTGAATTTTCTCTGATAACCCCTTCACATATGGCAGGAAGACTGTTTTCTGAGTGTCGTTGTCCTCCTCTTGTACCCGCCTATCCCAGCTTTTTGGGGTTGCTGCCGTGTACACAGAGTAGATATTATGTTGTAGGGTACTGCTTATATTGACCAATTCATTATCTAATGTCTCTGAGTCGCCACTTATGACTTTTGTTCGGTGTTGTAAGCAGTGGACGATCACTTTCTTTACGCTGAATGGATGGTGGTAGTTGAAATTGAGGTAATGTCGGTTTGCGGTATACGGATTTCTTGAACCCAAGCTCTGTTCGAGATATTAGAACATCCAGGAATGGGAGTTTGTTGTTACACTGTTTCTCCATCATGAACTCTATCGAAGGTCTTATTAATTTCACATGGTCCACTAGAACCTGGATATATTCCTAGTGTAGCGAGAGTATGAAGGTGTCATCTACATATCTTAACTATAGAGTTGGCCTTAGAGATATAGATTCTAATGCCATTTCCTCAAAGTATTCCATGTATATATTCGCCATTGCTGGTGATAATGGCGAGCCCATTGCTAAGCCCTCATCCTGTCGATATATGTGTGATCAAAGAAATTACGTGCAAAGCAAATTATAACGACCTGGTAGTCGAAGATCACAGTAGATACAATTTCCGATTTTGTTCTGATGGTTCTGAGTAGCCTGATATCCATAGAAATTTAAATTCAGATTTATTTTGTAGATGGATTCGCAGATATTTATTCAGAATTTCTTTTCGTGGATAGTTGATATTAGTACTGGCGCCAACTATCCCCGAAACTCCCGATTGCTGGGATCCAAATCTACTGGGTAAGCAGGACAATGTAGAGTAAGGGACCGCGTATCAGAGATTCGAGTTGAGGGTATGAGATCCTATCGCCGGCACTGGTTGATAACGCTCCCTAAAGTTCATTTTTAGGTAAAATTTCTTTGTAACTAAAATGAAAGCCCCCCCACCTCTTTTAATGATGCCCCAAAGATTTTCGATCGTGCATAAATCTGTCTCCAACTCGATAGTATGTGATTTTTAAAGTTCTATTAAAGAGTTACAAAAATAACATCAATTAGAACATTTCCTTTTGAATGTTTGTGTTGTTTTGAAACTTGTCTGTATAATATAGTTTCGTTTGTTTTGCTTTACGGCATATCAATCTCAATGGGTTATTTAATGCCGACAATTTTTTTTATTGCTGGTAATAATTTTTTTTCTAAAATGTATTGCTGGTAATATTTTCCAAAGAAATGTATTGCTGGTAATATTTTTTCCAAAAATGTATTGCTTGTAAAATTTTTTTCTTCAAAATTGTATCTCCGATAATAATTTTTCTTCAACACTATATTGCTGGTAATAACTCCTTCTTCAAAAATGCATTGCTGGTAATAACTTTTTCTTTACAAATGCATTGCTGGTAATAATGTTTTCCTCGACAATGTATTTCTGTTAATATTTTTTTCTTTATTGCTGGTAAAAATTTTTTTCCTGAAACGTATTTGAAGTAATAAAAATGTATTTCTGGTATTAATACCTATTTTTACATCTCCACAGCGTTTTGAACCCAGTTTGGGGGTTAACTATTTGCTCATAGCTGGGACCCTAACAGGTCTACCATCCCGGGTCAGGGTGGACCTGGGAACACCAGCAAATAAGAGGTAGTTCTACACTCCTCAAACCTCCTGACCAGAGGCCTCGCTGTTGGATGTAGTTTATTGTCTTACTCACGACTCGGATGTAGTTTATTGTCTTACCCAGGACGCGGATGTAGTTTATTATCTTACCCAGGACGCGGATGTAGTTTATTATCTTACCCAGGACGCGGATATGGTTTATCGTCATACCCATGACAAGTGTAATATAGTAAGAAGTTTAAGTAGAAGCGTATGAAGCTTTATTTTACTAATTAAACTTTACCACTAAAAAAAACGTTTATTGAGATGGATGGTTAAGAGAGAGAGAGAGAGAGAGAGAGAGAGAGAGAGAGCGAGAGAGAGAGAGTATTCTAATACCGTAGTATCAGCCGTGTACGACTACCAATATTGGACACTAGCACATAGTAAGCTCCGCTTACACTTACACTATCTTTGTAACCTTTTTGTTTAATATATCTTTCTTACCTCTAATCCGTGTTCCGTGTTTTCCTTCCGTGGTCCCGACTTTGGGCCCACATCACTAACGAATTTTTCTGTCTCTTAATACTCTGCTTTGCTTTTGGAATTCACCTTTGGACATCCCAATGCGTCTTCAGATTTTAATACCACACTTTCTGTCCTCTTTTAGAACACTTCTCAGATATTTAAATTATTGTACTTGTTTAATTTTAGTATCCCTTATTTGTAATTTACATTTTGGGCTCATATTTTTTTCTGACAGCTATGCATTCTATATTCTTGAGTTTATATTTAGTCCTTTCTTCTTGCTTTCCTTTCCTAACTTCCTTACGTTTGGAACCATTTGTATCCTATCGTAAGTTAGGGGGTCGACCTACACAGTATGTATAGGCCTAACCCAGTTTGAGCTTAAAACTTGAGGCCGAATTATACCCCTCATTTTATAGTAACTTAATGGTTAACGTTGATATATAAAATCGGTGCATTTTTTAATTGTTATGTGTAATGTTATTAACCATATTTCTTCAGTTTTCTTTTCAAAATAATTAAATGTTACAATCTTCGGCAATGAAAGAAATAAGCGAAGGTGTTTTAATATTGAAAATCTGACTCCAAGTTTCCAAGAACATTTTAACCATTTTAGCGATACATGAGATGCTATTTGTTTCATTTTGTTTTGCTGAAAGGTATTAACGAAACTTTTAAACCATCATGTTTAAGGGACGAAATGAAACGAAGTTTCAACGTTGATGAAGTTTTCTGAAGCTGTAACGAACATAAAGGAAAAATCAGGAGAACCAATTTGTTAAAATCGAATTTTCTGTTTAATGCTTTTATTTATCGCCTCTTCTATTTAGTTTCCATCCTATTGTTAATGTTTTTTTCCCTTTGCTGGAAGTGATTTTATCTTGGAATATCCGAATGTGTCTCGATTATCCGGCTACTAAAAGTCCTAACTTTAAGACTACTAATCTTCATGTACTCAGTGTAGAATTTTGTAACATGGGCACAAAAATGTGACTATGAAAGTATAAAAATAAATTTTTATAATAAAAGATACAAGCAATATATTTTTAAAATATTACATTTTTGAAAAAAAAAATTACCAGCATTGCATTTAAAAAAAAATTACCAGCGATAAATTTAAAAAAATATTACCAGCATTGCATTTAAAGAAAAATACCAGCGATAAATTTAAAAAAAAATTGCCAGCAATAAATTTAAAAAAATATTACCAGCTTTGCATTTAAAAAAATTACCAGCGATAAATTTAAAAAAAAATTGCCAGCAATAAATTTAAAAAAATATTACCAGCATTGCATTTTAAAAAAATTACCAGCGATAATTTAAAAAAAAAATTACATGCAATAAATTTAAAAAAATATTACCAGCATTGCATTTAAAAAAATTACCAGCGACAAATTTAAAAAAAAATTACCAGCAATAAATTTAAAAAAATATTACCAGCTTTGCATTTAAAAAAATTACCAGCGATAAATTTAAAAAAAAATTACCAGCAATAAATTAAAAAAAATATTACCAGCATTGCATTTAAAAAAAATTACCAGCGATAAATTATAAAAAAATTACCAGCGATAAATTTAAAAAAATATTACCAGCTTTGCATTTAAAAAGAATTACCAGCGATAAATTTAAAAAAAAATTACCAGCAATAAATTTAAAAAAATATTACCAGCATTGCATTTTAAAAAAATTACCAGCGATAAATTTAAAAAAAAATTACCAGCAATAAATTTAAAAAAATATTACCAGCATTGCATTTTAAAAAAATTACCAGCGATAAATTAAAAAAAAAAATTACAAGCAATACGTTTGACTCTCGACAAAAATCCTCTTTACAAAAATACGTCAATGAAACCTTATTTACAAACTGATTTCTTACAAAGAACTCATATTCTATTAATACGAATCTATCCTTGTCGGCATTAAATAACACATTGAGATGTTCATATGCCGTAAAACAAAAGAAACCACACGAAAAATTCGTCACTCGGTGAGGACTGAAACCATTGCTAATGAACTTCGAGTACAACCTGCTGACCTTTGAAATGTAAGCAGGTATCCTTAAAAATTTCTTAACCCTTAAACGTCGGGGGAAAAAGAGTTGCACGAACGTCCACGCGAAACGAGTAAAAAAGTAGAAGAAATATTTTTTTAAAGGATAGTTTTTTCCGCTGATTTTCGTTTTAATTATATACAAAACTATAACATGATATTTTCACTGTTTTTGATTTTACAAATAAAAATAAATAAAATTATTACTGCCTCCTGTACTTTTCTGTAAATACTTTCAAAGTAAATATTATTGGTCCTGATATGACGTCTCGGCTTCAGTCACTTTCCTTCTGTCGTAATGTTATCTTCTTGTGTCTTTTCTATAAATACTTCCATTGTAATTGTTCAGAGGATCTCTTCGGTATGGTATCTAGACTTTGTGAATTTAAGCACAGTAGAATGCTTGTAGAACTCTCTTCCGGCTTAATGTTTTTCCGCTATCTTTAATCTTGAAAAATTTAAATGCAATGTCAGTCGCTATCTACTGTTTTCCTAATTACTTTTTTGATCTCGCTCCTTAGTAATGTTTCTGTTTTCTAATTCTTCTAAATCCAGTAACCCCTTGTGACTTAGTGGCTTTACTGCCTTGTTTGGGGTGAACTCGATTAAAAAAAAACATTAGGTTACTAAATCTAATATTATTATCAATATGGAATGTTTCAAGGTGTTGAATCATACCAACCACAATGGAGGGTATGCATGCCTGGCGTAGCACTATTTTCGACTTGTTCTTCCATCTTCCATTTAAGGGCGAATCATATTTTTAGTTTTTCCAATTCACGCAACCAATTTTCTCATGCTTATCAATAAACTCATTATTCAGTATATCCGAACATATAACTAATAAAATACATATTTACTAATGTACACTGATAAAGACAACGAACAGAGTTTATTTTATCTTAGATTTTAATAAATGATAAATATTTACTGACTCATACTATGAACAGACATGTTCTACAATATAACCCAAGATAAATTATGGCATATCATATAATATCAATGGATCAGCGTACAAAGTTGAAACTTGCTTTATTGTGCGACAAAACCTCTTTAGTGGCATTAACAATGAATAAGATGACATTGCAGTCGTTTTAAAAGTAATATGGCTGAAAGGAACACTAGTTGTTCAACTTCAAAATCATCTTTGATGAGTAGTTTGGAAAAGCACTATATTTAAATGAAATATTAAATGCTTGCAATGGAATTTCAGAATCAGGCTTGATGTGGCGTGTACCGATCTAATTGGTTTATTTAGTGTTTATAGAACAGCGTTTCTCAACCTTTTCTCAACCAGCGACCCCTTTGGGCACAAATATTTTGGCAGCGCACCCCCACCCCCGTTAAATTAAATTTCGAATATTATATTGAATTCTTCTTTCATAGCAAGATAACACTTAGGTATTAGTGCAAAAATAATGCTAATACTGTTTTAATTTCTATTAGAAATGCCATTGATTAAAACCCTAAAAATAAACTTTTATTTGATAGCTTATGGCAATGTTTTCAATGCGATGATTGACTTTGGTGCTTATTGGCTAAGGCTGTTACTCTAGGTTCCAAAAATAATGTCGGTTTTTGACGTTAAAAAATACGTTAAAAACCGACATTATTTTTGCACCAACCTAATACATTCATTATCATTACATCATCACGATGCCGTAACCCAGTGGGGTTGTAAGGACACCATATCGACTGCAGCCAGAGTAGCAAGGCGTTTTTTGGATAAGACAACCTGACGAAGCCCAACCATCTCCAGGCGGCTGTTGAATTCGGAGATTTTCCTTCTTAAAAACCGGTTGCCATCCAAGGCTATAGGAACCAGTTTATCCTACTGTTTATTGGAATCAAATTCGACTCTCAGATTTCTCGCCTCATAGGTACTATCCATTACTCCGCTCCAATTCCTATGCTGTTATTTTAAAAGAATTAATAATAATAAGATAAGCAGGAAATGGTAATTGAAAAATGCAACAATATTTGCGAAAATGATTTGCAAAATAAATTATATCAAGCGGGTGATTGTGTAACATAATAACAAAGCAATATTTTTTGCAATAAATATTTTTTCCACGAAGTCTACTGTCGTAGTGTTTCTTTATGCATATATGTAAACATGGATCTTCAAATTGTTGATATCAGGGCATGTGGTAACTACTCTTGAACCTTCTGATTGGTAAGGGAGTTCTAAATCTGTTAAAAGACTGGAAGGGAGGAATAGTGAGAATCCTGTATTAAAGATTCGGGAATGGGGCACAACCCATTAGCGTTGGCACTGATTGATATTACTTTCCATAGTTGCTTCTCGGATGATGAAATATTTATCTTGTGAAGATAATATCCGTTGGCTATGCACAAATTATATTTGTTGTTTATCCGTAGGAAAAAAAAAAACCTACCAAGCAAACGTTACCTTGAAATTAGAATTGTTTGTGTTTAACGACTGAATCCTAGTAATATCAGAAAATAACATAGGGTAAATTCTGCGGACTTTAAGATTATCAGTTGGCGAATGTGATAAGGGGTATTTATGCATTATGCTTATATCATGTAAATTTGAAGAAATCAGGTAACCATTTTCTTTTCTTAGAAAAAAAAATACCACATTATTCGGATTCAAATGCAAGAAGTGAATGATGCAATTTGTATCATTACGATGACAGCTTGTATTTAGATTCTGGGCTTCCATCTTTCTCTCTCTGTCTTACTAACTTCCTCTATCTCTATCTCTCTCTCTCTCTCTCTCTCTCTCTCTCACACACACACACACATATATATATATATATATATATATAATCTCACACACACACACGCGCGCTCGCGTGCGCACCTATGTATACAATTTAAGTTTTTCCCAGGAATTTCTGATTAGAGTATGATACTAGAACATTTTTATTAATATTTCAGACTTACGATTACCTACGTCGGTATTCGCCTTACGTATACAGGTGCGCGCTTGCCTTTAATTCTAATGATTCAGATGAAGTTCACACACAGAATTGCTAACATATATTTGGTGTGATTTCAAACTTATCAGCACATACAAAAATATATTTGGATTCTATCTATCTATCTATCCATCTATCTATCTATCTATCTATCTATCTATCTATCTATCTATCTATCTATCTATCTATCTAAGCTCCACCCAAATGTGTTACTACTGCATCCCAAATAATAAAATACTTAGTCAATAAGCTAAAACCTGATGGAGGAGTTTACTTGATCGCCTGTCACAAAAAAATACATAGGAGAAACCTCAAGATTATATGAACACAAAAGGAACATTTAAAAAAATAATAGGACAAATGCGTTGGCTTCCCACCGTAACGAGACTGACGACAATTTTGAGATAAAAAAATGTTACCATGATCAAAGGAGAAAATAATTCACTACGACGCAAATGTCTAGAGAGTGCCTAAATCGCAAGGTCATCTACAGAAAATTTTAATTCTTACAACATTTCATCATTCCTGGAAGATCTAATATCACAATGTCGAATACCCACTTACAAAAGTGATGGAAATAAAAAGACTCTAAATAATTGGGCTAGATTAACAAAAACAAAAACAAAAAAAAATTCTGAAATTCCCAACACACCTCTGTCGGGTGTATATATATAGTCCTATCAACATAACACATTTAATTCGATGATGCCCTGAAGGACGCATCCCAAGTAAACTTTTTTCCCCTTTGTCATACAATTTCCCCATTATATATTGGTGAAAACATGCAGAAATTAAAAAAAAATATATCTATGAACACAAAGGAGACCTCATACATAACAATTTAACAAATGCGCTAGTCATACACAGAAATAAATTCGACACAATCTTTTACTTTTCGACCAATTGATGAACAATTTCATATATATATATATATAAGTGCGCAGGTATGCAGAAATTGAAAAGAACACGTTGGGTGCATAATCAGGAGTTCCTTAGTATTTTTGTTTTTATTTTTAAGAAGTCAGTGTTCCATACAGAATTAGAGCTTAATTATAATATTGTTTTTGTTTAAAAATATGATTCCTTCGCTACATAAGAGTTCTCATGTTTCAAAAACGAGAGCCGAAACCATCCAAATAATTATCAAAATTAAGTTGAATTTAAGTGTTTAGTCCCGTTTCATCTTCAAGCGACGGGACTAAACACCTAAATTCAACTTAATTTTAATAATTATTTGGATGGTTTCGGCTCTCGTTTTTGAAACATGAGAACTCTTATATAGCGAAGGAAACATATTTTTAAACAAAAACAATATTATATATATATATATATATATATATATATATATATATATGTAAGCAAATATATGGATATAGATCCGACAGTATGAAGGAAAATATACGGAAAAACAAACAAAAATCCTTATATGCAATTATGCTGTTTTAATGTTAATATAATGTCAACGTCGGACGTTTCGGTCTAATAAACCATCTTCAGGACATATTCATAAAAATATGTTGAATTGATAATGTTAATTATATTTTATGAATATGTCCTGAAGATGGTTTATTAGACCGAAACGTCCGACGTTGACATTATATTAACATTAAAACAGCATAATTGCATATAAGGATTTTTGTCTGTTTTTTCCGTATATTTTTCTTCATATATATATATATATATATATATATATATATATATATATATATATATATATATGTATGTATGTGTGCGTGTGTCTGTGTTTCTGGGTGTGTATGTCTGTGCAAAAATCTGCTTTTTATAAATGCCGTATCCTTTCAGGTTGTGTTTCCCAACTGCTTCCTATCCCCTGTAGCCCTTAGCAAGGTTTGTCCCTCTGCTAAGCTTCGAGCCACACTCGTTCCGCCATGCCTTCGCACAACCATATCCGGTAGCTGGCCCGCTGCCTCCTTTGTCCATCTTGACACCGTTATGCCCAGTAAGTGTCAAATACTCCGAAACTTCTTTATTCCTTATATGCTCAAGAAACTTCAGTTTTTCTTTCTGATTCTGAGTATATTTCAAAACCTGATAATTCTTTACCATTCACGATTTTTCTAGGAGTGTATCCATACATCACTGTTCAATTATTACTCATATCAATCGAAATCATACATTTTGTTGAATAATTCACATAGATTTAGATGGGAATTTTATTCCTGCACTTTCGCCTGGCTGATAGGTCTGTATTTAATTTCAGGGGACATATGAAGAGTAAGATTAGATTTAATGTGCCCCTGAATCAAATGTTTTAAAAAGTAGTGACTTTATGTTTGCCCTTGTTTAGGTAAATTTGGATTGCTGAAAAATGTCTTTGGAAGCTTCGAACAGTTAGGTGACACTTGTGATCAATTCAAATTTATTTGTCACCAGAGAACTGATTTAATTATCTTACTCATTATACTCGTCTGAGATGAAATTAGAGTTTTGATTGCAATTGTTTAATGACTAAATCAAGTTATTTACTTATTTTAATTTTACTTCGTTATTATCGCAAGGTGTGGTGTCATGACAGTTTTCTTGGCAGTCATTGACATCAAATAAATTCAATGTTCTCTACTGATAGTTTTCTAACGGTTTGATCCTATAATTAAAAATATTGATACGAAAACATTTGTCTAATGAACAATAGTTCAGAAATTGAGTGATAGGATAAAAAGAAAATAAGAAGAAAGAACGTAATGGCAGAAAATATATTGTTATTATAACAACGAAATAGATATATGTAATCAAATGTTAAGTAATCGTTCGGAAGATAATATTCAGACAGTAGTAAAGTTTTGAGAAGATTCTCTTTCATCTGTAATAAACAAGTAATAACGCATGGTACAACAACTACTACTACTACTACTACTACTACTACTACTACTACAATAATAATAATAATAATAATAATAATAGACACAGACAGAACAACCAAAGCTAATGGCCCAGACATTGTGATCAATGAGCACAAATACCGAAGGTCCTTGAACATTGTAATGTATTTTTGAAGATCTTCAAAAAATTATCAAATTACAAAGGTCTTGAAATGTAAATCTAAAAAAATGTGACACATGAGGACCTCAGTAATTCCAATTCTAGTTGGAGAACTCGAATTGATTGGAAAAGGTTCCGATAGTCTCATTGAAGAAATTCCTGGTAGCCTATGCCTTAAAGAAATACAAAAAATTATATTCACGAGTAGAGCATACACATTACAAAGAGCTTTATCAATGTAAAATGTCTGTGTGTGTGTTTCTGTGTGTGTTTTTATAAAACTGCCCAGTGGAAAATGTCATGCAGACATTTCTGACCTTAAGTCTCTGGTTGGGACCCAGAAAGAAATGTGTATACAATAGAAATCAAAGGAAATAATAATAATAATAATAATAATAATAATAATAATAATAATAATAATAATAAAGAAATCTCAAAAATGTGACACATGGGAACATCAACATTCCCTGTTGTAGTTGGAGCCCTGGGATTGGTTGGAAAATATTCCAGTAGACTAATTGAAGGGATTCCTGGAAGCCTGTGTTTTAAATAAATACAAAAAAAATATTCTCAGGAGTACATCACGCAGCTTACGAAGGGTTTTATCTATGTAAAATATGTGTGCGTGTGTTATTTTTTTTTTTTTTATTGCTCAGTGGAAAATGCCATACGCCATTTTTGACCTTAGGTCCCTGGGCGGGACCCGGAAAGAAATGTGTACACACCAGAAATCAAAGAAAATAAAATAATAATAGACTCAAAAAATGGATTCCTGGTAATCCATGCCTTAAAAAAATACAGAAAAATTGTTCTGACAAGTACAGCCCACACCTTACGAAGGGATTTGTCTATGTTAAATATGTGTGCTTTGTTTTACATAACTACTCAATGGAAAATGTCGTGATACCATTTCTACCCTTAGGTCTCTGGCCGGGACCCGAAAAGAAATGAGTATTCACCAGAAACCAAAGGAAATAATACTAATACTACTACTACTAATAATAATAATGATAATAAATACTCTGATATTGAACCAAGCATGGCTCTCCTGGCTTTTGATCTTAAACGTTTGGAAGTGGTAATATGTACATACTTTCTTGTTGAATTAATATGGGCAACAGTAAATATCCTGTCCGGTACCACGGATGTTCTTGTGATTAGCTTGACCTTAAACAGTTGATCATGTTCCTATAATAGCTGATCTACTGTGCATCTTTGTTTATGAACGGAAGTATTGGGGAGCATCACGTCCAGGGGTTGAAATGGTTGTTTTATTCAAGTTTAAAGGATGGGGCAGCCAAGACGTCTTGGAAGACATGTAGATACTTGGGAATACCGTCACTTGGAGACTGCCTGAAGGTATTTCTATGCTCCGTCTACAAGATTATCCATGGCTTTTATCAAAACCTTTCACCATATTGCGTACATTTGGCTGTGATGCATGTGCCAAATACTCTCTTATCACACTGGGTGTCATGATGGGTACCTTGGGATTCGTATATTTTTACCCAGTCATCACTCTGTTGGCGCGCTACTTGCTCAATAATAATAATAAACCATTGATGGGCGGAGTTCTCGTTAGACTGAAGTCAACGTCCAGGTCGGAGGGTTTCCTTGATGGAATCACCGGCGACATGATCGAGATCAATTTGAGCCATCAAATTGGAGGATATTGACCTAGAGAGGGATGGGTTCCGCCCGCAATTCCTGGACACATCAGAATCTCAGAGCTACATAATGTTTATTTGTACGGAACTGCGCATATTGTCTGCAAGACCCTTCCCATGTAAACGAGACGTCCCAAATGTGCATAGATAAATCTTCTACAGAGGCCTTTTTACTCATAGACCCCGAAGGGGACTTGGTAATTTAGCCCTTAAAATTACTCTCTGGAAAGATGATACCACAAATAATAATAATAATAATCGTCTTGCTTGAGATAGATTATAGTTAGTTTGGCTGAACAATAGATATGAATGGCTGAACGGTAGATAGTGATTTCCTGTGGAATTTCCCAAACCTTACAAACAGGAAAATTGATGCAAATACACCAGAAATAGTTATAAAATATTCCACAAAAGGAACCTGCCAACTAATTGATATGACTTGCCCACAGGATTCTAATATTTCTAAAAATAAATTTCAAAAATGTCAAAGCGAGGTAACATAAATATGGAAACTTAAAACTACGGTAATCCCTATTCTGATAGGAGCATTGGTTATGATGAGGAAAGGTACCGAAAATCATGTGAATAAAAATCCCTAGAGACATCAGCATCACAGAGCTACATGAGTTTTATTTGTACGGAACTGCGCACATCATCTCTAAAAACACATTCCATCTAAACGAAACGTCTAACACGTGCATAAATAACTTTATCCAGTGTCCTTTTTACTTATAGCCCCGGAAAGGACTTGATAATTAAGTACTTAAAATTGCATTCTGGTGAGATGATACTACTCTGAATAATAATAGTAATGTCCTGGAAGTTTAAAATCCAAACTGATCAATCACTCCAGATGAGAAGGCCAGTATTAAACATTGTCAATAAGAAGGAGAAAATATATTTTCCAAATAATACGTGTCTCTGTCGTAGTAAACCACAGAGTAGAAATGAAAGAAAACAATCTTGTAAAAATAGTTAAATCTTTTAAGAGAATTGGCAAAATATGAAATTGACTTTTAACGTGAAATCTGAGAGCCGAGTTCGAATTCCAGTCGGGTTCGTTACATACACTTACATGGAAATACCCTTGGTATAATTGAATAGCAGGACAGACTGGGCCCTGTATCCTTGATTGGTAACCAGTCTACAGCAGAAAGAAACGGCAGTCTACTGCTGGATAATCTTCTGCCAAGTCAGTCATGAATCGGAAGAGTCATGATCGCCCAAACGGGCAACATGTATGACACAAAATTAAAGGATATATGGCACGTTTGGATCAGACACAAAATCTATGAATAAAAACTGGAAAGAAATAGAAATCCGAGGAAGAATCGAAATCATTCAAACGATAGTGAGAATACTAAAGTGAGAGCTGGAATTATAAAAAATCTTGTTATCACATGATCTGTATCGTAACTAGACGGGGAGAGGGGCCGGTGTGAGCCTGGGTACATTTATATAGAGGCGGAACCTTTGGATCTGCTGTATAGGTTGTATTGAAATAAAAGTAGTTTAAATGTTGCGAAACTACTCACAGTTGAAGGACCTTTTCCATTTCGAGTACCATAAAATCATATGCATTTAAGCGATTGTTAGTTTGGCTGAACAATAAACATAATCCAGTGATGTATTCAGTGTCTGTTAATGATTGCTGACAATGTGGAACCTGTGAATCAACACGGGGTACCGTTCTTTTACTCCTGCGGCACTGGTGTGTGTGTGAAACACATCTTGGTTGTTATTATATAAATTTCAGTTATTTTCTTTGACATAGGTAAGTTTGAAGGTATGTGTTGATCCATATTTTTCGTTTTTTGAGCCTGTTAATTATATATATATATATATATATATATATACGTGTGTGTGTGTGCGCGCGCGAGCGCGAGTGTGTGCGCGCATGAGCGTGTGTGTGTGTGTGTGCGTGTGTGTGTGTGTGTGTATACACTACAGTTCAAAAGTTTGAGGACGCCACCGATAATTTTTTAAATTGGCCCCCAAATTAGTTGTTTTGTACTTTAAATAAAAAAAAAAAAAAAAAATACAGTGGTCCCTCATTTACCGCGGTTAATCACTTTCAGACCCTACTGTGATAAGTGAATTTCCGTGGCGTAGGAATATTTATTTATAAATCGAATATTTTCTTAGTCAGAGTATAGAAAACCTGTTTATGACCTAAATACGGTTATTAAGATTATAAGACCTCTCTTGATATGAAATAACACCCCTATAGGCATCTCTACACTTATATTACTCGATATATTAGACAAAATATGAGAAAATAAGATATATTAGATGTTAAAAATATCATATTATTATTATTGTACATTAAAATCACACACAAAATTCTTACGTATATATCGCTTCATCATCGAACAAGTTTTATTATTTTCCTAGGTTAGTGTGAACTTAGGAAAGTAATGTAACTTATTCGATGATGAAGCGATGAAGAGATGTACTGGATAAAAAAGTTACTGCTCCTCTAAATTATTTGCATAAACATTCTTTATACCTTGGAAGGACTAATAAACATAATTTGATGTTTTCTTTTCAGTACTTCCTTGAAATCAATTATCCTATTTACATAAATATCTTTGTATGTAGTTTTGGTTTTGTTCCCAAAAATAAAACTTGCCTTTAATTTAATCAAACACTATTGCCTTGTTGTTTTGTACTTGGTTTGTTGTCAACGTACCATCTTCTGAACAATTTTGTTTGTGGACTCTTTTTTACTAACAAGAAACCAAACACATCACCAACAAGTGATCATCCGCAACAATAGCCAATCAGTGAACAGGATGTTCTGATTGCCTTGGTGTCACACCCAATTTTTGAATAATACAGGACTGGAAAAAGTTCTTGCCCACACACAGGATGTGTGTGTGTGGGGGGGAGTGGCCGAATACATAGGCCTAAAGTAATTTAATACAGGAGTGTATAATTGACACAGACAAAAGGACGCATGTTTTGTACGAAATTTCTCGAATATTTAGGCCGGTAAATGTAATTAATGGTGTTTAATTAAAACAGAACATTTACTCAAATAAGTTGCATCCATAAAAATAACGTATAAACAGAAAATATATTTGTCGGATTTAATCCATTACATATATATATATATATATATATATATATATATATGTGTGTGTGTGTGTTTGTATTCTTTTTATATACAGTGTAACCCGAATATGAGTTGTCGGGACCGGACAAGAAGTCTCTTATATCCGGGTTTCTCTTATATCCGGGTTTAGTCTATTTTGTTTAGGTAAGTATGGCTCTAATTTGGGACCAGAGAAAATCCCTCTTATATCCGAGTTTCTCTTATATCCGGGTTACACTGAACAAATATATATATATATATATATATATATATATAATCAGAGGAAGTCACTGTGCAATATGTTTTAATTTTTGTTGGTGAGGGGCGGCAAACTCAAGGCTACTCCAGGCGGTACACACACTTGATATTCAATGAAAATCACTGGTTACTACTATAGTGAATACGAGTAGAAATCAATAATTTTATTGAAACGACTTTATCGTTAAATAAGGCTAATGAATGTAATCAATACGAACTAGTAATTCTGTGTTTTTCTCGAAGTGTCTCAGACATAAGCATTCCAACAAAAGAAAATTGACAACAACGTAGATTTTCTAAAATATACAGCAATAAGGTATCGACACGCGTCAGCTGAAGTCTATTTTATAGGAATTGAAGGTGTCGACTGTCAGAAAAAAACAATAGAAGACTTCGAAGGAGAGAAGATAACAAAAAAAAAATCAACAAGACCTAACGGACCTATTTTAAATCCCCAACAGAGAAATACAAACAAAACAAATATATATATATATATATATATATATATATATATATATATATATATATATAAAGGAGGAGGAGTATTGACCGAACGGTAGGAAAGGTCAATACTCCACCCCTTCTCTTGAACAAGAGTAGATGCTCACACCTTGTTTCTTGATTAGGAAGGGGTTCCCGGAACTCTCCCTCTCCTTCTCTCTGGCCTCTGTACTAGTGCTGCCGTGTTTCTCCCGTGATGTGCGCAGTCTGTGGTAATGCCTCTTCATTTTGAGGGTACACGGTTGACAGTTTTCTGGTTGATCTGGCATCTCGTCTGCAGTCACTCTCTCACAGACGTGCCGTCGCCTCCCTCTGTCTTTTTTTACAAATACTTTCACGGTAACTCCTCCGATGAGCTACTTTCGCTGGTTCCAAGACTTCATGAATCTAAGCGCTTAACTAGGCTGGTATCTCGCTCTCACCCTTTCACTGTCGAAACTATTAAATGTAGCCGTCTCTTCTACTCCAATAACTTCATGTCTCGCACTTCTCGCCTGTGGAACTCCCTCCTCTTTTCCTGTTTCCCTGATAGCTATAATCTCCAACTAAATGTAATGTCAATCGACGTCTCCAGATGCCTTCATCTATCCCATATCCTTCACTTCATCCTTTCCTCTATCACTCCTATTTGCTCTTACTCCAACTCTCTGTAACCCCTTGCGTGTTAGTAGCTTCCCGCCTTGCTTGGGGTGAAACGCTTAAAAAAATTTCTTTATATCGGCTATTAAGCTCGTTTTTATTTAAATTCTTTTCGCCTCGAATCATATCTACCTTGTTTTTTTATATTGTGAATTGTTTTAACAGAAGACGGAAAGTGAGATACCAAAATTCGAAGGCAGATTGAGATAGCCAAAAATGCATTCCAAAGCAAATCAGAGTATTAAGAGACAGAAAAATTTCGTTAGAAACAAAGAAAAAAGTACTGAACTGTTAAATGATATCGGTCCTCCTGTATGGCAGTAAATGCTGGACAAGATCCTCAAAGATAAAGAAGGTGCTTGAAATAACAGAAGTGTAGTTCTCCAGAAGGATATTGAGGATACCATAGACCGAATATGTGAGCAACGACGAAGTTTGAGAAAAAATGGAAACAAAAAGGAAATATATATTTAACATCAAGAAGAGATAATTGAAATCCCTAGGATCCATAATAGGATTTGCTAAATCTGATACTCACAGAATACATTGATTACAAGAGTGACAGAAGAAAACAAAGCATGGCATGCTTAGTGAGTTTGAGTTAATGAATAGCAGACCAGGGCTTGGGCGAGATAGCAAAAATACAAAGATTACTAAGAGCTACAAAGGACAGGAAACTGTGGAGGATAATGACTGCCAACGTCCTGTAATTACAAACTGGAGATATCGAAATCAAACAAGTTCAAAAATTTTAATATTTTCGAAGTGTTTTAACAGAGGACGGAAAGTGCGACACTGAAATCTGAGGGCACATTGAAATAGACAACTATGCTTTTCAAAAGCTCAGCAGAGTATTAAGAAACAGAACAAAAAAAAACTTCGTTAGAAACAAAGAAAAGAGTACTGAAAAGTTACGTGATATGTATCGTCCTATATGGCAGAGGGTACTGGAGAATCTCTTCACACATGTAAAAGAGACTTGAAGCAATAGAAATGTGGCTCTACAGAAGGATGCTGAGAACAAGAGTAAAATGGCATGTTTGAAGAAAGGATACAGAGAAGGACCGGTAACAAGGCAAGGGTGTCAGATATCGATTGACATTACAGTTGAATATTTGAAGATTATAGTCATCGGGGAAGCAAGTAAGGGGAAGGGAGTTCTACAGACGGGAAGTGCGAGATAAGAAACTGTTTGAGTAGAAGAGACGGTTATACTTAACCGTTTTGACAGTGAAAGGGTGACATCGAGATGCCAACCTGGTGGCTCGCTTAAATTCATGCTGTTTGGGAAACAGAGAAAGTAGCTCGTCGGAACAGTTGCCGTGAAAATACTTGTAAAAGAGACAGAGGGAAGCCACGGCACGTCTGTGGGATAACGATTCCAGACAAGATACCACATCAGGACCTATCATATTGCATATTCGTCTCCAGATTTTGTCGAGGACCTTGAGACGTACAGCGAGAGCACCAGACCATATATGACAGCAATCTTCCATGCATGTATATATATATATATATATATATATATATATATATATATATATATATATATATATATTAGAGACAGAGAGTGTGTGTGTGTGTTTGTGTGTGTGTGTGTGTGTGTGTGGGATACAGAGAGATGTGGTGGCATTACTCCACCTTGTCTGCCAGGAGGCTTCTCATAACGTTGCTAGATGGTGTTGTATAAAGACAAAGCACTGAAAGCCTCTTCCTCTGTCTTTTTGCACTACTCGACCACATGATGCTGTAAAAAGAAAATGTTTCTCCCCGAGGAAACTCTTTATTTCCCAGACAAACCACGTGTTGCATACAGTATTTTCTTTCATTTCCTGAACTGTGTTAGACGTGATTATTCTCAGAAATATATATAAAATCCATGTCTGTGTTTAACTAAATTTGTTTTTAAATTATTTAAATTTTCTATCGGCAAGTTTTATAGAATTCGCGTTTAATCTAAACATGTCTTCGCATAAATATTAATTTTGTCTTTCATTCAATAGATACATAGATTAATAGAAGTTGTTATAGGCCCTATAGATCGTATTTTATTGTCGGTCATTCAAACGTTCCACAACTTGAACCTGCCTCTTTTAGTACAATGTGCGGTTGTAGTCTACAGGATAGCGTCTGTGTTATCAGGCACAGAACTCCAAGACTAAAAGAAAGTGAGAAGAAAGGACTAAACATCAACTGTAAGATGACGGGATTTCTGGTTGTTAGCAAAAAGAGCAGCTGAAGATGCAAACTTCAAATCAGAGACAAAGTACGGAAATTTAAATATCTGGAAAGAGTTTAAACAGGAAACAGAAAATGTGGCGGCGAACACCGAAAGCGCATTGAAATAGCGAAATATGCTTTCAAAGTACAGTAGATTCCCTGGCAACAGGACTAAGAAGGCCTTCCGGATATAAGGAATTGGTTAGAAAGTCCGGACATAAGGGGTTATATTTAGATTAAAATAAAAGAACTGAAATCAGGTTTAACATTTATTTTCAATGTTTTATAGTAAACAAAATAAGCTAATGGTGAGCGAAATATAACAGAATTGATTTTCAGGAAAAAAATAAATATATTATGTAATGTTAATGAAAATTCATTAAATTGATTATGCTACAAATAATGTAACGAAGATTTTTTTTAATGTTGCGTGATGATTCTTTCTCGTCTAATGTCATTCTCAACTTTTTCCACATTTCGTTTTGCTTTTGTTCTTGAAATTTTTTAAACGAAAGACACTTTCTAAATCTGCGTGCGTTATTGAAATCGTCATAGTTGAATGCTGGATTTCTTTCCATAAAACTGACAACCTTTTCAATGGCTTTTTCAATATCAGTCCAGGTTTCATCACAATCATATTTTTTTTTTATTTCCATGTTCATTGTGACACTGTGAACGCTGGAGAATAGTTTCTTTATAAGATTTTACATCATGCGATTTTGACTTTTCTATGTTGGATTCCGCCATTAGTTACAATGAACTTTCACCAGTGTCTAGTCTGTTTAAAATTTTCACTTTTTGCGATAACTCCAAAGTTGTTCTTTTCTTCTTATTCCCATCATCTTTTGCACCAATAGAAGCCATTAGAATGAAATAAGCTTAAGCAATTATCCAAAGTAAATTTCCTCAAAAACAGAAATTTCAAATCAGTTAGATATCACTCAAATAGTTCAAATATACACATCAAAATCATGTCCGGATATGAGGGATTCCGGATATGAGTGATTCCAGTTATCAAGAACTTTACTGTATTAACACACAGGAAAACTTCGTTAGAAAAAATAAAAAATATGATTACTGAACTGTCATGTAAAAGCATTCCTCCTATATAGCAGTAAATGCTCGACAAACTCTTCACAGATGAAAAAGAGACTTGAGGCAACAGAAATATGCTTCTACAGGAGGATGCTGATAAAAATATGGAGGGACATATGAGTAATGAAGAAGTTTTAAGGAAAATTGAAACAAAAAAGAAGCTTATACTTAGAATTAGAAAGTAACAGTTGAAATTTCTAGGGCACATAATGAGGAAAGAAGGCTTGGAAAATTTGACACTCACAAAACATACTGAAGGCAAGAGGGACAGAGGAAAACAGTGAATAAGCTACCTAACGCGTTTATGTAAATGATTGGCAGAACAGGGACTAAGAGAGATAGCAGGAAGGACAAAACTTACTCATAACTACAAAAAACAGGATGTTGTCAGGTGCCATGATCAACGATGTCCTGAAGAGACAACGGCACATAATAGTAGTAGTAGTAGTAGTAGAAGAAGAAGAAGAAGAGTATGAGAAGAAATTCTGATAGGATAATGATGCTTCAAAATTCTATATACCAACGCACGTTTCGGATTCTGTATTTCATGCTATATCACCCAACGTAAACACCTACACTCACACACGGACGCACACCAGCACACACAAAGACGCACACCAGCACACACAAAAACACACACGTACATACACAGATGCACATCCACATTATTGCTTTTTCTGAACACAGCTTTTATTGTTTTTACAAGTTATATTGCAGACATGAAAAACACCCGATATCTAGTCTTAATATAACTTAAAAACCTTGATAATCGTCAAGAACACTTTTTCACATATTAATATACTTGTAAAATCTACATTACTCATGCAACAAAGACCATCTTTCTACTAAGGTAATTTTACGTAGTGCATAATTCTTTTCGTAATTAGGACACATGAAAAGTAAAATGATATGGCAATAAACTTAGATTTTGAAAATCGTGTCGAATTCAATGAAGATATAAAGAACACAATCATTTGGAAAATACACTACATCAGATATATTCATTAAGAAAAAAAAACAATCTGACAGTGAAATAATCTAGAGAAATTACTAATTGTTCTATGGATTAATTAACTGATCTCAAAAGGAAAGACGCCCTTTGATAAAAGCTCAAAGCTATTTTTGTTTTTATTGTTAAGAGTTGAAATTGTTGTAATGAAATAAATGATTTACACGGATGAAATAGAATCCCAGCTTTTTAGAGTCGATCATTCAGTTTATGGCGGGTCGAACATTACAAAAGTAAATAAAATAATACAAATAAAACCGCACATTTAAGCATTCAGTTCAAGCAGGGCGTCACAAAATATAAAGTCATTTTTAATCATTGATAGAATGTTGTATTATAAAAATAAATACTTCTAAAAAGGTTTGACGCCATGTATGATATTCATATGAAAGTATGAATATCGACTTACAAAGAAGAGTGCTGAACAACTCTGTAATATTAATCTTCCTGTATGGCAGTGAATGTAGGACACTTTCCTCGCAAATGAAGGTAAGGCTTGAGGCAACAGAGATATTGTTCTGAAGATGCTGAGAATACCATGGAGGAGCCATAGCAAAAACGAGGATTCTTTTTAAAAGAAAATGGAAGCAGTAATGACATTTCTACATAGTAATCGAAAGAGAAAGTTAAAAAATTTTGGGACGCATATTGAGGAAAAAGGGTTCGGATAATTTGACGCTCACAGGACATTAAAAGTTAGAGTGGCAGAAGCAAAAAGTGATTAAACTACTCAACAAGTTTGTGTAAACGGATATCAAAACAGTGACTGGGATGAGTAGTAAAAAGAGAAATATTGCTTAGAAATATGAAGAATAGGAGGTTTGTGGAGAGCCATAAGCACCCACGTCCTGAAAAGACACAGTACATAAAAAGAAGAAGAATCTTACTGGAAAAAACAAATTGTTTTGATTTCCAATGCACATCTTTTGCCTCTACGCATTTTCTGGAGTGAGACTAGATCCGCATAAAAGACTTATTTAAAAGTTTTAGAAGCTAATGGCTCATAAAAATGGCTCAGAAAATTACTGTCGGTAACGATACAGCTGTCGGAGTTAACTCCTCCTTTAGTTCGTTAACCCTTTCACCAGGGGTCGCTCTTCGCGGCTATAAATAGTCGCTGACCCTTCGCCTCTTTCTCTTTTTCCCTCAGGCTTTTGGGCCGGCACCTGGAGGTAAATCTCTCTTTCTTCCTCAGGCTTTCAGTCTTATCACCTCGAAAATGTAAGCGCTCAAAGGGATAGCGTTTCCCAAATGCTGGGAACACGCTAAGCACAATACACACGCACACACACACGCGCGCACATACATAATATTCACACACACACACTTTTCCCTTTGTAACTGTTTCCATGTAACTTGTTATATATATATATATTTGTATACATATATTATCGGTCTTGTGTTTGTTTTTCTTTGCCTTCTTTGGACTTAAAGTTCAACTTTCTCATGTAGTTGGGCCGGCTAGCAGGAAAATCTGAACCCACATGTGTTCTTCTACGTCTACTCAACAACATCACATCCACGTTCCACTACACAGGTTAATAACAATGTTACATGTTGAGACCAAGGGGACAACGTTTCTCAGATTCAGCAAAACGTGGCGGGGGTGCTATGGCGCCCTAGATGTATCATTAGCAAAACATATGATACTCCGGGGTGAATGCTTAAAAACGTCGATTGTATTGTCCAGATTATTGGAAAGAAGCTGATAGATAAAGACTATTTGGATATATATATATATATATATATATATATATATATATATATATATATATATATTTCCCAAATGGACAAAGTCCGACAGTTATTCTAAGACATTTTTATGTTTGTCCATTTCATAATGTGTGACGTCATTTGTTTACGCTTTGAGCAGATATGAATGTACATGAGAGATTCATGCAAGATTGAAGTTTAAAGGCAGTAAATTCGACCTGTGGCTCCATCGGTTAAGAGCACGTCAGGCTAAATGACGGTTCCGTGTAGGATACAGGTTCGTTTCCTGTCGGAGGGCGAATATATTCTATGAAGATTTTTTCGGACATCCAGGCCGGTAAATGTTATAAATACTGTTTATTATAAAACAGAGCATTTACTTAAATATTTGTATCTATAAAAAGAATGTATAAAAAATGTCTTAAAATATTAGGTCGGTGCAAAAGTAATGTCGTTTTCTCACATATGTTACTATGTGAGAAAACGACATTATTTTTGCACCAACCTAATAATTGTTGCACTTTTTTTTCCATTTCATAATAAGTAAATATACACACATTCCAAAAGTTTTTATTTGTTATGTTACTTGCTTGCACGGTCGTAGGAATTTTTTTTCGAGCAATCCTAGGTACCATCCTATTTCATTTAACCTTCCACTCTCCTTTATAGTTTTATTTTTTCCCGATTCAATTAAAAGAGTATGTTTCCAGAATAGTTTTAATAATGTTTTAAAACATTTGAATGATAAATTAATTAGGAGACCATGTTCAGCGTAATAATTCAAGAAAATATGCTATTATGCACCTGCTACAGGAGTATGTACGCTGAATGTTCAAGTAAAAAAAATAAAATAAAATGGCGAACTCGTTATGTGAGTCCGGGTAATAAAATACAAAAAAAAACCCCTAAAACCAATATATATACAAAAAACGATAATGTATTATTAACAACGCAGAAAATGACATTGTTGCGAGTGACAAAGACAATGATATTGTATGTAGGTAACAAAACAATGAACACGCATGAAAAAATTTAAAGACTATTGAATTGTTTGTGTATGTAAAATGCGTGTAGAAGTTGTAGAGAAAATGAAGTTGCGTTCGTACGTGTGTGTGGACGTGTGAGTGTACGTGTGTGTGTACGTGTGTGTGTGCGTTTTCCAATATGGGAAACGCGTTTTCACGATTGATCTACCCCCTAGCGTGTGTAAGGAAGATAGGAAAATGAGAACGATATATAATATTACAGTGCATTTATAGGTTCAGAAAACCTCCTCTAGTGGCGGTATTTTTAAGATGGTAAATGGAAAAATGGTAAGTGCAAAAATGGCAAAAGCAAATAGCAATCGAAACGAAACCGCTGCTTGAAATACAATCGAGGTTATAAAAAAATCAGAAGAATAAGCGAATAATGTTTTAACAAAATTCAGACTTGAAGCAAGAAATTCTAATATGGGATTTATAAATGCCTGCATGAAAATATCCCCTACAATATATATATATATATATATATATATATATATATATATATGTTACACCGGCCTTCTAACACAAGGGAATTACACCGGCTCTCACTATATATAGTGCCAGTAATACCTACCCGGTGTGTAAGCAGCGACAGTTTCATAAAAAAAAGACACTTTTGCTATACCATCTGCTCCAAAATCTCTGACAAATTCACCGAAAAAATATCTTTCTTCAAAACCTTCGCCTGTGAGGACGCCTTCTGGCATGACACCCTCCTCTACACCCATTACAACTCCGATTGCAACTCCTATTCAGTCTCCAAATAAGAAAAGGGTCAGAAGCCCGGAATCTCAAGTGGCTACCGATAAAAAGAAAAAGAAAATCAAACCTCCATACCTCCCAGGGGAAGACGTCTGCCGCGTATCCCGGGAACAGGCAGAAAGGGTCTTCGGGCAAACCAAAAACCCGAAGCCCTTGAAAATATTATGGAATTTCCGGCACATCAATGGTGTTGATGTAGAGGTGCCGGAAAATTTCATGAAGGCCAGAACTCTGCTAACTGTAGTTAGAACTGGCCCGGGTACGCGGGAGATTTGGGGCATGATAGAGGAGGCTAAGGCCTCCTTGAAAGTGGTGCCCCAGCTGCCGTCCTTCTTGAGGAAAATTTAGATGATTCCAAGCAATGTAAAGGGAGGGTCCCTCTTTTTGTTCACCCATCCCTTTATAGAGCCCTTAAACTAACCTTTCCTGCGGACATCGGTGGCTTGTCTCAGGATGATACTCTTGATACTGAGATGATATCTGGTTCGATGGGACAAGCTGTCGGTGTCCTCACCCCAGCCATGTTCTATCCTGAAGGACAACCCTAATCGGCTTCACAATGGCACTCTGGTTAGCCAGTTTAAATGTCCGGGACCTGAGGTCCGAGTCTCGCAGGGCGAGGCTCACTCGTGATCTTCAGCGCCTCGGGGTGAATGTATGTTGTATACAAGAGACCCGTTTTTCTAGTGGCAACTCGGCTCCTGGGACGCTTGCGAGCTACCTGGACCGGGTCTTAGTTAGGAGAGTCAACGTAGGGCTCTTAGGGTGTCCAAGTTTCCATTATATAGTTTATACGGATCATAGGCTTGTCCGGGTCCGTGTAAACTTAGATAAGCCTAAGGTTAGATTGGCTGGTTACTGGAAATTGAACTGTTCCCTTTTTGGTGATCAGGGTTTCCGGGACCAGCTATTACTAATGATACAAAGGGAATTGACGGGTGCGGTTGTGGGAAATGCCTGGTGGGAAAAATTAAAATCTAAAATTCGAACGTTTGCTGCCGATTTTAGTCGTCGACTCAATCTAGATAGATTAGCGGCGCAAACTGCTTTAGAAGATAAAGTCGATCGGGCAGTGAAATCCCGTGTTAGTGGGGATATAGCTTTAGCTAAGGCAGAGTTGTCCTCCTTGCTTATCAAGAAGGATCAAGCTCTGGTAGTTAGGGCTAGGTTAAAAAGAATGTCTTCTGAGGCAACGAATATGGCCGCTGAACTGCGTGCAGAGGAAAATCGAAGCGCGTCTAAGCGACATATTGCATGCGTCACGTTGCCGGATAAGCGGACCGTGACTACAAACGCGGGCATATGTGAGGTGTTTCGGGACTACTTTCAGGATCTTTTCACCAGGGGTGAATGTATGTTGTATACAAGAGACCCGTTTTTCTTCTCATGATCGTGAGGACATACTGTCTAAGGGTCTCTGCTCAGTTCGACGCCTATTTAGCTGACTTTCCCTGCCTTTCGGCAGCTGAAGCGGCTAGGTGCGAGGGTCCCATTACAGAGTCGGAGATCTGGGAAGCGCTGAAGCAGGTTGGCCTGGATAAGTCTCCGGGATTAGATGGTCTTCCCTACGGTCCTGCGCGGAATTTCCCTGCCTGGGGCTTCCACCTCAGCCAGGTATTCTGCCTATGCTGACGACGTTTCGGTTCTTGTGTCGAGCAGAGCCGAGATTGACGAAGTCAGCAAAGAGATCAGTGGGTATGAGATGGTGACAGGGGCCAAGATCAACCGCGATAAGTCTGTGGGATTGCGGTTGGGTGCGTGGAAGGGAGTTTCTCTTCCCGGACCTTTCCTCTGGACGGATGGGCCGATCAAGATACTCGGCGTCTGGTTCGGTCCTGATCTCCAGTTGCGGTTAATCTGTGGTCTCGGAGGAGACTTTCCCTGAAGGGAAGGGCGGAGGTATGTGTTTCACACATATATCCAATCCTCCTTTACCGACTTTCTGTGCTTCCGCTCTCGTATGCCAGACTAATGTCATTAGTCCTGACCTTGTTCTCTTTCTTGTGGAGAGACAAGGCCTCTATGGTAACTCGCGAGATCTGTTGCCTTCATCCCTCTGAGGGCGGTCTGGGTATGCCTAGCATTGAGATTCGTCAATATATGCTTCGCATTACCTTTCTAGACCGAATGTGTCGCGGATTGGATGAGGTGGGCACCTTTTGGAAAGAAGATGTCCGAAAACATTTCCCATCCCTGAGAAGTGTGCACTCGTGCGAGGAGGAGGCCGGCCGTAGACCTCGTGCCGAGTGCGCCTTCTACCGCGAATGTCGTAGTGCTTTGAAGCTCCTCTTACGGACGGCGGATGGCCTCTCCGACGCCCAGGCGTTGTCTCGTAAGGCATTGTATCAATTGTTAGTTAGGGGGTCCGTTCAAGATGATCTGATCGACGAGCTCGGTCTTACGAAGCAGGAGGCGCGCTCGATATGGCCTTGGGCGCCTGGGTTGAAATGTCTCAATAACGATGAGGCATCACTCACCTGACTGATGATTCGTGGGGCCCTCTGGGTCGGCAAGAGACTTTGTTCAGCAGGTTTGGAGAAATATCCAAACTGTCGTCGCTGTACTGGCGAAGTCGAGACCATTGGTCACGCCTTTTTTCAGTGCAAGACGGTAGTGCCGTTGTGCAGGTTTGTTGAAGGCCTCATGGTTCGCATGCTGCAGGGAAAGTTCTTTGTCCTGGAAGCCAGTTCTGTTTGTAGCAATGTGGTGCCGCAATTGACGAAGGCTGAACACTATGTGTTCTGTTGCTTACTAGGGATTATGAGAGTCGTGATTTGGACGACGCGTCAGAAGGGATTCCATGAGGGCGAGAAGTTCACCTCTTCCCAACTGATCTTGTACTTTAAGCATCAGCTTAAAGTCAAGATTAGGACGGAAAGGCGGCGGCTCACCTCATCGGAATTTGGCAAAAGGTGGGTGAATCTTGCGCGAATGTGTAGAGTGAAAGGGGCTGACCTAGAGTGGCACTCGGTTAGGTACAGGATTTGTCCTAACAGGGTTGAACATAGGCAACCCACCCAGATTTTAGGTTAGACTAGGTTTTCGATTTTTGAATCTTTAGTTTTCCCTTTTTTCTAGTAAACTTAGCTAGGGTATGCATGCGCATTGGTCCCTTTTATTTCTGTCCCTATTTTCCTTTTGTTTTAATTCCCCATCCCCTCCCTCGTTAGGTGGTCAGTGACTTCAGTTCTCTGGTGGATACGGGGCGCCTTTCGTTTCGTGTGTGTGGTTTTTCGTATTTGTTGTTGTGTATGAATGTGTGTGTGTCTGTGTGAATGCTTGGAGGAATGAATGTTTTTTCTTATTTTTCTTAGCCCCGCATTGATTTCGTCTAGTTAACTGATTTTGCTGCCACATTTATGGTTTGTGGGGGGTTTTATTACTAACACAGTTTTGTTTAGTTCTTATTGTAAACACTTAAGTCATATTGTATATACTCATTTGGGGATCTTTTAAAAGTTGTTGTTTTATTGACCCTCCCCCCACAGACAATTTTTGTACATAAGGGGACTAGTTAGGACTTCATAGAGAATTTGAGGCATTATGGTGGACGTAGTAAGAAAGGTAGGAGTGAACGTGTTGTTTTGGTGATTGGAATATTGTTAGTTTGTTTGGGTCCGTGTCTGGGACTAGCTAAGTTTAGATTTAAGACAGAAGAAGACCGTCATTCCCCATCCCCCTTTTAGGCCTTGTGCCACATTTTATACACATTTGTATAAATAAATATTGTAAGCAGCGACAGTCAGTCGTTCACTTTCTGTCCTGCTGATCGGTTGGACTATCTGCTTTCGGGCGAGAGGAACCCGAAGGAGGCTACGCCGAAGGACGGAGTCTCCTTCGGGGAGGTGGACCGGCCCAGAACCCGTTTATACAGGTTCAATGAGCATATTTTTGGCCGAGCCCACGGGCACGAAATGCCCACGTTAAAAAGGCCTTCTGCCACATGACGCCCTCGTAAGCAGCGACAGTCAGTCGTTTACTTTCTGACCCGCTGATCGGTTGCACTCTCTCCCTACGGACGGGAGGAACCCGAAGGAGGCTACGCCGAACGGCGGAGTCTCTTTCGGGGAGGTAAACCGGCCCTGAACCCGTTTATGCGGGTTCAATGGGCTATTTTTTGGCCGAGCCCACGGGCTCGGAATGCCCACGTTAAAAAGGCCTTGTGTCACATGACGCCCTCGTGGGGGGTGACTGAATATCGTAAGCAGCGACAGTACTATAACTGCCTAGCTGAGTAGTACCCGTTTCCTACCTTTGTATCTGTGATGTTAAATACACTTGTTCCTTAAACCAACCTCGACTTGATTTTCTTATTTTTACTATTGTGCCACGACACAACAGATTGGCGACGTCGGAATCGAAACGATATCACTGCAGACAATCACCTAAAGTGATTGAAATACAAGGATACGCAAGATTTTTACGGCAAAACACCTTCGTCATTTCAAACAGATATTTGGATACGCAAGGATTAATAGCAAATTAATTACTACAATAGTAATTTGGCGACGTAAAAAAAAAAAATAAATAAAACCAACCAAAAATTTGCTACCAAAAGTCTACAGCGTGAGAACGCGAATAATATTGTCAATTATTAAAATAGTTGAAAATACTGACACCAAGTGTTTCAGGAAAAAAAAGGGTTCACTGTAGAAACCAGAATTTTTTCACGGTAGGTTTTTTTTTTTTTTTTTGTTTTTCTCCTCTTCAAAGTTAAATGATTTGTCGAGTGAAAAATATATATCCGCGTAAGTCATTTGTGCTTAACAAAGACTGTTAAATATTCGAGTCATATTTGTGCAAAACCACAAAGAGGTTGAAAAAAAAAAAAATTGTGACTTTCCCATTAGTCGACACTCCTTAAAGCGACGGATTTTTTTGTTTTTTTTTGTTTACGAGAAATACCGCATGCAACAAATGACATTTGCACAATTATTTCTTTTGTAACAAAGAAAAACTTGAATTGACTTTTTGGCTAAGAAATAATATATTTCTTGTTTGTGTATTAGTTGAGCAAACTAATTTTATTAAGCAAGCCTCGGGAAAACTGATTTGTTTAATACAAGTGTAAACTGTATGGTGCGTAAATTGAATTCGTACCATGGACGCAGAATTAAGAGAGTCTCTTCTTCAATTGTTCAAATTTCAAACGGAACAAAGTCTCGCGTTGCAAAAGCAACAACTTCATCGACAACTTGAAAGTGAGGAGAAATTTAAAAAAGAGTTGTTGGAACAACAGAAACGCGTCGAAGAAATCTTTATGAAAACACAGGAGGAACAGAGGAAACTTCTGGAGGCAACACAGTTAACGAATGCAAGCGAGAATCATAACGCATTCTCCCAGACGGCTGTGTGGAACGCTATTAAAAGTTTCAATTATAATCCAGAAGACGATGTCACGTTTGCTCATTTTTATAGAAGATATGAGGATATTTTTGTATCGGATTGCGGTACATGGACAGACGCTAAAAAAGTTAGGTTTCTGCTAAGAAAATTGGGAACTGCCGAGCATACAAAGTTCGTGAATTTTATCCATCCAAAAAAGACCAGTGAGTTGAACTTCCAAGAGACAGTTACTCTTCTAACAGAACTGTTTTCTACAAAAACTTCTCTTTTTCACAGGAGATATAAGTGTATGAATGTCACTAGAAGAGAGGAAGATGATTACACTACTTATGCAAGTATTGTAAACAAGCATTGCGACGACTTTAAACTGGAGGAATTATCATCAGATAATTTTAAATGTTTAATATTTGTGCAAGGGCTGGTTTTAGGTAAAGACGCTGAGATCAGGCGTCGTGTTTTAAATAAACTCGAAAACGAGCCGAATTTAAAACTACAAAGCTTAGCGGAAGACTGTGAACGGTTTGTTGCGTTGAAACAGGACAGTCGTGACATAGAGGAAAGCGGAGTGTCGCACATTAAAAAGGTCCATCAGAAGAAAAATTTAACTTCAAAAAATAACCAGAGGAAAAAAAACAGGGAAAAGATCCACCTGGACCGTGTTGGAGGTGTGGAGATAAACATTGGTACAATGAGTGTCCCTACAAATTCAAACAATGTGACAACTGCTACCAGAAGGGGCATAAGGCATCACATTGTAGGAAAAAATCCGGTAGAAAGAAGACATCCATTAAACTAACGAAAATTGAACCTGAGGAACGAAATATCCGGAAATTTGTACAGGTCAAAATGTTTAAAAAGAAAGTAAGACTACAGCTTGATAGTGGGTCTGATATTTCCATCATTAATGTACAGACATGGAAGAAGCTTGGGAGACCCACTAGGATTAAATCACATAAAACGGCGAGAAGCGTCAGTGGTGAAAAAATCACCTTCGAAGGAGAATTATTGACGAATATTTCTTTTCAGACCGAAAAAGCGAAAGTTTTTGTCATGCGAAAATCAAATAACCTCTTTGGAACTGATCTGTTCGAAAAATTTAGACTATGGGATCTGTCTTTAAGCTCTTTTTGTCAAAAAGTTGAGGATTCGAATGTGGAGGCAGAAAAACTTAAGAGGGAGTTAAAAGAGAATTTTCCAGACGTATTTACAGGCGGTCTTGGAAGGTGTACAAAAGCGGTAGCAAAATTTGAAGTCAAAGAAAATGAACAGCCAGTGTTCAAAAAGAAAAGGAAGATTCCATACGCAGCTATAGAACAAATAGACGGTGAATTAGAAAGACTCGAAAACATGGGTGTCCTCGAAAAAAATGATCACAGTGAGTGGGATACGCCAACAGTTTACATCAAAAAGAAGAGCAAGGAGATTAGGGTTTGTGCCGATTTCTCAACAGGTTTAAACAATGCATTAAAGGATCACCATTATCCCTTTCCGAGCCCTGAAGAAATATTCGCGAAACTGAGTGGAGGGAAATATTTTTTCTAAAATCGACCTCAGTGACGCGTATTTACAAATCCCAGTCGATCAGGAGTGTTCAAAGCTGCTATGCATCAATACCCATAAGGGATTGTACAAGTTTAACAGACTTTCTTTTGGGGTCAAAGTCGCCCCTGCGATTTTTCAGCAAACAATGGACATGATGTTAAGTGGGTTGGACTTCGCAGTAGGATACCTGGACGATGTGTTAATGAACAGCGCTAGCAAAGAACAACACAAAGCTCATGTAAACCAAGTATTCAAAAGGATCCAGGATTATGGATTTAAACTGAAACAGGAAAAATGTTCCTTTTTCATGGAAAAAATAAAATGCTTGGGGCAAATCATCGATGAACATGGAAGAAGGCCGGATCCAGATAGATCGAGTGCAATTAGGGACATGCCTGCTCCAGAAAATATTGCGTCTTTACAAAGTTTCTTAGGTTTGGCGAATTATTACAATGTATTCGTGCCAAATATGCATAAACTAAGATCACCCTTAAATGAATTGTTAAGGAAGGACCAAAAATGGGTCTGGACGCAAGAGTGCGAAGAAGCATTTCAGGAAATTAAAGATATATTAACGTCTGACTTGTTTCTGGCACATTATAATCCCAAGCGTGATATTATAGTTGCAAGCGATGCCAGTGCCTATGGCATAGGAGCATGCATACTACACAAAATGGATGATGGAAAAATAAAACCCATAGCCCATGCATCCCGTTCACTTTTACCAGCCGAAAAGAACTACTCGCAAATCGAGAAAGAGGCGCTAAGCATTATATTCGCAGTAAAGAAATTTCATCGTTTCTTGCACGGTAGACAATTTCTGTTACAAACAGATCACAAACCTGTACTAACGATTTTTGGATCGAAAAAGGGACTACCACAACATACGGCGAATAGACTCCAAAGATGGGGTACCATTCTTCTGAATTATAATTTTCAAATGGAGTATGTACCATCTAAAAAACTTGGTCATGCAGACGGCTTATCAAGGTTAATACCGAAGCACACAGAAACATTGGAGGATATGGTAATAGCAGCCATTCAAGCGGAAGTTGAAGTAAAAAATACTTTATGTGACACGATAAGAGAACTTCCAGTAACGCTTGATGAGATTAAGAGTAAGGCAGAGGTGGACGAATTTATTATAAGCACGAAAGAAAAAATCAACAGTAACCAACTGCATGAGGAAATTTATTCAATTTGTGATAACGTCCTGTTATATAGCGACAGGATCGTAATTCCTACGACATTACAGAAAAGAATGCTCAAGGAATTCCATGTAGGACATCCAGGCATATCAAGAATGAAAAGCCTTATGCGCTCTTTCGTTTTCTGGCCAAACATGGATAAGGATATAGAAGAAAAAGTCAGGGAGTGTAGAGGATGCTCATTAGCTATGAAAGCTTCTCCGACTCAATTCGGATCGTGGGCAAAACCGGACCGACCTTAGTTGAGAATTCACTTGGATTTTGCTGGACCATTAGATGGTTTCTACTATCTCATTGTTATAGACAGTCTATCTAAGTGGCCGGAAGTACTGAAATGCAAGTACCCCACATCCGAGGCAACTATTAACTTCCTGTATGAACTATTCGCTAGGTTTGGAGTTGTAGACTGCATTGTCACAGATAATGGAACGCAATTCACGTCTACCGAATTTAAACATCTCTGCGAGGATTATCTAATCGAGCATATAACCATTCCACCATACCACCCAAGAAGTAATGGGCAAGCGGAGAGATTCGTAGATACGTTCAAGAGAGCCCTGGGAAAAGCTAGTGGATCACCGACGGATAAGTCAATCCAACAGTTCTTACAAGTGTACAGGGTCACTCCGAATGCAAACATCGAAACGTCGAAGACACCCGCTGAGGTCATGTTCGGACGCAAGGTTAGATCAATTTTCCACAAGTTGTTACCAAACCAGGATAGGCCAAACCTCAAAAAACCGATAACAAAAAAAAAAAAAAAAAACGGTATAAAGTTGGCGAAAGAGTTTTCTACAAGATTCATAGAAATAATAGGACCTTTTGGGAGTCCGGCACTATTGAGAAACAAATAGGCAACATGGTCTATATGATTAAGGGACCAGATTTCGTGCACAAACGTCACACTAACCAAATCCGGAAAAGATACTCGAACAGTGAGGTGACCAGATCGCCCGAGGAGGACATCATGGACACAGTGTTTGATACTTTTCAGGTGCCCATACCAGAGACAGCTCCTGAGAATAGGAGGTCAAAAAGAAAACGGAAATCAACGGAGTTGATTAGGGTGAACCCAAAACAAAAACGTTATTAATTCCCAGACAGGATATTTTCAAAGGGGGGGGGTGTCACACCAGCCTTCTAACACAAGAGAATTACACCGGTTCTCACTATATATAGTGCCAGTAATACCTACCCGGTGTGTAAGCAGCGACAGTCAGTCGTTTACTTTCTGACCTGCTGATCGGTTGGACTCTCTGCTTTCGGGCGGGAGGAACCCGAATGAGGCTACGCCGAAGGGCGGAGTCTCCTTCGGGGAGGTAGACCGGCCCAGAACCCGTTTATACGGGTTCAATGGGCATATTTTTGGCCGAGCCCACGGGCTCGGAAAGCCCACGTTAAAAAGGCCTTGTGCCACATGACGCCCTCGTGGGGGGTGGCTGAATATTGTAAGCAGCGACAGTACTACAACTGCCTAGCTGAGTAGTACCCGTTTCCTACCTTTGTATCTGTGATGTTAAATACACTTGTTCCTTAAACCAACCTCGACTTGATTTTCTTATTTTTACTATTGTGCCACGACACAACAATATATATCAGAGATAAAATTCGGAGGCGGTGAGAAGTGCTTTGCTAATCCTCTCTTATAACCCATTACTCTTCATTATACTAGGATACTTTTTTCCTAGAAGTGAGAACTAAACAGAAGACTTTGATGTTGAGCTAAGCCGTATCATTTGTCTAAAAACATTACCATCATCAATTTTCAAAATAAATCATAAATCATCATTTTCCTATTTTTCATTTCCGAAAGATAATCTTCTAAACCTTCTCTATGAGATTTATATGTGGGGAAAAAGTCTAATACATATTTTATTCAAGAAAAATAAGTAGCAGCAAAAAAAAAAAAATGCATTTCAAATAAAAGGACACATGGCACAGTGGATAAAGGCGTTGGTTAGATCCAGTTATAGGTCCCAAAGAGCGTGAGTTCTATATCCGGTTAAGGCAGTGGAGAACTTTCAGAGGGAAATTAACAGGAGATAACTGATAACTGACATCCATTAAACGTGGAACTAGAACAGTCTATACCAGTGAGCGAAATAAAGAGTTCAGTTCGACATTCCAACCACCTGAAGAAGTCCGGAGCGTACAACGGCCGAAACGTTGTAATAAATATGGCGACAAAGATGAGGATAATTGTCCGAATAATGTAAACAGTATAGAAAAACGAAAATATTTACAGTAGATTTTTTACATCTGAAAAATATCAATTTTTATAATAGGATCCAATGAAACAATATAGGATCAGAAATCTTTAAAATTTGACGCCTGAACAGGAAAATTTCGTTAGAAACAAAGAAAAATGTACTGAACTATATGTAATATCAGTCCATCTATATGGCAGGGAATGCTGGACAATCACGTGAAGAAAAAACAAAAAATGTGGTTCTACAAAAGTAGTTCTATACCATGAAACGAAGGACGGAATTTTAGAGAAAATGAAAACATAAAGGAGACACTTATGATTAACTTAAGGAAAAGACAGTTGAAATTTTTATTCTGCATAATGAAGAAATATAGCTTGGCAAATTTGACACTCACAAGGCATTGGAGGGACAGCGGAAAAGAGTGCATAACTTACCTAGCGAGCTTGAGTTCATGAATGGTAGAACAGGGTTTAGGAGAAATAACAAAAAGACAAAATTTAAGAGCTACAAAGGACAAGACATTTTGAAGAGCCATCATCACCTACGTCCTGAAGGGACACGGGCCATAGAAGAAGAAGAAGAAGGAGGAGGGAAATATTGCTTCTATTTTATTTTGAAGCTTGTAATTAAATTAATTCCCTAAAGGTGCAGGCAAGAAATGCACCCCTTAGAAGGTTGTGATAAGTTGTTTAAAATGGTCATATTTTCATGGAAGATATGAGAATATTATAATGAAGCGGAAATTTTTGTCTTTGAACAAATCACTTTTAACTGCTTATCGGACGTCATATAAAAATATCAATAACGGAATTTTAACTTAAAATAAAGAAACGTGAAGCATAATTTTGACAAGAAACTATTGTCTTATTTAAATAAATTCTATAAGACACATTGCTTAATTCAAACTTTAAAAAATATATTTATTAAAAGATTTTCATAAATAAAATTGGAAAAATATGTTTCCTTTTAATTCAAATACTTGTCTACTTGTGAGTGTGGTTTGTTTTATTTTACGGCATATCAACATCAATGAGTTATTTAATGCTGATAAGATTTTTATTGCTGGTAATATTTTTTCCCAAAATGTATTGTTGGTAATATTTTTTTTCTTCAAAAATTCATTGCTAGTAATATTTTTTTTATTCAAAAATGTATTGCGGGTAAGAATCTTTCCTCAAAAAGTACTGCTGGTATTAAAACCTATTTTTATACTTTCATAGTGTTTTGACCCCATTTTGTGGGTTAACAATTTGCCCATAGTTGGGACCCTAATAGGTGCTACCATATCGGGTCAGGGTGGACCTGGGAACACCAGCAATTAAGAGGTGCTTCCACGCTTCTCAAAACCTCCTGATCAGAGGCCTTACTGCTGGACGTAGTTTATCGTCTTACCTAGGACGCGGATGTAGTTTATCGTCTTACCCAGAATGCACTTGTGAGATTACCCCATCTTGTCCATCAGGAGTCTTAACGCGCCCGATCTGGCGTTGTATGAAGCACTATAAAAGAGAGGAACTCAAATCCACTCTTTCTTCTCTTCAACCACAGGATGCTATAATGACAAGACGTGTTTTGTTTCCCCTTCTTTTTCTGCTTTGCTTTTTGCACAGAGGAGTTAATGGATAGCAGCTCGTATTGAGAAGTCAAGGAGTCGAGTTCATTGCATTCACTTACGTGCTAATACCATTGGGAAAGGTATGAATGTATCTTTCCCTACTCCCATATATGCGTAAATAGCAGGACAGACTGGTTCCTATAATCTTGGATGGAAACTGGTGGAGTAGAAGGAAAAACCAGCAGTGAGAGGGTTAGGTTTCGTAAGGCTATCTTGCCCAGGAAACGCCACTGTTACTGCTGCCCTACATGTGATGTCACTATGCTTCTAATAGGTTACTGGTCGAGTGATTGTGATAACAACACTTCAGGTCTCAACTTTTGTGATGGTTTCAAAGCAAATATATTATTCAAATAGAGACACTTGCAAAAGTTTATTCTTTTACTAACTTTAAAATTAATTTTTATATTGATTATATTTTAGATTGATTAGAATGTAATGGCTGATATGAAAAAAAAAATGAACTTCAAAGAAAAAACAAACAAACAAACAAACAAAAAACGAAACACAACAACAGCAATACGTATAGTGGACGAGGTTTTGTTCAATATAATCCTTGGTTGTAATATATAGTCCTGGGTATGACGATAAACTACATCCGGCAGCAAGGCCTCTGATCTGGAGATTGGCGGTTTTGAAGAGCGTGGAACCACCTCTTAATTGCAGTTGTTCTCAGGTTCACCCTGACCCGGGTAGTAGTATCTGTTAGGATCCCAGCTATGGGCAAGTAGTGTACCCCACAAAGGAAATCAAAACCCTATGAAGTTATAAGATACATTTTTATACTAAAGCAATAGCAGCAATAAATTTTTATATAAATATTACCAACAATATCTATTTATCGTAGAATTATCAACAATATTTTATTTGTAGTTAAAGGCATAAAACTGCTTTCAAAATATTTATGTTTTGGTATGTCTAGGAAATGTTTGTTTGGTATGCAAAATAAGAATGAAAAAGGTGTTGTTAATAAAACTTAATGAATACATATTTTAAAATTCTTTAGAGTTTAAACTGTTCATGCCTAAACCACTCTGTTTGTGCGATAAACGCTAACACATTGTGGTGATAGAGAAAGAAATAAAAACAAATAACAAGACCAAAATTTCATCACCTTTAAACATAATCGGATAATAGAAACCGCCAAGCGAACAAAGTTCGATAATCCAATCAGAAAGCTTTCACAACACAGATGTAAGAAAAAAAAATAACAAAGAGACCAAAATTTCACATTAAAAAAAAAAAAAAAAATAGATGGCTAACAAATCAGAAAGTTTTCCCAACCAGGATATAAGCGCGCTACCCATCAGCCAGAAGCGAGCGTTTTTTTCAAAGCGGATCTTTAGATGTGTAAATAAAACATGGAAATCAACTAAAATCAAAGCCGATGAATTAATTGTGTCCATTCTCCGATGCTGCACTTATCGTAACATGCTTATAGGTGAAATACAACATTTCCACAACTAGCTGGCTACTTTCATGGCTAAACCGTCCTTGCTACATTGAAGACAAACATACCTTCCTTCACCTCGTGGTCGAGCGGCGGCTACTATATTTGCATATATACATACATTTACTTCCTCCCGAATTCTTCCTTTATCTTTCGTATGCACCAGGAGTTTTACCATTGATGTCTTGAAATTTGAATCTCACCTTATACTTCTGTGTTATTATAGTGTGTTATATAAATATTTTTTTTTACTCATCAACCCTCTGTGTATTTTATTTTGATCATTAGACAAAGCCAATATACACCCAAACCAAATATACCTTATATATAGAGGTAACGGCCGTTGTCAGAAAATAACAAAGCATCCATAACGGATAACCTCCGCTCCCCCAGAATATTGTTGTAGTACAGAATCATGTTGATGTCAACTGATTAAAAATCGTTTCAAATTGTTACTTATAATTGTTTTGAATTTGTTTTACTTGAAAAATAGGACTTGTTTGGTAAAGATTTTGATGGGATTTTCTTTGTATAGTTAGTACCGAATTTTATTCTCTTTTTTCATCCTAAATGTTTTTTTATTTTATTTTATTTACGAAATAGTTTTTGTCTAATTGCGTTAGCTTCAGACTAAGCTTTATCATGGCGATCGTAGTAACAAAAACTTGTGAAAAGTGGGGCCAATTTTCCTCGGTCTCTTAAGCCAAAAGAAGGAGTGGAAAACACTTGTGTAAAAAAGTTGGACTTTAACAAATGTTTTCACATTCAACAATATTTTCTATGAACAATACTCATCTAACGTCTACCTAATTTTGGAGAGATCTTTTATTGAGAAGTTGTTAATTTTTAAAAGTTTAATTTCAGTAAGAACTATAGTAAAACTGATGTAATTTGGGGCAAATTACTGATGGCCAGAAGTATTCTGGCAAAAACTTTAGATTAATATATTTTCAGAAAATAGCAACACGAACATATCTTATGAAATTTCTTACAATGAATAAAAAAAAACGAGTGGTATTCAGATGAAGTTATTTGAAACATAATGAATGCATTTAAATATACACATTATAAAACGATCTGTGTTCGGATAGAACGTTTAAAGGGAAACAAATAAGAAAACACGTGAGACAATGTTATCTTTCTTAGATTAGAATTTTCATTTGTTTCTAAATCATTGTAGGTGTCACATATTCACGCTATAGTATTCTCATCAGCCTTCAGTAGAACCATATAACTGTGGCTTCTCTCTTCTCTTTAATATATATATATATATTGCTGACTGAAATTATAAGTATTATATGATCTTTTTAAAATTTATTGGAAATTATTACAAAGGCAATTGGGTAACAAATATTTTCTTCAAAATTGGTATGCGGTAAGTAATTTCAAAACAAAAATATTTAATTTAGATTAATGTAGACAAAAGAATATAATTGTGTGCTCTAAATTAATGGCATGAGAAAATTTATACTCAAGTGTAGATCCTTTCTGAGTTACAACTTTTTCTTAACCTTTTTACTAAATTAATGTAAACAAACTGACAGGAATATTTTTCCATATTACATAATCGTAAAAGTTATTGCAGATTACATGATGTTTCTGTGTTTTTTCAATTCATCTTACAAGTTTTCAATTGAGCAAGTTGGAACTCTGTGAAAGCCAAACTTTTATATTCTTATCCTG
Organism: Acanthosepion lycidas; assembly: GCA_963932145.1. NCBI lineage: Eukaryota > Metazoa > Mollusca > Cephalopoda > Sepiida > Sepiidae > Acanthosepion > Acanthosepion lycidas. The sequence goes on along the minus strand of OZ010583.1, from coordinate 108,521,731 downwards.
AAGATATTTGGGGCTAATTTAGAAAACAGCTTTTCTCGCCAGAATTCATCTTGGACATTTATAAATCTACCATTTGTCCGTGCATTGAATATTGCTGCCATCTCTGGTTTGGTGATCCCACAATATATCTTGAGTTTATTGGCACAATTCAAAGAAGAGTCTATAATCGATCCTGACCAGTCATTTCGACTGCAGTCACTTTCTCACGGACATGACGTGGTTTCCCTCTTTCTTTTCTATAAATATTTTCTTGCTATTTGTTGTGATGAGCTGTCTTTCTTGGTGCCTCGACTGCCTGGTTTTAAGTGTTCTACTAAATTTGTAATTAAGTTTCACTATTTTACTGTTGAACTAGCTAGCTGCAACCGTATATTCGATTCTATGATTTTATTTTCTGACGTGTGGAAATCTCTTCTAGCTTCTTACTTCCCTGCCACCTAAAATTTTCAAAAATTTAAATGCAACGTCAATCACTAACTTTCGTCTTCCTGAACCCTGTTCTTTTATAGTTATTTCTCCATATTTCACCTCACTAAAGTCTCATTCTCTTTCAATAACAGTAACCCCTGGCACCCTAGTTAAATGGTTAAAAAAATAACCCTTATCATCTTTATTTGTCCTTGTTCTGTCATCCATTCATGGAAACTTGTTCAGTAGATTACTTGCTGTTTCTTCTTGCTCGGTATTTCTTTCAGTATGTTGTGTGGATGTTAAACTCTCTTCAGACCTCTCTGTGAGAAAATGGTGCACCATTCACTGCCATATAAGAGATTGCACATCATAGTTCAGCACTTTTGTCTTGGTTCTTAATGAAATTTTTCAATCTCTTAATACTTTGCTTATTTTCTGGAATACATTTTTCACGACCCAGTGTTTCAATTTCTGTCACTGATTCTGTATATTGCAACTCTACTCAGGTTATTAAGTTTTTGTACCTGCAAGATTTTGATATCTCTAATATACAGCTTATTCTGCCGTCTTTTACTGATGTACTCTTACAGTTAATAAACACTAATTTTTGGAATTCTTCCCAAACGTGTTGATTATAATATCAAAAGACTGACAGATTAGAAAAGGTGGCAAAATAAAGAGAGAATAATCGTGATAACTAAAAGATTTATGCTCAAACCTTTTATTTACTCAATCAACTTCAAATTATTTCCCGTGCATGATTCTCTCTGTTTTGTTGAGTATGTTTTAATATATTTGGGTTAAATTGTTGTATTCAGTTATAATACAGTTTACAGACTGGTCTTTTCTCTGCAAATACATTGTTCAACAGTTAATGGGTGATGATATTATTGCATCTCGTCGAGTAATTCACCAAATAATAGGGTAAATATTATATCACATCGTGGTCAAATATTCATGGGTGAGTTAGAGAAATTAATATTCACCCAGTTCATTTTCCCCATTACTGGCATTATTATATCCATAATATAACATGTTATTTTACGAACGAAGGGAATAACTGAAAGAAAAGGTATGACATACGAGCTTTGTCCTCAATATATATATATATATATATATATATATATATATATATATATATATATATATATATATATATATATATATATATATATATATACTTATTTACATTTGTCCCAGACAGAACAACTACAACACATGTCTACATAACAAGCAGTAAAAAATGAGAATGAAAAGTTAGGGTCGTACTTATAAAAAATTCCCAACAGGAATTGGCACTGCCGAAATCTTCTATTGTTTCTGGAGAAGCTATATTTAGAATTCCATATTCGTGCGGGCCGGTTACAACTGCTATATCATTAGCAAGAATAATTCTCCTCTCAAAACAAAAACGAAGACTGCGAATTGGAGATAATATCTGCATCTAGTGAATATGTTTTTTGTCCATGGGAAAACAGTAATACGGATTTGAAAGCTGCAACACGTGTCAGCTCTGTGCCTTGGACATGAAGACCGGATGCGGCAACCTCTCGGTTTGATTCCTGGAAGCTGACTGAGGGATTGACCACTGTCATCACACTATGAAGTGATATCAATAAGCTGCCGATTTCATCTCGATGAAAGGGAGATAATCGACCTTTTGTATCTCTACAACATCATCAGTGGATTCAAAGTAATATTCTGGAATGCAAGGCTAAGAAATTATTATTACTACTGTATGAGTTCTTACATCAATAGAAATGTGTAGCTTGCATTAGGGATCAAGTGGCTGCAAGTATCAGCCAATTTAAAGAATGCTGTTTTCTGAAGAGTTTTACCAATTTTTCAAATTTTATTCTTCCAGGCGTTTCGCAATTATTTTCCGGTTCATTAAATTAGTTAAATAAATATTGTTAGCTTCATATTTTAGTTTTCTGGGATTAATTGTGATTCCTATGCAATTTGACTTTACATTGTAGTTAAGTACCTAGACGGGTGACAACTCGGGAATACTTGAATAAAATTGAATGTGCGGGTGGTGTAATGGATAACGGTTGACATTGAGATCTGGAAACCGGAGAGCCGATTTCCAATTCCAGCGGAGTACGCTATATTCAGTTATGCACACTCTTGGGAAAGGTATAAGTTCACCTTTTCTACACAGCGGCTATAAGTTAATTAGTAGAACTTGCATCAGGAAACCCTTATTATCTCCAAAATCTTTTACAATCTGTAAATATTTTCTGGCTTTAAATAACCCGCAAAAGGTTGATAAATTGTAAAAAACAAATCAATCAATGTAGGTGAGTGGAATGGCAGTGTCGATCATATGACAATATTTTTTGTCTTTGTTAAAATCGCTAGCTCTATTTTCCTAACTTAGATATGGTGATTCACTTGAATTCTAAAGATTCTTATTTTACCAAAGTTTGTGAGAATATTACTTCAGCAGAAGACAGTGCCATTCGAAGAGAATCCATTTTTTCCACTAAGTGCTAAAGCGCAGAAAATCAACTAGCACAGATTGCATTCTTTGCAACAAATGTGCCAATTTCGAAAACATCTATAGTGTGCGTATTATCTACCGATGCAGAATGGAACAAAATAAAGGTGACGGCTTTTGTATTAGAATTGCAGTTCTCATTTATGAACAGCGGGAAAAAGAACTTGACCTTTGCCAATCGCTGTCACGAAATTTGTAAGCGGTCGGTAGAGGAAATAAGACAAATTCCCAGAGACTTTACTGAACAACTCAGGAATGGGAATGTTATATGTCAGCCCATTTCAGAAAAGGAACATGTGAAGAACATCTACACAAACACCATCGAACCAATCTCCAGGAATACCAACATTCAGATTACCTCCTCTGGATTCGGTTCGAAATTAAAACAAATATGACTTGAATAAAGCCGAAGCCTAGAACGTCCGGAACGTTGAGAATGTGACAATAACGATCAGGACCATGTCATTTTGTGATAATTTCTTTTCAGAACTGTCTGTAATATTGTTCTTCATGTGTTTGTCATTTAGTTTTAAAGTTTTCCGATCGAAAATTTGTTGTACTTTTGTCAGTTTGGTTTCTTTTTCTAGTTATCACAATTATTCTCACTTAATTTGGCCACTTTTTTTGTCTTTCAATCTTTTCCTATTAGAATCAACAGGTTTTATCTTAAGATAAATTTATCAGACATCATGACTGAGAACCAGGATTTCATGAATTTTTTTTTAGTTCTAGCATCCTCAACTTGTTCAGTTGGGTTAATATTCGGAATGTCTTACTGTGGATACTGTCCATGAGATTAGGCTCATATTGAAACACCAGTTACCATAACGATCACTGAAGTTATCGAGGTAATGTCATGGATAAATGACTCGGTATTGTTAATAAGAAAGCCGAGTTGCAATTCCAAATGAGTTCGTTATATTCACTTGCATGCAAATGCATAAATCCACCGTTTTTCCTTTTATCAATGGGCCACTAAATCCTTATTATCTAAAAAATAAAAAAGCTTACAATCTAAAAATATTTTCTGGCTTTAAATAACCTACAAAAGGTTGATAATCTGCCGAAAACAGATCAATCAATCAATGTTTAGGTCTTTTATCGAAGATTTCTTCACATCTTCAAAATTTTATTGTATTGAAATATTCCCGTTCTTCGTTATTTCATAATAATTTGTCATTTAGTGACACTGAAAAATGCAATAAAAGCTTGTTATAATTCCCTTATAACAAGTCTAAATAAAGTGGGAATAATTACTTTATCGTCATTCCTTTTTATTCTATCTTTAAAATTCGTTCAGCAACGTAAATATTGAGTGGGTGAATTTTATGACGCAGCAGCCAAAGTAAGGGGAATAACTCAGGAAGTAACTATTTACACGGGATCTAAATCTTTTGTTCCAGTTTATTATTTGTAATACTGCCATCATTGTTATTGTTTTCTCTTTCCCGCATGATGCAGTTTCATTAGATACACTTTTGTCTAATTTATAAACTGCTGTTGGTTTGTTAGCCGAAGTCATTTAGGCAATACTTCAATCAGGGTGTAGCTCTCCGAGTTATGTCCCTTGTCAGTTCGCCCATGTGTTTTCTTTTTAAAATTCATTTTCTATTTTTCTTTTTTATTATTTTTTCATTTTTATTACTTTTTTTTTTTTTTCAGTTATTAAATTTTAAAATTAGCATTTATTAATACCTCATTTCTTGGTTATTTTCTTCATCAACTACAGTAACTTACCACATTTTTCTCATATCTAAAGCTAGAATTCGGGATATCTTAATTTGTGGGGGGGGGGGTTATGTTGTTTCTGATTTTTTTTTTCCATAATGGAATCCAAACTTTTGTTTGTTGGCATCACTGAACTTGTTGTTATGGTTGTGGATGAAGTGATATTTATTTATTTTTTATGTATTTCATTTTTTTACAATAATGTTCACCCTGTACAAGGCCCAAAAAAAGCCACTTGAAGTAGAAGTTAAGAGTAAGAGGCATCACCCCAAGCAGAGAGCCACCGGAAATGAAAGAGAAGGAAAAAAAAAAAACTTTAGAGGGATCGGGAAAACCAATCGTAAGCAGGATAATAATAACCACCCACTCATCTTAATCTTAGAAAAAAAAAAATCAATTTTAATAAAACCGTGTCTTTTCATGCAAATGCACTTTAAGTATTAACGTTGTAACGAGAGGAGAGATAAGGAAAAAAAGATTTATTCTCCCTTTTACGTTTCTCCCGTTGCGGGCATTATTACACGATGACATGATGTAATAATACTGATATTTCATGGACGGAACCGCTGAAAGGAAAAATAATGACAAACTTGCTATGATCTCAGACAGACTTTTATATTACGAAGACATACACAAAACTCTCTCTCTCTCTCTCTCTCTCTCTCTCTCTCTATCTATCTATCTATCTAATCATCCACTGACTGGTTTGAAAATTCCTTGTAAATTTTTTTCATTTTACAAGGTGAAAATTATCATTAACGTAATATAATCTTAATTCCTATTGTTATATATATATATATATATATATATATATATATATATCCTCCTTATAGTTTGCTTTGCTATATAGATATATGTTATATATAGTTCCCCACTTGATATATATATATATATATATATATATATATATATATATATATATATATATATATATATAATTATTTATTTAAAAAAAAATTATAACATAAATATGTTATAAAATGTTCTCTGTCTCGTCACTTTTTTTGTGTGTATATATTTATAAATATGTATGGGTGCTTATATATTATAATCTGATTGTCCTTGTTTTACGCGTGAGTTTAGGACCCCATTCACACACTTGGGATTAAAATGTATACATATTGTCAAAGGACCGGATATAAAATTAGCTAAAGTAACTTCAATGAAGAAATAAAGTGAATAACATATATATTTCTTCTTTTCTCCTCAGTAATTTTATAGTTGTAAACTTAATAGCGATTAAATTTTGATTTTGAAATTAGCAGTTTTTAATTTTAATATTAAATTTTATCATATAATTTAGTAATTATTGGTTAGAATAAATTCTTTTTTAATACTACCCATATTTTAAACATCTGAATAGATATTATAACATGACTTTGTTATCAAGCTTTTTGAATTTTCCTATACTTGTATTTTGATCTCCTATGATCTCCAACTTCCTGAAAGGACACGGCACAACGAAGATTCTATGGCTCTGACAGCTATTTTCTGCTTGACAATATTGTGAAACATTGGTTTATTATTACTAAGTTACTGTATTCACACTATTCACTGAAAAAAAGCAAATAAATTAATATTTAAATAATTAAGGGGAAATAACCTATAATTATTATTTAATAGTTATTTCCCTTGAAAGCACTAAGATCAATGCGAATGAATTTTCTCATTTTTACAATTGAATCTTAAATCATCGATTTTTGCTTTGATCTTTTCATAATCTTTAGCAAAAATTTCAAACATTTAATTATTAGGCCCCGACTTTTTATGTATTATCATTATTTAATAATTGTGCTTGTCCTCTCTCATCGTTACTTCGCACGACCAATACCTCATAAATAATGAACTATTCCGTTTTGATGGCGTGGAAAGAGGGGCAAAACACTATTTGGTTTCCGTATGAAAATGAGAGAGAGAGAGAGAGAGAGAGAGAGGGAGAGAGAGAGAGAAAGAGAGGGAGAGAAAGAGAGGGAGAGAAGCAGAGAGAGAGAGAAGCAGAGAGGCAAAGAGAGGGAGAGAAAGAGGTGGAGAGAACAAATTAAGGCGTAATTTTAGAGGCAATTTTTAAAAAGTTTCAATCGAAAAAAAAAGCCATCATTTCGCCTTTAAAAAATCCAAATTGGAACTTAGAAATGTCCTGCTCTTAAAACTCCTTCCTTTTTTCCTGGGTGAATATCTGAAAGAAGAAAAATAAATGATCAACAAATAAATAATTACTATTCTATTCACTGTACTGTTGTTTATGCAAATTTGAGTAGTAATATATCTACCGAGTCATTCCACGATTTTCTTCAAATTTATTATTCACATGAAAAAAGTATTTTTCTTTTTCTTCTGGCAGTTGTAACAAGATAACGTTAGAAAACTTCATGTCTGGTATTCTTATATACCAATCTTCTGTAAGTGTCACGTATGACGTTTTGGATTTCGTTACTATTTTTGCCGAACGTTTGCCTTTATTGTTCAGTGAGAAATAATCTCTTAACATGATAATATTATAAAAAATTAATTTCAAGGGAGGCAATTCCTTGTACAGAATTACAGAGTACAGGAACTTGACCTGTAAATAAGAAATTTTTTTATCTATAAAAATAAAAGATCGTGTGTTCGCCACGTCTGTTCTGTTTTCAAAATGATTGATATCAAATTACGAGGCATGAAAGCTAGGAAGTTATTAAGCAGCTATTTTGAGGTCAAGTCTTCCAAATCCTTACTCCAAGTTAAAGAAAAAATACAAACATTTTTATTTATTCTTATTACGTATTATTATCATATTTAATAATTGTGTTTGTCCATTGTTTGTTGCACGATGATTACAACCTACCAATACACTATAAATAATGGACTATTCCGTTTTCAAGACGTAGAAAGAGTGGAAATGACACTACTTGATTTCACTGAGAAAATGAAAGTGGTATCAGATTCCTACATTTTTTTAAATCTTAAATTTTGTGCAAGTTAAACACATAGAGGCTCCCAACCAAATATAACAACTGATGCATTTTGATTGGTTGTAAAATATTAATTAGGTGTCGTCAACTACGTCCGAAGGTACCGACCCAAATTTTGACATCTAGTTGACGCCATAAAATGTAAACATGTTCACGAGCCTCTCCACGTGACAAAGAGAACTAATAAAAACAAAACTTCGACGCGACTTGGTCAGTGGGCACTTAAAATATTGAACCAATTCACTTGACTTCATTGGAAATCAACACAGCAAAGGAGACGAACTAAATCTTCAGCACAACAACAAACCTTGTCCACCATTTCCAGGCTTAACGCTCACTCCCACAAAATATTCTATTCCACAAGAAGAATCTCTGGTTAATGAGCGATAACTCTATAACAATCAGTGAGTCAAGAACAATACTTTTTTCTATTTAATACAAAAACAAAAAAACAACTGTTTAATTTTCCTATAAAAACAAATACAGCTAACTACACTTTCTCATTTTCACACATACAGTACAGTAACTCAAATTCTTTCAGTAACACACACCAAAGAACTCTATTGTGTTTATCAACTTTTGCACTATATATTATGTATTTGTTGTGTTTATCAAAAATATTTATTGTTGAACAAATTCATAATTTCTTCTACTTGATTCATTATTTCTCTTGTTGTCTTTGTTACATTTGATATTGTAAAAATTGTAGAGGGTCAGTTTTTATTTCTATTTATAACCAGTACAAATTGGCTGACCCACTATAAAAGAAAGAAAGTAAGAGAGAAAGAAGGGAAGATAGAAATGTTTAACATCACCTGCCAATACCTTATAAATAATGGACTATTCCGTTTTCAAGACGTAAAAAGAGTGGAAATAACGCTACTTTATTTTGTTAAAGTTGTTAGGCTCAAATATTTAACGATATGATAGGGGAATTTCTACGAATATTTTATTATCGTAGAACTGCTTATTCAATCATTAAATTAATTAAAATTCATCAGAATATTAAAATAGGAAAATCGTGAAACTTGCACGTTTTTTTTCTTCTAGTTTTATATAATTGCAAGTATTTAACATAAATTAAGAAGATAATTTTATGTTTATAGCTTAAAAAAGTAATTAAAAATAGGATGAAAGAGAGATTTTTTTTTTGTTTAAAATTTGTAGTCAAAGACAAATTGTTAAATATTGATTTAAATTTAAATATTAAAACTGCAAAAATCTTTTAAAAAAGAAAATTGTTTGTTTCTTGTAAAATATTGCACTTTGAAAGCTAATAAGATGATGGGAAGTTTGAACTGAGCAAAGTTATTGATAGAATAGTTATTGAAGAGTGGGACAGCTCCAGTGGCGTAGCTAGTGTTTTTGCCGCCTATGGCGGGCCTGAAGTTGGCCGCCCTTCCCCAGAAGGAATGCAGTATTACAAAGCACATTAACGCATTAAAGTTTATATATATATATATATATATATATATATATTAATATTATAAATTAATTGATTTAAAAATATGGTTCCATCGATACACAGGAATTACCATGTTTCAAAAAGAGAAAGTAACAACTTCAAATTCAATTATATAATTAAATTAAAAGCACTAGTCCTTTTTCAAGCGAATTTTGCAATGGATTTTGAAAATGAATCAGAACTAGTGCTTTTAATTTAATTATATAATTGAATTTGAAGTTGTTAGTTTCTCTTTTTGAAACATGGTAATTCCTGTGTATCGATGGAACCATATTTTTAAATCAGTTAATTTATAATATTTATGCTCTGCAAATTTACTTTGAACACTGTTTTGTAAAAATAAAAATATCAATAAGAACACCGGATTATATATCTTACTGTTCTTTCTTTTTTTGCTATATATATATATATATATATATATATATATATATATATATATATATAAGTGAACATAGAAGTCAACACTTAGAGGCGACAGTCTGTTTCATGCTATATGCAATCGTCAGAGCACACACGATTGCATATAGTATGAAACAGCCTGTCACCTCTACGTGTTGACTTCTATGTTCACTTTTATATTTACACACGCTCTATCTCTGATATTGAGCACTTTATCCCATAAATATAGCACACCTTAAGACTATATTTCTTTATATATATATATTTATATATATATATATATATATATATATATATATATATATATATATATATATATGTATGTATATATATATATATATATATATATATATATATATATATATATATATATATATATATATATATATATATATTAAATTATTCGTACACCCATCAATTTTTTTATATTTCTATCTATTTCTAGGATTATAATGCACACATGATGCCAGGTTTTTTCCCGTGTTTCTATTAACGTGCTATTTATAACTCCTCACTGATAAATTATGAAATAAAAGTACAGTTGTGTTTATTTATTTATTTATTTAGAAATAAAGCTTAGAATATATAAAAAAACGAAGACGTTACTTCTTTTTTTCGAAAATCGGGAAAACTTTAAAACGTTTTTACGATATGAAAAGAAAGATAACTTGTTTTTGCTTATATACCCACTGTTTCATGTAAAAAGAAAAAGAAAAAAACGAAAAACACATTGAACTTTTAATTCATAATTTATCAGTTTTTAAATATTTATTTCAATTCTAACAAGTGAGGAGTTAAATGCCATGTTAACAGAAACACGGTTCGTTTTTCTTTTAACAATGTAGAATTATTTTGTTTTAAGTAGTAGACTAAGAATTAAAAGTCCGATAAAAATAATTTCACTTTTAAAAACTGAAATAAATGTTTTCATGCTTTTAATTCTTAGTGGATTTTGCTTAATAAAACTTCAACTATCTAAACAAAAAAAGAATAATACATTGCATTGTTTTACTACCATTTAAACTTGTAAATTGAAAAAAATGCCCATTTTTGGACTTTAAATAAAATTTCTGCACTTAAAAAATTATGCTTTTCAATTTTCTTTTAAATTTCCGGAAAAATTGGACTGCCTGTGATATCCTTAAATCATTGGAATTATTTCAATTTATTTATTTTATAATTTATGAAGTAACAATTTTATATCCGTTCGGTATTATTAAAGTTAGGCCTATGATAAGACAAAAAACAAAAAACAAAAAAAACAAAACAAAAAAAAAACAAAACAAAAAAAACCAAAAAAAAACCAAAAAAACAAAAAACAAAACAAAAAAAAAACAAAGACAAAAAAAAAACAAAAAACAAAACAAAAAAAACAAAAACAAAAAAAAACAAAAACAAACAAACAATTGGTTCACATATTTATTTAATTTTTTTCACTAACAGTTCACAGACATGAAAAATGAAAGTCAAAGAACTGACACCAAAGAACAGACGCCAAAGTCTGTACTTCTCACATACGTCATGTATGCGTGAAAGGTATGAATCCACTTCTTTTTCCGTCTAGCTATGGATAAATAACAGGACAGACCGGGTTCTATAGCCTTGGATGGCAACTGGTCGACTGCAGAAAGAATTGGCAACCTACTGCGGGGAAAAATCTGCCTTGTTAGTCATGTCTCGAAAGATACATGATCGCCTAAGCGTGAATCACGCATGGCACATGACTGACTGACATGTAAGTGAGGTTTATCCCCACCAGCTGACAATGTGTTTTGGAGACAAAAGGACAAATTGGCTTCATTTGATTTCCATCTTCTTTTTTAACACTGTTTTTTTTTTGTTTTTTTTTGTTTTTTTTTTAAATTAATTTATTTAAAAAATTATTGAAGTTTTGCTATTGATTTTTCTTTTCTGAAAACAAAACCGCTGACCAAAAGTGCCACCCGGAGCGGACTGCCCTCCTCCGACCCCCACTTCACTGAACAGCACAGAAAAAAATATTTACGTTAAAATAAGAAATCTTATGTTTTCTCATTGAAAGTTACTATTTTTTTTTAATTATTATTACTTTTGTGCTGGAATGCCGTTTCCAGACATGAAGGAAACATGGCTGACTCAAAATAAAGCATTACATTTTTTAAATACGATGAATACTTACTTCGATTCACAGGAACTGGGATTACTTAAATTTCCTAAGTTTATTTGCTTACTGCCAGGGTCGGTGGGTACAACCCCCGACCCTCCTGACCGGGAATAGGAGGCTAAGCCTGATTGAGTGTCCCGGCCCTTGCTATCTTATCATTTTTTTTTCTACTTACATTTATATACGTTACAATTTAAACTCAACACAACTGACTATTAAAGGGAGGAGCGGATTTTTGGCGGATTTTGACATCATTCTAGGGTCTTTCTTTTTTGTCCAAATCCGTGAATTTGTTTTGCTGATGTTAAGTCACGAAAAAACACTTTATAAAATTTCGCTATTTTTATTAATAATGTTGAATGTGTAAAAATGATTCAACTTCCAAAGATGAAAAATATCAAGTTGATGTTAAAAACTGGCACAAAACATTGTTGATTTATTTAAGACTAGCAGTAGAGCCCGGCGTTGCCCGGGGATGTAACAGTAAGAGATAGATCAAGTATCGACCATAATAAAGAGTGAAAAATAAAATTGACAAAGATTATTGTTTAAGGTTGACGGACACGCATGTCTTAATTATTATTATTATATTTTTTTTTTTACGAATTGGTTAAACTCAAACAAAAATATTGTTTTCAATCGTTATGAGTCTATCGATTGAATAGAATTTTATTATAAACAATTGTCTTGTAAATGGAATTTTTAAAGCATTTTGAATGTAAAAATTAAGAAAAAAGTGTGCAAGACAATAAGAAACACTACCTGCCAAAAAAAAGTGAAGTTTTGTTGAAATCGGTTGAAAAATGTAGGAAATCCGATCCCATACATAAACGAACACATACACACAACCAACCAACCTGGGTTTTATAATAAGTATAACTGGATAACTCGATATTAATGCCTCTTAATCGTGCTTTCAAATTGATTTCGTGCAAAAAACAATTGTGTTTTTCCAATTTGTGGCCCTGTCAGAACCACCGGACGGTAATTTTAAGTAGTCCTGTGAAGTTTTGTTGAAATTGGTTGAAAATGTAGGAAATCCGATCCAATATATAAACGTACACACACACACACACACACACAATCTGCGTTTTATAATAAGTAAGATGGAATGATCTATTATGGCATGTCTCTAATTTATATTTAGATACATTGTATTTATTTCCAATTTTTCTAATGGAATTGTTCACTTATATTGCATATGATCCATTATTCTACATAATTAGGTTACAATAAAATTTCTATTTTTTATGAATACTACATTATGAAAATTGAGAGGGGGGCTTATCATAGCATCAGGATGCATTGGGGTACGAAACTCTTGCACCGGTCCTGCTCCCTGCACTTACAGATATCGGGATTCATAAAACTCAGTAGGTTGTGGAGCGGAGACGGGAATAAACAGCAAGAGAGTCAAAAAGCAAATGACAAAAGAATGATTTCGAAGTCGGAGGATTTGCGTATTCTTCTGCTTAATAAATTAATGCTTTGGAAATAAATAGTTAAAATTTTTCAAACATCGGGTCGGGTTCCCAACAACAATAAAAAAAAACCCATACTTCGTGATCCCTTTGAAGGGTATTTAAGTTTCTAGATCAGACAAGCCAGGAAGCAGAAGGAACGCCAACATACGACAACAGTTCATGACACACACGGCTTAAAAGATATTCCTTTACTGATTTACTCATCAAGCTACGTGACACTTACACTTTCCCCTCACTTTCTCCCTGGTCTCATTTTTCTGACAAATATACGCGAAGAAATCATGAAAATAAAACTATTTCATATTTTTTATATTTAATCTATTCACGCATATTTCTTTGTTTTGGGTTAATTCAAATCCGCAACAAGGTCATCTGAATGTCTATTTAAAGACCACAGCACTAAGATTATCACTCAGAACAAAGGATATTCGATAAACGTTAGACGTAGCACTACTAAATGGTGTGTAGAAAATACTAAGGACAAGAAGAACATCATGTGGAATAATAAGCCTGAGATTTACTGATGCGATAACACAATTTTCAAAAAGTAGCTGACAATTAAATTAACAACGCTTTGGAAAGAAACCAAAAGCACTAATTGCAAAATTTAACTGATAACGTGAACAAGATAAAGACAGAACAGAAAACAGAGATCGGTTATCTGATGTCATCTAACAACTAATTCAAAAGAGAGAACTAGTAGAAAAACTAACAAAAATATATCTGAAAACAGTGAGAAAGATCGATTCGAAAACGTCTAATTTCAAGCTGACAAAAACGACAACTGCCTAAAGTCTATAAAAATTGGTTAAAAACGAGCATATCATGATGGAAAAAGGCTACAAACGTGATAAAGACAAAGTTTTATCGTCAAAATGTTTATATTATTTTTAAGAGGAAAGAGCAAAATATTTTTGATTATTTTGTTATATTTTTTCTAGAAAGTTCGAAAATTTGGTTAAATATCTTGTTTTTCTTGCGTCAGCGGGTAGGCCAAAGATTAGTGTAGGGATTTTAGTCTTTTTTTTTTTGCTGTAAAAACACATTATTTTGAAAATTCTTGCAAAAATCACATAATTGTCAAATTTTACTGAAATTTTTAGGACTTATTCACAAATGAATGAAATTATTTTTGAAAGTTTGTTTTTAGAAAATCTTGGTAAAAATATTTGTTTTTTACACCTTTTACTGAAATTTTCAGAACTTATTCACAAATGAATGAAATTATTTTTGAAATGTTGTTTTTAGAAAATTTTGGTAAAACCTTTATTTTTTTACACCTGTTATCCCCACTTACTTTTAATTTGATGAAACTTCCAGAAATTAAAATTCCACACTCTACATATTTACATTAGTTAAGAGCATGACACTTTGGAGAATTTAAATCATCAATTTGTTTTTATCAAACAGAAACATCATTTACCAAAAGTCTGCTCTGAATCGTAAAATTAAAAAATGCGATGAAGCTATGACATTATTTAATTATTGTCAAAACAAGACAAAAAAAAACTTTCGATGAATAATGACTTTTATATGAGTTCTTTACGTTTTAAAAAAAATAATTAGAATAATCAATTTTTACATCTTTAAAAATTCCGTATTAATTTCATCCTTTTGGATGATATTATTATTAATTTAAAGCTACATTTACTAATCATAAATGTGAAAGCTTATCATCAAGCATCAATATTTGTATAAACTTGCCAGTTTTGCAGATACGACACATTAGAAAATAAGTACAATAACTATAGTAAATTTAAAGACAAAGTATTTAAAATTCAATAAATATTACGGAGAACATTTTAAAATTTTTTATGATTACTGAGTACTTAAAAATTATTTGTAAAAGGCGCTCACGTTATATTCAATTATTTTTTACGGCTAAAGACTCTATAGAAGAGCATTAGATAAAAATCGATCTGTCATCAGGCTGTCAATTATGTGTATAGCTTATATAGCTACCGCAATATTAAATATTAATTTTTGTGATATTTTAAATTTAATGTAAAATAATATCTGTTTCAGATCAGATTAATTATACTTTAAATCAGATAATATTCCTCAAATAAAATTTCGGAAAAGTGTATTTTATTTTTGGAAGATTTTTCATAAAGCGAATTACATTGCAATGAAAGACGGCTAAAAAAGGCGCTAACCAGTTGTTAAAAAATCAACAAAAACAATTAGAAAAGTATTTCCAGTCAATTTAAATTAGTTTTGAAATGCAGTAAAGTATTTTGCTTATTGGAAATATTAAATTTAATCTATTAACTTGAGATTAAAACTAAAATAAAAGCTTCAAGAAAGACTTTGCATTTTAAAAATTAATTTTAGTTCTAGTTTTTTGCGTTATCTGTGATAATTCTTACTTTTAATGTGCACTGAAACGAACATCGCAGTGAAAGCTTGGAAGTTGTGGGAGGTTCTCTCAGGACAACGTCCACTCCTACCATATATCTGTTATGATTTTGGCCTTGTGTAAGAATTAAATTGCATGGAGTGGTACTATGTAACTATATATAAGCGGGCACCTCGAGGTGGTGTAATGGTTAGCAAGTTTGTCTCGCCAGAACAATTGCAAGTGAGTAGTGAGTCCAATCCTCACGGGGTGCCACTTACTTTCGGCGTTGTGCCACATCTAAGCTGCGCTTGGAAAATCACTATATTAAAAGGATAAAGTGAAAATTGGACCTTCAAGAGTTCAAATATATATATAAAAAAACACGCTGTGTTATTTTCCTCAGTTCACCTTGGTGACAGTGTCGATGAAAATATCCCATCGCAACTAAGAAAAAAATTAAAGACATCTGATATTTAATCGGCTTTGGAAATGTCTGAATCGAGCCTATTTCTTTATCTATCTATCTATCACGGCCAGTTTCTACCTATCCATCTATGTTCATCTCTATCTATCTATAAGATCGCAAACAAGTTCTGCTATTGATTTGATTTGAGAGGGTGATTGTAAATGTTACACAGGTATGTGCCATGCATGATACACTGTAAGGTGATTATGACTGACGAGGCAGATTTTTTGCCACAGTAGGTTGCCATTTCTTTCTGCGGTAGATCAATTGGCATATAGAAACAGGTCTGTCATGCTATTCACCCATAGCTGAGGGTGGGGGAGAAGAGGATTAATACCTTTTCCAAGGGTATTAGCACGTAAGTGAATGTAATGGATTCAACTGGAATTCGAACTCGGCTCTCCGATTCCTCAATCCGAGCCGCTATCCATTATTCCACGTGCTTGAAAATGTTGATGAAGAAAAGATGTTTTAATTTCAACGCAGAGCTGTGTGGGCGTCTAAGGTGTCGTCAGTGGGTGGTGTATTTGTCATATTTCGGTTCTGGGAACGTTACAATGATCACAGCTTCGGAGAATGGATAAAATGAATTCACCGATTATAATCCAGACTAATTTTACATCTTGTTATAGAAATATCGGGAGATCGGCTTCGTAAGCGCCATTTCGCTTCTCTTTGGTTCATGTTTATATCCCTTATATCCTGGTTTGTAACAGTTCTTCTTTCTGATGTCGCTCTGTAGGCTACGATGTCCGTATATTTAGTCGAGGCGGCTTCTGTTTGTTTGTTTGTTTGTTTGTTTGGGTTTTATGGCATATCAACCACTGTGGGTTATTTAATGCCATGAATTTTAAATGCCTATTTTGTATGGAATAAAAAACGTATAGCTGGCAACATTATTGTTTCAAAAAAAAAAGTATAGTTGGCAACACCACTGTTTCAAAAAAAAAAAAAAAAAAGTACAGCTGGCAAAATTATTTTCCCAAAAACACCATCTGAGGCCTTACTGTTGGATGTAGTTTATCGCCATACCCAGGACGTTCAAAAACGTATAACTGGCAACATTATTGTTTCAAAAACGTATAGCTGGCAACATTATTTTTCCGAAAACATTATCTGAGGCCTTGCTGTTGGATGTAGTTTATCGCCATACCCAGGACGCGGATGTAGTTTAACGTCATACCCAGGACGTGCTTCTGTTTGTTTGCTTGAAATATGACTTTATGGGTAACGAATATACAGGGTGTCCATAAAATCTCTTTACAATTAAAAAAAAAAAAAAAAAATATTACTCAGGCGTCATTTTTCAGCAACATGAAAATTGGGGACTGCATGTTCATGGGTTCCTAAATCAAACATTCCCAGTCCGGTGGATTGGAAATGATGGCCCAATTCCCTGGCCACCTCGTTCAACAGATATCACTCCCCTAGATTTCATTTTATAGAGTTTTGTTAAATATATACGGGGCATCTAAAGCAAAAGATCACTGATGATTTTGTTCCGATTGCTGAGGCTATGCTACAGCGAACACGGTATGAAATCGAGTACAATCTTGATGTGGTTCGTGCAACGAATGGTTTACATATAGACGTATATTAATTAGTTTAAAAAATCTTGAATGTCCTCACCTCATTTTGTAACAATTTCCACATATTTACCTGTTCATTTGATTATATTTTTAATTGAAAAGAGACTTTATGGTCATCTTGTACATGTATTTTTAGAGATGGTGAAATTTTGGTCTCTTTGTTATTAATTGTTTGTTTTTATTTATTTTTCTATCATTACAAAAGTACAATTTACTTGGACAAAACACAACCCAAAAAAATATACGTATACATATACATACATACATGGGTATATATCGCTACGTGACCGGGTTGGTAGAACGTTCGCTTTCTGACCATGAAACCTGAGTTCGAATTTCACCAGGGTTTTATGTTATCAGTCTTGAGTAGTGTCTGAAAACCTTATATATATGGTTATGTATTAAGGAAGAAGGCAATAGGAAAACTTTAGTTTTAGTCGACGCGTTTCGTCCAATGTGGACTTTTTCAAGGCAAAAACATGATAGGAATTTATTGAAGCAAAGTATCTATAAACAGCATACAAAATGTCGTTAACAAGTAAAAGAATCCTCCATTTTGGCCTTGTGCCGCAATTTTATTTTAAATACAATAAATAATAACAAGTAAAATAATTAAGAAACGCTATTGTATATTTATATGATCAACTGAAAAATTACGTCAATTAGTTTATGTTTGAAGAGAATATTTTCATATGTAGAAATATTGTTTCATTGTTGTGTTAACGGATTCAACCATTTTCTTTTGATTTCTTGATATATTTGTTGTGTACATTGGCTTCGGAGAATAATGATTCTGTTAGGAAAGCTGATATTGGGGGCGGGAACCTGGGCGTAGATTAATATTTGGATAATATTCAATGGCGTCATTCTTAGGATTTTCGTTCTGATTCAATTATTTGTTTTTTTTTTATGAGTTTAGCATTTATAAAATCAAAATTGTGGTTGAATTCATTTCTATGTATGACTAGTGCATTTTTTAAATTGTTATCTATGAGGTCCCTTTGCTCATAAATGCGTTTTTTAAATTTCTTAATGTTTCTCCAATGTATTTTGAGGAGCAGTTTTGGCAACTTATTTTATATATGTCTACTTTAGAACTATTATGATTATAACCATAATTGTTTTGAAGTGTTTCTGATTATTTTGAGATTATTTAGATGGGGTAGGTTGTTCTAGATAGTGGACGTGACGGTGTTGGTCGGTAGTATTATGTATCTGTTCTCATATAATTTATTTTTAACCCCTCTAAATAATCTCAAAATAATCACAAAAACTTCCTAAACCAGGGGCGCTTCGACGTGTTGCAATGGTTAGCAAGCTTCTCTCGATATTGCCATCCTCACGAGGTGCTCCTACTTTTGGCCTTGTCCTGCATCTAAGCAACGTATAGAAAACCACTATACCTTTTTATCTAGTCTGGAAGCCGATCCAAAGGACCAAAAGATGGAATATCTGGGAGAACATTTTTTAATCATTTCACCCCAAGCAAGGCAATAAAACCACTAACGCCAAAGGGGGTTACTCTTTATGAGAGAATATAAGAAATAATTAAAAAAAAAAAAAAATAAGGAGAGCAAACAATAAAAGAACAAAAATTAAGAAGACAGAAAATAAAGTTTAACATTGCTATTAAATTATTGAAGATCAAACTTGACTGGGACGCCAGAAATCAGAAGACAGTTCCACAAGCGAGAAGTGCGAGAAAAGAAAGTTTTAGAAAATATATTCAATCTAAATCTATTTCAACACAAATTTTAACTAAATATATAGGAAACAAAAGTTGAATTTTATGAATATTTATCTAGAATAACTTTGCCAGTTACTGTTTTATGACAGTTTTATGATTAAAAAAAGTTAGACGGACAGACGTGTTGTTATGCCATGATATAACGGAACTATGATATATCGGAACAGTAGCCTAATGGATTAAAATTTTGGTTTGTAAATTTGGTGACATAGTAATTGTGAGTTCAATCCATGGGCCGGGTAGTGAGTGTGTTCTTGGATTCGGGCTTGCAATGACTGAGCAGTACTAAAAAAAACAAGAACTAGGCGAGATACCCCTAGATATGCACAGTGAAATGAAAACAGTCTAGCCCCATAGATTAAGTACAGGGTTCAGTTGAGAATTCCCTGTAGATATACACCTGATGAAGGGCGAAGATGAGGACAATAGTCCGAATGTAAATAGCAGAAATAAGAATGAGGGCATTCCGATTGTTAGAAAATATTAAACTGGTAAAGTTGCCGAGAACAAACGGACGGTGAAAATCTCCTTTGACTATTTGGCTTCGAACTGCTCCGTTAAAGAACTTGAATTCGATTCTGATATTGGCGCATTCAAAGGTGGAATTCGCAGGTTATAATAGATACATATTCATAACATATATATTCATTCCTTTTAATAAAAAACATTGGAAAGATCATGAGCCGTAGCTGCAAGGTAGCTGCAATGTAAACTCACGACATTTCTTGGAGTGTCTGGTATTATCAAAGATTTGCCTCAGGTTATGTACACACAGACACACACGCGTATGTTTATATATATATATATATATATATATATATATATATATATGTATATATATATATATATATATGTATATATATATATATATGTATATATATATATGTATATATATATATATGTATATATATATATATGTATATATATATGTATATATATATATGTATATATATATATATATGTATATATATATGTATATATATATATATGTATATATATATATATGTATATATATATATGTATATATATATATGTATATATATATATGTATATATATATATGTATATATATATGTATATATATATATATATATATATGTATATATATATATATATGTATATATATATATATATGTATATATATATATATATGTATATGTATATATATATATATATGTATATATATATATATATATGTATATATATATATATATATATGTATATATATATATATATGTATATATATATATATGTATATATATATATATGTATATATATATATATATGTATATATATATATATGTATATATATATATATGTATATATATATATATGTATATATATATATATATGTATATATATATATATGTATATATATATATATATATGTATATATATGTATATATATATATGTATATATATATGTATATATATATATATATGTATATATATGTATATATATATGTATATATATATATATATATATATATATATATATATATATATATATATATATATATATATATATATAGCTGGTTAGATAGATAGATAGATAGATAAGATAGATATCTGCGATTCAAAATGTCGGGATATTTGAATAGGACGTGAAGAGAACCCAATGTAGTCCGTACTTATGCCGCTGGCCTTTGTGAACTGGACTGCAGACGTCAAGAAAGAAATTACGGCGAAAGAGACAGCGAAAAGTCACGTTTTTCATGATCAAGGGCTCTGAATTTTTCAGTATCACCCCTTGCATCTATCTATTTACTTTTTCTGAATGAACAACGGCATTTTTATAATTTTCAACGTAAATATCGGGGACTATTTTTTTTAATCAATTCAACTTCAAGTAAGGCGATAATGCCACTACGACGCAAGCGTCTACTGGGCATGTCTATAAAGTACATCTGGTAGATAGCTCACTGACCAGGAGATTTTGACGAGCGTAGAACTACGTCTTAATTACTGTTGTTTCTGGGCTGGTAGCACCTGTTGTCGTCCCAGCTATGGGCAAATAGTGAATCCCCAAACTGGAGTCAAAACATGAAAATTGAAAAATGAAAGCAGAAAAATAGAAAAAATAACAGTAATATATTTTCATAGTAAAATTAAAAAAAAAATAGCAGTAATAGATTATTGGAGAAAAAATTAACAGCAGTACATTTTTGGAAAAAAAAATATCAAAATAATTCTCGCAAGAAAATAAAATCTCGGCATTAAATGACCCATAAGAGTTGATGTGCCGTTAAACAAATCAATCCAAACCATACCAAACATTCTGGGAGAAAACAGAATGAAAAAGACTTTAGAAGGAATCGGAAGCCCAATGCTAAACAGGAAACAAGGGATAAACCTCTACACTTGTTCAAAAGACTCGAGAGGAGTGTGAACGGGGAGATGGTAATATGTAGAGATTATAAAGATAATGAGAAGCCTATCTATTCTTATTGAAGAAAAACACTAAATAAATAGTAAATAAATGTTCACAAGTTTTAGGCGGAGAGGTTAGAAGTATGGAGGTAGACTTTAGAAGGGACCGGAAGTCCAATCCTAAACAGGAAACAAGGGATAAACCTCTACACTTGTTCAAAAGACTCGAGAGGAGTGTGAGCCGGACGGCAGGTAAACCTATCTACTCTTCTGAAAGGGGAGATGGTAATATGTAGAGATTATGAACATAATGAGGAAGCCTATCTATTCTTATTGAAGAAAAACTTCTAAATAAATAAGGGGAGATGCTAATATGTAGAGATTATATCAAACAACACACGGACAAAACAACAATTATAGTCCGCCCTTGCTGCACGAACAAATTCAAAGCAACGACAAACACGTGTATACGGAGGCGAAAATGAAATATGTAACTGAGGCATAATAAAAATAACTTTCATTTCAATGGAACGTTGAAATCAACTTCAGTGTTTTATAACCTGAACCGTCAGTGACCGAAAGGGTCACAGGTTGTCCTGTTGCTTAGTAAGGAAAGAAATATCTTATACATGCCACAAATAAATAAAATACGGTTTTAAATAAAATCGAATAATAATTAAATTTAATATATTTGTTTACATGACATTTGTCATATTTGATAATGGCTTATGTAAGCCGAAAGCTTAGATTGGATTTAAACATGTATCAATATGGTGTTTTCCTTTCGTCTTTCAACGATAATGTGATTATGCTTATCAGACAATATGAAAGGAAATTACTTAAAATAAATAGACAAAACTTGTCTATATTATTTAATGAAACATGCATTAATATATATATATATATATATATATATATATATATATATATATATAAATAATACTAAAAGTCTGTGATTGCGTGCCTGCTTTTCTGGTGCGTGCGTCCGACGCATAATGATTTAAGTTATCTGATTTTAAAATATTTTAAGCAAATAAGATTTAAAAATACGAGTTGTTTATGCAGTAAGCATTTTTTTGCCTTCAAACAGACAATTTTTTAATTAAAATATTTTAAAGTTAAACAAAAAGAAATTCCACTTTGCTGTTTTGTTCAGTTCTTTGCAGAGTAATTATTTATATTTCAGCTTTCTTTAAACAGACAATATTTTAATAATTTACAACATATTTTTTGGCATATTTTAAAATAATTTTAAGTTAATCTGATTTTAAAATATTTTTAGTGAATAAGATGTAAAAATAAGAGTTGTTTATACGTTAACATAACCATTACTTTTGCCATTTGTACAAGTTTTCACATATGCCATAAATAAAAGCTGTTGATGGAGTTCAAATTTATACCGGAAGTTTTGTTCCTATTAAATACTGTAAACGATCAGTAAAGCTTTAAACATGAAGTTGTAAACCAAACCAATGATAACAGGAACGAATTGAAGTATGTAACTGAGGCATAATAAAATTAACTTTCATTTCAATGGAACGTTGAAATCAAATTCAATGTTTTATAACCTGAACTGGCAATGAACAAGGGTAGTCTACTCTAGTATATATATATATATATATATATATATATATATATATATATATATATATATATAACTAGTATAACTAGTTCATCATTGTAACTGATGAACCACGAAAAATATATTTTCTGGCTAAATAAACTATAGTCATGGAACCTTCATGTTTTCTCTTTCTTATTTAATTATATATATATATATATATATATATATATATATATATATAGTGCAACCCGGATATAAGAGACCCGGATATAAGAGAAGCCCGGATATAAAAGATATTTTATCTGGTCCCAAATTAGAGCCTGTGTTAATGTATATATAATAGACCAAACCCTGATATAAGAGAAACCCGGACATAAGAGACTTCTTATTCGGTCCCGACAACTCTCTTATATCCGGGTTACACTGTATATATATATATATATATATATATTTTAAATAATTAAGAAAGAGACAACATTATATATATATATATATATATATATATATATATATATATATATATATATATATAATTAAGTTATAAGGAACTTGATAAACCGAATTGGTAAACCCAAAGAGGATGAAATCCTGAGAGGTCAATGTGAGGACAGAGCTAATATGTAATGAAAAACAAACCACTTTAAGGTACCATTACGATAATTATATATATATATATATATATATATATATA
This sequence comes from Acanthosepion lycidas, assembly GCA_963932145.1. Classification (NCBI taxonomy): domain Eukaryota; kingdom Metazoa; phylum Mollusca; class Cephalopoda; order Sepiida; family Sepiidae; genus Acanthosepion; species Acanthosepion lycidas. The sequence continues at coordinate 108,497,880 of OZ010583.1, read as the reverse complement.
TATATATATATATATATATATATATATATATATATATATATATAAGGTGTATAGTGAGTGTCCAGGTAATTTATTTGAAGAAAAGAGAAGTCTGGAGACTTCTTACCTCAATTTTTGTTTATGAGTATTAAGAAAAGACAAAGGTTATCGTTGTGGCTTGAAAAGGAAAGGAACCGAAATTTTGGTCAACCGACGTGCTCACTGTCTGATGCTGACAGTGCCACGTGTTAGTGTGTGCTAGAGGAGAAGAGTGGAGTTGATTCTCATTGGATTAGAAAGGGTGAATCTTATTAATGATAATTATAATTGTTATAATTATTGTGTGACAGTATAATTTTTATTTATTTATTTATTTATATTTAATGTCCTTGAAGAATTATATGTTTATACTTTTAAATAAAATGATTGACTACATATTCACGACGTTTTCCAGTGGATAAAAGCGTTGGTTGAAGAAAAAAAAAAACATAGTTTCAAGGTATGCTTTATTTATGGGTAAAGGTGCTCAACATTCGGGATAGAACCTATGTAAAAAATCAAAATAAACAAATTAAGCCAATAGTAAATAACTTAAAAACTACGAATGCACACATAAACACAATTAAATATATTAATAATAATAATAATCAACAACAAATAATTAAGTCATCATCATCACCATTATGCCTTTTAATTCCTTGGAGAACATAGGGCCGCAACAACACCCCCCCAAACGGATGCGATTCTGGGAGATCCTCTTCAGTTCGGCCCATGTCGTGCCGACTGCCTTTCCGGGGGATTTTCACCAACACGCGCCAAACGTTCCATTTTGGAGGACTCTTCCTCGGCCATGTCGTTGTTGAGGTAACAAGTTAGTTTTTAAGTGAGTAGGTTGTTAGCCTACTGCACAACACCTAACCTGGATGACCGCGGTTTGTCTTTAGTCTGGCCCACAGACCTGTTGAGCTTGATTGGACCTGCTAAGAGCCGACGCCCCCGTTCACATATCTCTGGTGGTCGTTGAAACACACAAGCCGTCCTGATGGTGTGACGCCTTGACGTGGTAGGAACGGCTTGCGTGCTTCAAACAATTATGTAATCAATATATAAATAATAAGTAAAAAACTAACATACAACAATAAAATAAATGCAAATTACAAACTAACACATTCAGCTCCATAATTATTTATACTCAGTAGCATCTAGAATAATATAAACGTTACCGCCTACCCAATAACTATTAGGAGAATACAATAAACCTTGCTACCATAATGTACCATTGACTAGGATATATAATTAGTCAAGCCAACACAAAGCATACATGAGATGAAAATTGCTTTACGCATGAAACATACTGTTTTAGCCGGGAGTTGTAGTGTCCACATGTGTGTGTGTTTTTGATATTTTTCCACTATGAGTGAAGCGTTATCCTTTAATATTTAACAGATTTTCATGGTCGTACATAAAAATGATGGTTTGGGAAAAGAGCATTTATTTTAAGAAAGGAAATATTAAAAAAAAACAAACCAAGGCTTATGCTGGGGTAGTCTATAAATACGCTTGTGCCTATGTATAGTGTGACTCAAACTTGGTATCAAATATAATAAGAGTGAAATATAAAGTGAGAAGGACATAGAGAGGAAGTAAAACTGTCTTGTTTCTTGACCTAATGTTCTGTTAAGGACAAATTCGCCCTGCACTGCAAGTGATATTTTGAAATTAAAATTTTTCTTTTCTTTTTCATTTTGAAGTCTTATCTTCGCGAATTTGTAACATACTGAGAGAAGTGGTTCTGTGGATCGATTGATCTTTGGGGGTCAACGGATCTTGTGAGGTGAATTTACAATCAATCAGTCAGTTATGTGTGATGCATGATCCACGCTTAGATGATCATGTATCTTTTGATACATGACTGACGAGGCAGAATTTTCCGTAGTAGTAGGTTGCCATTTATTGCTGCTGTAGACCAGTTGCTATTCAAGACTACAGAACCCAGTATGTCCTTCTATTTATACATAGCTGTGGAGGGGGGGGACAAAAGAGGATCCATACCTTTCCCAAGGATATTAGCGGGTTATTGAGTGGTGTTGTATGAACTTAATAAAAGACAAGTATTGAATTTCATGTGGATATGCAGGAAGGATAAAATGGCTAATCTTCGATTTGAATTCATTGGGAAAACATCCGGGAGTGTGTCTCAGAAAGCAACAATTCTTTGAGAAGAAGCTCTGCGAATGGAATTTTACTTCTTACTAATGGAATACAAAGGGAATAGGATTGATTCACACTATGCGGAATATCTATCTATCTATCTATCTATCTATCTATCTATCTATCTATCTATCTATCTATCTATCTATCTATCTATCTATCTATCTATCTCAGTATGTTCCGATCTATCTATCTATCTATCTATCTATCTATCTATCTATCTATCTCAGTATGTTCCGATCTATCTATCTATCTATCTATCTATCTATCTATCTATCTATCTATCTATCTATCTATCTATCTATCTATCTATCTCAGTATGTTCCGATCTATCTATCTATCTATCTATCTATCTCTTTTCTGTTTGACATGCTTGATGCTATCTAACTCAATCACTTAACATCTATCTATCTATCTATCTATCTATCTATCTATCTATCTATCTATCTATCTCAATCACTTTACATCTATCTATTTATCTAGCTAGCTAGTAAGCTTAGACTGTTCATATTTATGTATATATCTATCTCAGTCTGTTCGTATCTATCTATCTATCTATCTATCTATCTATCTATCTATCTATCGCTTTCTTATTTAACTCTCGTTTTATTCATATCTATCTGAGTCTATTCATATCTCACGCGCCCTCTCATCTATCTATCTATCTATCTATCTCTGTGTGTGTACGTGTGTGCACCCAGTAATCTTAAAAATGTAAAATATTTTGTTGGATTTTAAGTACTTTGACTTTATAAGTCTTACATGCAAAATAACCGCCTTTATTTTCTGATAATGTCATGTATGGACATCCTTATTTAGAAAAAAATCGACACATTCGCACAAACGCAAAATAAATTCAAAATTCTTTTTGAAATGCAGGCGATCATTGAATTGTAGTGAGTTGTTTTTACATTTATGTTTAGTAAAGATAGTTTTAATTTAATAAGAAAGCACTTGACCGATACAAATTAATGCAGAATGTTAAAAGATTGCTAATTTTTACACATTTTTACAAATGATTATAAATTATTCCAATTAAAATACAAAATGAAAACAAAATATACTTTTATAAAATTAAATGAGATGTGATTTTAATAGACATAAAATTAAAAAAAAAAATGATTTAATTTTTAAATGAGTCCTGAAAGTTTAATTAAAAATCGACAATTATCCTATTGTTTCAAGAATTTCTAAATCAATGTTTTTCATTACAAAAAAGACGCTCAGATTTCCCCTACAAATATATGGTCCCAACTCGAAGTCAGAAAAGCAAGATTTTTAACCAAAAAACTAACTAAAAAGAATAAACAAATTGCATCCAAAAATTCTTAGATCTTTCCGCTTAATAATAACACAAAGTTGTTGATTGTAACATTTCATTTTTTATTATGTTGTGCATTTGTTTTCATCATATATCCTTTTTTTTAGCAAGTTTTTGGAATATGAATCTTTTCCTACCCCTCCCCCGAAAAAAAGACACTACTTTTAAAACATATAAATTTAGTCTGAAATAATTTGTCTTTTCACATTGTGCTTTCAATAAGACTATTACAAATACAAGGAAATGGTAGACCATCAACAAATATATCAACTAAAAGCAGCAGCAAGGGAAAGGCAAACAAAGCAGAGTGACCGTTTGAGGGCAGAAGAGCGACAAGCAACAGAAAATGTATCTTCATATTACACTAAACTCATACTTAAATTGTGAAAAAATTATGAAAAGTAGTTCTAATATTACCATTCATGTGGGGAGTATATGTATATAATTTATCCCATTCCCTTTCATGGAAAATGATTTGTGCGCGTCACACCTCATTTCAGTATTTTAAAGAGAGACTAGACCCCACCTGTGACCAGTTGGTTCTACCTTGTGTTTACTGTTTACATTTAGTTTCATGAAGAGTTTGTGAAAGTAGAGATATTTTTAAAATACATTTATTTGCAGTTATTGAAGTTGCTTTCAACATTTAAAAAAATTGTCTGTTTGTAGAAAGTTGAACAATAAGCGATTGGAATGTCAAAATTCGGAGTGTTGGGATTTGATACAATAACATAAAATGTTGTAACGCGGCTGTGCGTAATTCGGCCGTTTAGAATAATCAAACGATTTTCATTGAAAGAATTAAATTCAGTAGAGAAGACAGCGTAGTTTCAACAAATGAAAATTAATATAACGACAAGACTACAAGCAATTGGTCATAGATCGGAAAGTAATGTCTTTTTGTTTGGGTTAATAAAATTCTGAAATAAAATATAAAATTCTCTTTGTGTACGTATGTGAGAAACAATGAAATGTTGTTATATGTGTGTTTGCGCGAAAAGGTCAACACGTGTGTAAAGAGGATACAAGAAATAAAATTTGTTTGTTAGTGTGGACGGTGTTGCCGTACTTTGAAGTTTTTCAGCGCTCTCTCTTTTAGCATCAGGTCATGAAGTTCACAAGCGAGAGTGGCGTGGACCTTGATGATATCAGTGCGTATCCTGTTTGGGGACGGATTTCGTGTTTTATACACTTTCTCGTAAGAAAATCGGCTCCATACCCCACTTCCTACACGATAATAAATTTACGTCTTTCTTTTCCCAACTCTCTATACATGACTTATTTATATCTTTCTTTTCCCTACTCTCTATACATGACTTATTTATATCTTTCTTTTCCCTACTCTCTATATATGACTTATTTATATCTTTCTTTTCCCTACTCTCTATATATGACTTATTTATATCTTTCTTTTCCCTACTCTCTATATATGACTTATTTATATCTTTCTTTTCCCTACTCTCTATATATGACTTCTGGCAAACACAAAAGATACAAAGTTCACATAGTTTTACATAGTAATAAGATTATAGTAACTATCTGGGAATGGTCATAGGTTGAAAAGTACAGTGTAACACGAAAAAATGATTAGTACATTCGTGTAATTTATACGGTCCCTGCTAGTAGAGATTTACTTGACCCTCCTCCCCACTGAGTCAGGTTGTGACACAAGGTCAGTTTTTAACGTGAGGATCCGAGTGTTTTCACTAGGGCCGCTGGTCCAAGCTGGTCTTAGCTGGTCATAGCTTGTCCAAGCTGGTCAGAGCCGGTCTAAGCTAGTCGTAGTCTTGATACAACCAGCACAGGGACAGATCCCTGGGCCAGGTCCCTGCTAGTATCTGTTAATGCACTTGTGAGAATGTTTCGTCTTCGTAACTCCTTTTTTTCTCTTAATAAAGAACATATTTATGACGTTGGGGTTGAAATTATTTCTGTGTATAACTAATGCATTGGATAATTTTTTACACTAATCATAATTGCGAAAATAGTCTATCATGCTTTAGATAAAAACAATGAAGCCCGGACTGTAGCACTGGACATCTCGAAAGCCTTTGACAGGGTTTGGCATTCAGGTTTCCTCCACAAGCTGAAAAGCTACGTTATCTCCGAGCACGTTTTGTAGTGATCCAGTCGTTCCTATCAAATTGTGAAATTAATGTTGTCTTGAACGGCCATTCGGCTACATCCTTTCGTACTAACGTCTAGATCAGTTTGTTTGGTATTGGCAGAGTATTGATCATGAAGAGGCTTATCTTGCCATCGTTTCTGCATCGGGAATAATGCATATATTTTCTTTTTTAGGTTCTTTGCTAATGTAGGTGTTATATATATGTTATATGTCAAGTTACCATTTTTCCAGGATAAAGCTTGTTTCGATCGACCTTTACAGTCGATATATCTGATCATGGAACAAGGAACTGATTGGAAGTAAGATGATTAATCTGTTTAAGTTTATCATTTTATTGGATATGTTTCGTCGGCAAGTATTGTATACATTCAGCAAAATATTCATGATAACACCAATAATTGACCTGGGTACAAATTATATAATTTTTTGTATATCTATCTATCTATCTATCTATCTATCTATCTATCTATCTATCTATCTATCTATCTATCTATTTGATAATTTTTAAACCTAGAAAAATATTGACAAGTTTTTTGTTTAGTAAATATGGATAAATGTGAGCGTTTGCTATCATTTTTCTTGACTCTCTAGTGTGAATTTTTGGCCGTTTATTTCTGCAAAAGCAATTAAAGATGGCCAAAACAAATTAAAATATCTAAAATGTTTTTCAGTCCGGAAATCGCCCTGTTTTATAACTGGTATTTTCAGTTGAAGGCTCTTGCATTTTAATCACATCCAACGATGTATGTAATTGCAGTCTGACAGTGTCCAACATTGTGTTCAGGAAACTGATATATCGGCAGCAAAGACGTTCAGTGCAACAGGTTGGCGCCCAGAATATAACAACCGCCAATTATACAGTGAGTGGAGATAACTAAGTTCGCTTTCATTTTCTTTTCTTTCTTTTTTTTTTTTTTTTTTTACTTCTATTATAGGTGCTCGATTCTCTAGAAATTTCTCTAGGTTGCGAATAGCTTTTCTTTCTTTTTTTTTAAAAAAAAACCAAAACTTTATCCATTTTCTTTTCTTTCTTGTTTATTCATTTTTATCTTACCCAGGCCATCTATCTATCTATCTATCTATCTATCTATCTATCTATCTATCTATCTATCTATCTATCTATCTATCTATCTATCTTATCGGTTGTTTTCTTTTTTGTCTTTTTTCTACTTCGATTACATCGTTTCTTTTACTCTTTTCCTCTCCACCCCATTCTGCCTCTCCCTGTAATTGCTTTTGTATATTTCCTTTGTTCCCTTGATCTGCTTTTCGTTTAGCGAGAAAATACCAAGATGGCGGCCAATTACTTCATATAAGAAAAGGAAAAAATGGTGACTTTTAAGCTTCCGGAATTGCAGTGTTACGAAATGAGCGAAGAGAAAAGACAAGTTGGTTAAAAAGAAATTCAGTTCAAGACTCGTAAAATCCCTGACAGGCTTTAAAAGTTCTCGAAAGATCGCATCAGTAGCAGCAAGACAACGAAATTGACAAACTAAATAACAATTCTTCTCATTATTCTTAGTTTTATGTTTGTTTGCTTTTATCGTTGCTTTTACAAATTCCTCTCCTGTTTCGGAGGTGGCGGACTTTTAATTGCTAGAATAAAAACCGCGTGATTTGCAATAGTTTTTTTTTTTTTACAGCTAATACAATCATCATCATCATCATCATCATCATCATCATCATCATCATCATCATCATCATCAGTGCACGTTCTTTTCATACAATTAATTACCTGATCTGCTTTTGTTGATTATATCAAAACCGTTTAAGCTTCATCCTTTCTTTAGCATTTCGTTTAAAATTGTCTTTTGTTGTTTTTCTTTTTTATGCTGAAGAATAATTTCCTCATGGATTTTCAAATGTAGAATTTAGGCAAAAAAAAAAAAAAAAGAAAAGAAAAGATGGTTGGTCGTAAAGAGCACTTTCTGAAGATAAGACAAACTTTTATAGATTTGATAAATGCTGTTTTACATAGGCAAAAAAAAAAAAAAAAATCCATGTACTTATTTAGAAATTAAACCATATTAGAACAAAAAACAAACACAAAACCAAAAGAAAATAAAGCAACAAAAATAACAAATAAACAAAAACAAACAAGCAAAGCGATGTATACAAATATTATTTTTTTACATATTGTCCTTTTGCTGCCCCAGTAAATATTTTGAAAAAAAATATCTAAAAGAATTCTGAAACGTTAAAATACGCTAAATGTTGTTATTTGAAAATAATCAATGTTTTTTGTGCTGAAAATTTAACCCACCTTATATATTTTCTAAGGCGAAGTATATTTATTAACACGGAAACTCTTAATTTAATATAAAAATGTGAGGCAGAGTAAAATTTTTTAATCACTAAAACTCGCGATTCAATATGAAAATATGAGGCCGGTTGAGATTTTTAGACTAAAAACCATGATTTGATACAAAATTATAAGACGCTAAGCTTTTTTTTTTTTACACCAAAAACCTTGATTTATTTTTAAAAAATGTGAGGAGGGTTTTAAGTTTTAAGCACAAAACATATTTAATTTAACTCAGAATCGTTTTGTATATTTTAAGATTCAAAATTAATTCATATCGATCAATTTCGAAGTATTTATTGGGGTGGCACGAGGCGGCCTAAAAGATCGAGGCCTTTGAGTTATTAAATTTAAAGTGATTTTCTAATTTACACACTCATCTGCCTAACTATCTATCCACCTATGTCTGCTTATCTATCTATCTATCTATCTATCTATCTATCTATCTATCTATCTATCTATCTATCTATCTATCTATCTATCTATCCATCTATGATGACAGTGGATATTTTAACATACCTCACACATAATAAATAAATAAACATATAATTGCATCGAAACATTTTAATCTTAAAATTACCTTCAGAAAAAGAAAATCGATAAAGAATTAGTTTATACATATTTTCACTAGCACAAATCAATGTAAAATCCGTCTTGGGTATGACGATAAACTACATCCGCATCCTGGGTAAGACGATAAACTACGTCCGGCAGCAAAACCTCTGATCAGGAGGTTTTGAGGAGCGTGAAACCACCTCTTAATTGCTGGTGTTTCCAGGTCCACCCTGACCCGGGGTGGTAGCACCTGTTAGGGTCCCAGCTATGGGTAAATAGTTAACCCCCAAACTAGAGTTAAAACACTATGAAAGTGTAAAAATAGGTTTTAATACCAGAAATACTTGAATACTTTGAAGAAAAATTATTACCAGCGATACATTTTTGATAAAAAATATTTGCTATACATTAAAAAAAAAAAAATAACCGCAATACATTTTTGAAAAAAATATTACCAGCAATAAAAATCATGTCAGCATTAAATAACCCATTGGGGTTGAAATGCCATAAAACAAAACGAAGCAAACTATATATTTTTGAAAAAAAAAAAAAAAAATACCGGCTATACATTTTTCGAAAAATATATTACCAGAAGATACATTATGAAGAACAAAACATTACAAGAAACATTTTTTGAAGGAAAAACTATTACCAGCAATACATTTTTGGAAAAAAAGATATTACCAGCAATAAAAATCTTGTCGGCATTAAATAACCCATTGTGGTTGATATGCCGTAAAACAAACCAAACGAAAGCAAATCATGAAAAATAAAGTTTAGACGGCATTACAAAAATAAGAGATTCAAATAATAAACTTCCAGATTTTTCAATACATGCATGATTTTTTGCCATATAATTTAAAAATAAAAATAAAGTTTATTATTTAACTCAAATCTCTTTAAACCAACATCAAAGTATCTTAGTTCGGTTTTAATAATTTATTTTGCATTTTCTTCGTCAATGTATTCTTCAAAGGTCTTGTATATTAAAGAAGTCATGTTCGCCTGAAGGGGTTGCCTCATTGAACTCGTTAGTAAAGTAGACTGAGTAACAAAGAAAATACACATTACTCTAAATATTATTATTATGGTTTCATTCGGATTTGTACATTGAATGAAACAGAACATTTGGAATACGGTCAATAAATGCCTTCAGTATATCAATAAAGATAAAATTCAATAACAACAACCTCAACAAAAAGTACAGAAAGAAAATCAAACAAAAGTATGTGTCTGTTTTCATTTAGAATTTAAGGCGTTCTAAAAGAAAAAAAAAAGTGATATTGATTTTTTAAATCATTTCACCTGGCGTAAGGTAATAAAGCCGCTAAGACTCAAGGGGGGTTACCCACTGTTAGATAATATGAGAAAAACAGTACTAAGGAGAAAGAACAGTAAAATGACAAAAAATTAAGAAGACAGAAGATAGCGATCGACATTGCAGTTAAATTTTTGAAGATAAAGTTTACTGGAAAGCAAGAAGCCGGAAGAGAGTTCCACAAGCGAGAAGTGCGATAGAAAAAACTGTTAGCATAGAAGTTACGGCTAAATCTAGTCATTTGAGCAGTAAAAGGATGAGAACTTGCCGCCAGTCTATACACACACATATACACACACATACACACACACATATATATATAATTTATTTTAGGATATTATATTGTTTTTTAACATGCCAAAATCGCTAAACAATTGTAGCGATTTTGTAGCGATTTAGAGATGTTTTTCGATGTAATATCCTAAAATAAAGAATATTGCTCTACTTTGTATTGAACCCTTTTATATATATATATATATATATATATATATATATATATATATATATATATAAATTCTTAAAAAAATAAAAATTCTTGAAGCTATATACATAAAACAGTTGAAACCTAATCTAAACAAAATATACTATGTAATCTCCACAAATATCCTTAAATGTCTATAATTGGTAACAGAAGCCATTGGTTTATACCAACGGCTTCCCATACTTAATACTTCTCGAATTCACTCTCGCGTGGTCATCTGTGACGTCATGAGCTGCGGTGCGATTTACGCTTTCAGCGTCTTATATGCACGTATTTATCGTTGCTTGGAAATCATCCATGTAAACAGAAACATACTATCATCACATTCTTGTTGTTTAATATATGATACAGTAATTGTCATCTTTGATAATGGCTTATGTAAGCCGAAAGCTTAGATTGGATTAAAAAATATGGATCAATATTGCGATTTTCTTTCTTCGTTTAATGATAATGTTATTAAGCTTATCAGACGCTATGAAAAGAATTTACATAAAATAAATAGACAACACTTGTCTATATTATTTAATGAAACACACACACACACACACACACACACACACACACACACACATATATATATATATATATATGGTATAAAATGATAATTGGAAAAAAAATCTTAGATTTTGCCGACGCGTTTCGTCTTCCGAAATCGAAATGTCTTTGTTGTTATAGTTACATTAAAAAATCCAAATTTAAAAAAATAGACGCTTCTGTCTAAGCTTTTTTCTGGTTAATGTAAATTTGCTTTATACTCAGAGATTTTTTTCCTATGTCGACAATGCAGTTAAATTCCCAGATCATTTCTGTGGACAAGACAATTTTCTATAAAATGACAACTAGAAAAAAATTATCTGACTATAACAACAAAGATATTTCGATTTCATTTTTGCCTTGAAAAAGTTGTAAGACGAAACGCGTCGTCAAAATCTAAGATTTTTCTCCAATTGTCATTTTATACCAATTTGTCTTGTCTACAGAATAGATCTGGGAATTTAACTATATATATATATATATATATATATATATATATATATATATATATATATGTATGTGTGTGTGTGTGTGTTTGTGTTTACTTTTAGTTATATATTCGCGTAAAAGCATGTGTGTATATAAAATAAAATAAAATAAGCACATGGGCACATCTGTATATTTAATCTTTCTTCCAACACACACACACACACATATGAATTAAATAAATATAGATTCAAGCAACCATACATGTGAGACCACGAACATATATAAATTTGCAGATAAGTATCTTATTTAATTATTGTTGTTAACGTAAGTGTGCTCAATGTTATATTGGTTTATTTTTATAATATTCCTTTCTCGTTCTCTAATTGTCTTCTTGATGTTAAGTCGAAATTCAACAAGGAAGGCACCTTCAATTTCGCAGGGAGTAACTATAACTATATTATTTTAAAATTAACAGTTGTGGTTACGATGTTTTGTAAACAAGCGTTCCCAATGTAAGGACAATAAACAGAGATAGTAAAATGCAACATGATGTTAATGTGTCTTTAATTTTTGTGCGATAGAACTTTTATCAGACAAATGGAGTGTAAGACGTCTTGAAATGTTGTTGTCTCAGAGGAGATCGAAAGTACTTGTGTTAATAAAAAATACGGCGTCTTCCTTGATTAATTTCAACTTAACATCGGGAAGATAATTAGAGAACTAGAGAGGATTATAATAAAAATCAATAGACATTATATATCTATACTTTTTAATGAAACATGCTCCAATGAAGAAATGCTGCATATATATATATATATATATATATATATATATATATATATATATATATATATATATATATATATATATATATAATGTTCGGATTATTGTTTCCAATTTATTGTTATATTCATGACGTTTCTGGCATTGTACAAACTTTCCTTCTTCAAGTGATATACGAACGAACCTTGTATTTAGTCCACTGGGGTAGATTGTCCTAGTCCACATGTCACACCTTTTGGGCATGATAATTTTAGTTATTTCCTTTTAGTAACTCAAGTCTTCAAGTTTTTGATCACTTTTGATGTGGCCAGGTATTGAACTCACAATTCTTTGTGTGAAGTCATTGGATTTCTTCAACCAAAGCTTTTACCCACTGGGAAACGTCGTGAATATGTAGTCAATCATTTTATTTAAAAGTATAAACATATAATTCTTCAAGGACATTAAATATAAATAAATAAATAAATAAAAATTATACTGTCACACAATAATTATAACAATTATAATTCACCCTTTCTAATCCAATGAGAATCAACTCCACTCTTCTCCTCTAGCAAACACTAACACGTGGCACTGTCAGCATCAGACAGTGAGCACGTCGGTTGACCAAAATTTCGGTTCCTTTCCTTTTCAAGCCACAACGATAACCTTTGTCTTTTCTTAATACTCATAACCAAAAATTGAGGTAAGAAGCGGGTTTCGTTCCCAAGCTCATCAGGGTCGACTGGGAACAACTTAACAATTATTGCAATATATATTGACTCACACAAACACCCTACATACAATTAAAACATTAAAAAATGAAATGATTAATGGTATGAGGGAAAAAAAAGGATTCAAACCGCGCGAATTTGCACAGCACAAAGGAGAAAAAAAATTTGGAGGAGTGTGAGGGGAATGTATGATACACACTAGAATCTAATAACGTGAAGCCCAAAGGAGACAGTATTTTTGCTTACAAAGAGACTGCTCCCTGGACCGAATATACAGAAACTCAAGTGCTCGCAAATGAAATGGAAAGTGCGAACTGGACAGTACAGTAAACCAATTCGGTCTGAAATCCTTCGCAAAATCCCTGCAATTTATCAAATGTTCTGTGATCGCTGACCCGGAAGTATTAACCAACTGGCTCTTACGGGCATCCGGATTAAGAACTCGCAATGGGACATGCTGCCTGATCTTACAATCTAAACGTTGGGAAGTCCTTCCTATGTATTTGCTACCGCAACCACGTTTAAAAGAATAAATCACGGAAGAAACACGATGGGGAGGAAGAGGATCCTTACGGATAGAGGGAAAGGCAGAACGAGTCGCAAAATGAATCCTTAGTTGAGCCGAAAAATAGCACATATGGACAGCAGACAAGACCCGCCTAGCCACAAGATTGCCCGGCGAACCAATAAATGGAAGCCGCAAGTAAATAGGACCTTTCTGAACTAAATATTGTTTTTCCTTTCGAAAATTAAGAATCTTATCACGCATGACACTATGAAGAGTATCACTAGGATATCCATATTTTAATAGCGTGCAGCGGACAAAATCCAATTATTCATCCAAATATTGTTGACTGCAAATCATCAAGGCCCTATGAGTTAAGGTCTTGATGAGATTAATTTTACGCTTTCTGGGACAAAATGAGTCCCAACGCGTATACAAACCAGAAAACGTTGGTTTGCGAAATACTGAAGTAAAATATTGAGAAGGAGTCCAATGTACAAGGACATCAAGAAAAGAGAGACAAGAATTAGACTCCTTTCCGATGGTAAATTTCAAAGATGGATGAAGTTGGTTCATAACTGTGAGAAAGGAATCAGCTTCCACTTCACTATTAAAAAGACAAAATGTATCGTCCACATACCTACGGTACATAGACGGTGCATTGTCATAAGTGAGGAGGGACGACTCATAAAAGCCCACAAAAATGTTAGCCAAAGCGGGACCCAAAGGGGAGCCCATGGCAACCCCATCAATCTGTCTGTACATAAAATTGTTAAAGCTAAACTCCACAGACATAGTGGCGAATTGCATAAGCTCAACAAACACATTTTCTGGGATATCCGGAGGTGACAAACCACTTCGATATAACATGTTACAACAGATATCAATAGTTTCTATTACTGGAACACAAGTAAACAGAGAACATACGTCAAAGGAACACATAAATTTATTTTTAGAAGGAGTATCACGAATAACCTGAACAAATGAAAATGAATCCTTAATAGTATACGAGCTAAAATGTTCAACAATAGGTTCATGAAGGTCTGAAAGAAAACTCGCAACCTTATGTTGAGACGAGCCTGACATGGACAGGATGGGTCGAAGCGGTACATCATCCTTATGAGTCTTTGGAAGACCATACAGACGAGGGCGAATAGACCCAACAGGTCTAATATCATCAGTGACCTCACGGGATATGAAACCACGTTTAGCCCAAGATAGAAGTTTCTTTTGAAATTTAATTTCTATAGGAATTGTGCGATTATGTGTCTCTAATGGACCTTGAGGAAGAAATTTTGTAGTGTCACCAAGAATGCTTTGCATTTTGGAGATATAATCAGAATGGTCCGATAAGACAATACCAGCCCCTTTATCAGGACGAGTAATAGCCAAGTTATTATTTGCTTTTAAAGTCCTGACCACGGACCGGTGCTGTTGACTCCACTTAGACTCAGAAAGGACTATAGGAGTTAAAGCATAAGTATGTGCCAAACTATTAAGCGTAGCCTTAAGATTAGAAAGTGAGTCAGAAGAACGAGGCACAAGTCTATATAACTGCGAGGATAACACTTCAAATTCGGAAAAAAAATTTTCCCTATCAGAAACACTAAATGGAATGCAGTGGTCAAGGCCATGGGAAAGTATACTAGACTCTAGCCCAGAAAGCTCGTAAGTAGACAGGTTAACGATAACTCCCGAAATTGGTTCCACAATATGTCCAAACTGTTTACTAATTAAATGCTGCAACTTAGAATGTGTGTCACTAGATAATTTTCTTAAACATTTAGAATGAATAGAGCCCACATAATGAGAGAACCTAATTCTATCAAAAAATGAAAGGTAGGTTAAACATTCTCTACGAAGAATAATAAGATAACGGGTCAGTAGATGGATTTTATTTGTACAAAGCTGAATAGGATCCCTCATGAAAATCTCCTCAATTTTTCGACCTGGATTAAGTTTTGCACTCCTAATTCTAAACAAAAAAGAGGAGAGACAAACATGATTTTCAATACAGGCTTGAAGAAATTTACAATTATTTTTTAATTTTCTCAATCTTGCCTTAATAAGAAGAAATTTATCAAGTTTTTTGATAATATCTTTAGAATACCTCCGCTTAAAATATTTAAATAAATTGTTGGAGGTACAGAACCGTAATGTTGCAAGGAATAGATACTAATTATTTCCTAAAAGCATTATGAAAAATAAAAAGTAAGAGATGAAAACTATAATTATAATTATTTCTTTTCTTTTTATGTGCCATGTCATTTCAGGACGTAGGCGATCATGGCTCTCCACTTCCCCCTAACCCTTGCAGCTCTCAACAAGAATCCTTCCCTCTGCCATTTCACCCCAGACCACGTTCTGTCATCCACTTGCTTAAGTCCGCCAGGAATGTCACGCACTGCTTTCCCTTGTCTCGCTTTCCCTCTATTCGACCTGTGAGTAGCAGATTCTCAGTGCCTTACTTTCTCATAATGTCTCCCAGTAACTTCAGTTGCCTCTTCCTGATGTTCAGCATGAATCTCCTTGTTTGCAACCTCTCTTAGACCTCATCGTTGCTCAATCCACGAAATCCTCAGGATCCTTCTGTAGAACCAACAGAGTTATAACTCTCTCACTGTAATTTCTCTGAAATCATAAGCAAGCACGCGCGCACGCAAGGTGTTCTATATATATTTTGTATCTGTTTGTACATAATTATTCCTGCTAATTTTAACGCGTCGAGCTAAGAATATAGGAAAAAAAAGTAACATGATTAACGTTTAATGATATTTGTAAAAGAACGATAAAATGGCTCATTTCAAAAGAATGCATTTGCAGCGGCTTTAAATTTCTAGATTCTTTCGAATTCACACAAAGCAGATATTTTTGCACTCAGTCCCAACTGGTTATAGAAATAATTTGACAATCTACTTAAGTGTTAGTTCGTTCGCCACACATAGTCATTTACCAAAATTCTATCTATCTCGCTCGAATAAATTAAAATACAACATGATATCCAAAACACGTAAGATCGGGAATTTTCTTTTCCGATTCTTAGACATTTTTCTTGATGGCAGCGTCTATGAGTAAACTTTTCGTCTTGTTGCTCCAATAATTCTTCAGATGAAATCTAAAGAATCGGATACCAATCCTCTGCTGGTGAAAAATACACAGGAAAATGTATGCGTAAGACGTGATAGAAACAGCGTGCGTTGCATGCCGTAAACAGACAAGTGTATAAAATAAAAAAATTCTAACCATTTTCAGAACTTGCAATTTTCACGAAACGTTCTGAAGCTGAAATAAAAAAAATAAAAAAAGTAGAATTTTAGATCATATTCATTACGAAAGTCAGACGTATGAAAAAAAAAAAACGCCAAAAAACGCTGCGATTATTATGGTGTGTCGCATTTAGCTATTCTTTGAAATCGTGAACTATATGTTATATCAATTCAGTATATAGGCGATCACTGCTCTCCACAGATTCCTCTTTTTTTCTTATAATTCTCTAAAAGCTTGCCCTATTATTAGGTTGGTGCAAAAATAATGACGTAATAATGTCGTTTTATGACGTACGTCAAAAAACGACCTTATTACGTCATTATTTTTGCACCAACCTAATATTTTATGCGTAGTTGGAAATGTGTCAGGCTTTTTTCCTGTCGGAATTCAGAATAGCTGGTTCTGTTTTCTGCAATGTTAACACTTATATACCACGTCCATTAGTAGCGATATACGATTATGCTCATTAAACGAGGTGGTAGTGACAGAATGACTCTTAGACATATAAGCTTGAAGTTGGGTGAACACTCCTATCTATTAGGTTGGTTCAAAAACAATATCGTTTTTTGAGGTTAAAAAATACGTCAAGAAACGATATTATTTTTGCACCAACCTAATATCTCCGATCAGGCTCGACCCAAATATTTATGTCTGGGACAAGTGTGGGCTGGGAGCTGGTATTCATGACATTTCTTAATTAGCCTGGCGAAAGGGAGGAATTCAAGGACCATAAATGAGGAATATTTCGCCATCTAGTGGCAGACACCCGGTCCATGCTAAGCAGAATGAAACCTATCTTATTCTATTCTTCCTTTTTCCAAAGTCTAATAGCGATCGTTCTGTCTCGATGTTGAAGCACAAGAATAAACTACGATATTTCCTTCAACTGGTACTTGTTGTCCATGATTTTTCGACTGTCGTATAACTTTTCGATCATGATACTTTTTCTGTATTCAGTCGTAACGGTCACGCTAGCAAACGTTTCGAAAACGCAGCCAAGTTCTGCTCCAAAACAACGCCATACATCAAGATAAAATAGCGTTTCAGAATAATAGTTTGAAAATTCAAGTTGTGATATCAAACATAAGCGCGAAACGAATTTACACGATTCACGTGAAATACTCAAATATCTTAAAGGGACACCGTTCATTTTGCATCAAAGGGCGGTAAGCAGCTTTGAAAAGCTCAGTTCATTCGTCTATCTATAAAAGGCAAGTGAGGGTAAAGTTTGTACTTATACAATATGGGATTACGATAAATAAAATTTTATATATGAAGAACGATATTGGGGAAAAATGTATGACAAAGAGAAAAAAAAAGGTTTTCGTGGGACGCGTTTTGTCCTTTAAGACTTCATCGGACTAAATTTGTTGCATTGGTAAGATTACGCATGCGCATATAACGGGAAGTTGCTATGAATGAACGATTTATTCTTCCATTTGAATTTCCCCTGTTATGGACATTATTATATCCGTGATATAAAGACACCGTATTTCATATATATTCTTGCTGTGGCAATACACTATATATATATATATATATATATATATATATATATATATATATATATATATATACACTACTTGGTTTAAAAATAACAGTGACAATTTCGATGTCCCAAAAAATAGCTCTGTCCTCACATTGAGCTCTCAGGATTTCATCCTCTTTGGATTTACCAATTCGGTTTACCAAGTTCCTTATAACTTAACTTATATATATATATATATATATATATATATATATATATATATATATATATATATATATATTAGGAAATGGACAAAGTCCGACAATTATGTTAAGACATTTTTATGTTTATACGTTCTTTTTATAGTTACAAATATTTAAGTCAATCCTCTGTTTATAATAAACAGTATTAACAACATTTACCGGCCTGAATGTATGAACATAAAAAAATGTCTTAAAATAATTGCCGGACTTTGTCCATTTCATAATGTGTGACGTCATTTGTTTACATTTAGATACGCATCCAGCAGATATGAACGTATGAGAGAAAATCATTGAGAATTGTAGTTTGAAAACAGTAAAATCAACCTTGTTAACCGAAACGCTCCTCTGTGGCTCAATCGGTAAAAGCACGCCAGGCGATAATATATACATACACGGTAACGCACGCCGAGATATTATAACATATATGCAACAATAAACGGTGTATATAAAAAAAGGGAGAACTTGTAATATTTCCCGAATGGAAAGCTGAATTTACGGCGGTTTCTCTATGAACTTGGTGAGACCGTGTGGTTTTGTTTTATAAGACCTACCATTGTGGGCTAAGTACTTACCTAATCTCCAGGCTCTACATCGCAACAGCTCTTCGTCACTTTATCCTTTGACGTCATTCATTGGCTACCACGTGACCCTAATACTATGTCAATGAAAGGGAGAAAATCACCGTTTGTATCCCTACACGCACAAACGAGGGACGCTGGGAATTTTAAATTTAACTGTTTTTTGTATATAATCAAGTCGATTTTATTTACATTCTTTTTCTTTTTATTTCCATCACATTTGGTATTAGATAAAATATTTTACTCCAAGATGGTCAACATTAATTATTTTGCTTATTAGCTACTTCATCAATTAGAGTATTACAGGGTCAACTAGTTTTCTAAACGTAGCAGCGTGTTTTCTAAATGACGCTCCCTTGAAGCCAAATAATTATTCACGTCACTTCAAGGGTCTTGTAAGCCATTGGTGTCGTAGGGCAACACAAATACTGCTGCCATAGCAACGTAGTGATGGGTCTGAGACAAAAGCCCATCCCTTTTCAGGTTAGTTTCAATTCTGAGTTTTCCTCCTTCTAGACTTGTTTTCAATCTTAAGGCAAGAGAATTCAGTTCGCACTGCAATTTAACATTTAGCTAGTGGGAAAAGAAACGGATTCACACCTTTTCCAAGAGTATTTGTGAGAAAGTGAATGTAAAGAACTCAGAACGTCTTTCGAGTCGTTACCCATTATCCTACCCATAAATCGAAACAGTTAATGAAGAGTCTAAAATACTAAAGTACAAGTTAAACTCTGTCCAAAATTCGTCTATGCTTAGAATATTGTTGCCAATTATAGTTCGCTTCCCCTGCTACTGAGTTATGTCGGAAGAGTATCAGTAAACAGCGAATGTGATGCAAATTAATAGGGTTTACACTGGCATAATTTACGAATTCAAATCTTGCTGAAGTGAATGTTTGCCTAATTTCAACACAGCGCAGACTGAATTCGAACTCTCTTCGCTGATTTCATTTTCATTAAACGTCGAAATGAAATCTGCATTTGTAGAAAATAAAACTAATGAAAAACGAAATGAAAAAAAAAACAAAAACATTGCAACTGACTCGAGAAATTGACGGCCATTTTGTTCATGATTATTTGAGATATGTGAAGCAAGTGAAGAAATTTTCCAGTGGGAAATTTGAACAACACGCATCATCTCGAAACGGATATGATAAACCAAAGTGGGAAAAAAATATGAAAAAACAATTATGTTTGAAAACGTTTCGCCATTATGAAGAGCTAAAAGCATATGTGAACTATTTATTTCAATTTGCAAATATATATATATATACATATATATATATATATTTGAAAAAGAAGTTGAAAATGCAAGTGGAGTCGTTAAAAATATTTATTTAGGCTAACTTTAGCGGTTCTATGAGTTTCAAAAGTTAAACTGCAATGTGATTGATCGTGATTTGACATAGTAATTTTGCACCAAAAATTGATAGTCATAAGATTTTGTTGTCAAAGGTTGGGAGTGTCATAGTTTAATTAGTGTAGCTAATGTCCGCCAATTGTTAAATAGTCATGACAACAAGGTTTTAAATAGTTCTGTAACAACAAAGTAGTAAGTATTCCAAGTGAAAGGGATTTAATTTTAATGGGCCTTAGTGCAATCTTCAAACGTTCAATATATAGGGATTAAATGTGTGTATGTGTGTAAAATTTTTAGTGTTTTCTAATTTATCGGAATGTGGAAGATAATGTGAAATCACTAAAAAGGATAATACTAATAATGATGATGATGATGGCAAAATAATCAAGAATTGTATATGAGTGCCAAATGTGTATATAAATGTTATTTTTCAGTAAGTAGTCAGGTGCGCAACTTTCTGCATTTTTGTTTGTTCACACTCTATTTTTAGTCTGGGATATTTTATATATATATATATATATATATATATAGCTTATATATATATATATATATATGTATATATATATATATATATATATATATATATATATATATATATATATATATATATATATAAATTTTCACGTGTAGACGTGAGAACATCAACAAAGCCCAGTCCGATGCAATCCTAACGGATGAAACGTGCCAATTTTTTTACAATTTGTCATAATATTTTTGTAATTACTTTTTGTTGATGTATAAAATTATACAAAATTATATATATATATATATATATATATATATATATATATATATATATATATATATATATATATATATATATGTATATATATATATATATAAACTTATACAAAATTATATATATATATATATATATATATATATATATATATATATATATATATATATATATATATATAAAAGCCAAAAAATCCGTGGGTAAGTAATTCAAGTAGATCCTATTAATATCAAACATCAAAACTGATCCACAAATGAGAGCTCAATATAATTTTTCTTATAGATCATATATTGTATGCTCTATAATAAAAATTATATTGAGCTTTCATTTGTGGATCAGTTTCAATATTTTATATTAATAGGATCTCCTTGGATTATTTACCCACGGATTTTTTTTACCTCTTCTATTGCTCCTATACTTGTATAGTAGAGATCTCATGGATTTTAATCCATTGTGAAATTCAAACAACCTTTACTGTTCTCATTTGCTTACATTTTGGATTTGTCTACCACTTCCTACTCTCACCTTTATGAATAAATTTCGCCCGGATTATTCTTAAAGAATATTCCATATACTTCTCTGAACTCCTTGAATTGATCTCTGAGAAAATTGCTGACTTTATAAAAAGATTAAGATGGAAGGCATATTTCTACCTCAATCATCCTGAAATTAAAAACAACAGATCGGAAACCTACAACTTAAAATCTCAGAATTCTCCACCATCTTGTAAATTGCTGGAACCATTCGAAAAAGACCTATTTAACATTTTCAAGAACATGAAATTTAGTAGAAACTTTGACTCTTTTCAAAAAATCCTAAACAAGGACATTGATATGATTAAAAAGTCGAAAGAAGTTTGGAATAGAGCAGATAAATCAAAAAACATATATAAATGCTATCCTCCTAAATACTATAAAATCCTCAAGGACAAAATTACTGATAATTATAAAAAAGATAGACTTAATAATAGAATTTTCAGATGGGCAATATAATAGCTGAGCTAACTAGTAATCTCAATATTAGCGATAGAAGATTCATACAAAAGATGCATATATATTATTCAAAGACCATAAACCCAATTTCTTGAATAATACCCAACTTAGGTTGATCAGTTCAACTAAGTCTGAGCTAGGGGTAATTTCTAAAAAATATATTTAAAAAAATTACGGACAATCTATTAATTTGAACTGGTGTTAATCTTTGGAAAGACTCATCGGATACCATCGGGTGCTTCAGTAATATGAGAGGAAAGAAGAAAGCTACGTTTATTAAATTCGATATCATCGACTTTTACTCCTTTATTTCTAGTGACCTTTTGAATGTTTGCATTACATCTGCTAAGAACTATATGGTGATATCTGATGAAGATATCAATATCATTTTTGCTACCAGGAAGTTAATTCTATCCCTTAATCACTCCACCTAAATTAAATGTGGGAGTAACGACTTCGACGTTCCAATGGGTGCATATGATTCGGCAGCTGATCTTGTCTGGATTTACATTTTGGAGATAATTGGTAGATTTATTGAACCGGGACAAGTCGGTCTGTATAGAGATGATGGACTCATTTATATTCCCAATAGTAATGATTCTCTTACTGTTAAATTAGAAAAAAATCATTAGAGCTTTCAAGCGCCTGGGATTCAAGATAGAGATCACTTCGAATATAAAAATAGTTGATTACCTTGACATCACACTTAACTTGAATAATAATACATTTAAACCTTACCACAAAGAACACGAAACTCCTAATTATATTAACATTAACACGAACCACCCCTATACCATCTTGAAGTAGATACCAATTACCGTTGGTTCTAGAATCAATAAACTATCATCTAATAAGAAAATATTTGATAAGAATAAAGCATTGTACGAAAATGCCCTCCAGAAAAGTGGTTTTGCACATAAACTATCTTACTTAAACCCTACAGGTAATCAGAGTGAAGTTACGAGTAGTAATCCACACAAAAATAAAAACAGAAATATTATTTGGTTCAGTCCCCACTTCTGTAGATTATCTAGAATTTATATTGGACAGATCTTCCTGAAAATTATAAACAAACATTTTCAGAATAACATCCCTCTAGTTAAGATCTTCAATAGAAAAACCATTAAAATAAGTTATTCATGTACTAACAACTTGTTTAGTGTAATTGACTCCCACAACATATATATATCCTTAACAAATTCAATGGTGGCAATAAGAATTCTAAAAACCCCGGCCTTGTAATTGTAGAAATAGCGACCTTTGCTAAGTCGAGGTAAAATGTAGAGCATCTAGTGTCATTTATCAAGTCACCATTTACCCTAAAGAAAATAAATAAAAACCACCAAATTTATATTGGGCTTTCTGCGGGGGTGGATGGATGAAAAAAGACTTTATAACCACAGACACACTTTTTCCAACCCAAGACTAAAACACCAAACTACTCTCTCCCAAAAATTTGGGGAATTGAGGGAGAAAAATCTGAATCCTCAAATTGACAGGCAATTTTATAGGTTTTGCTCAGACTCCAAATAGCTTTAAGGGTAGATGTAATTTACGTTTGGAGGAGAAAATTAAAATCATTAAATTTAAGAATCAAGATATTCTACTAAAGAAAATGAATGAATTGGTAACCAAGTGTCACCATAGGAAAAAATCCAACTGACATAACATTATTTCAACCCTACACTCTCGAGTGTCTCCACAGGAACAGATTTCAACTAACATAGTATCAGCCGAACCTCGCGCTATTCTCTTTAAGCCATTTTTCTCTATAATGAGTGAAAAATGTTCCCGTTGAACTTGAAAATAGTTTTTAATAGTGCTTTTTGTTGGAAATGCAATAAAAATCGTTGAGTACTGGAGATTGAAATAATTTTATTCAATCTAATTGACTGAGAGGTTATCTAAATTTGATCTGAAGTGAAGATATTTGTCAATAGGTATTGACTTACCTATCTGCTTACCTGTCATTGGGAGAAATGTCATCTTGTAGTCTTATTGCTAATATAAATAATACCTTTTATTTAATGAATTCACCTCAACAAAGGCAATAATGCCACTAAGACACAAGGGGGGGCTACTGCTAGTGAAAGAAAATGAAAAGACTTTAGAAGCAAATGGGTTAAACCCCAAGGACAACCTCAGTAGATAAAAGTGTTCGTTAAAATAATCCATTGACTTGACACAAAGAGTTGTGAGTTCAATACTTGGCCATAGTAGAGGTGAGCAAAAACTTAGAGTGTAGTTACTAAAGGGAATTAGCTGAAACTGAGATATCCAGAAAAGGGATGGCGCGTGGAACTAGGAAAAAACCTACCCCTGTGGACTAAATAAAGGGTTCCGTTCAAAATTCCAATATATATTACCTAAAGAAGGCCGGATAGTACAACGACCGAAACGTCGTGATTATGACAATAAAGTTGAGGACAACACTCCGAACAATGTAAATAGTATAAAGATTTAAATGAAACTACATCATCTCAGAAATATAGACAGTTATTTACTCCTATTGAGAAAAATAAATAAATAGAGAGTATATGAAATTTCAGGGGTTAGATGAAGACGTTAGGAGTATACAGTTCAAGCAGACTTTAGAAGGATCTGAAGATCTAGTTCTACACATAAAACATGGGATAAATTACTGCTCATGTTCTAAAGATCGGGGAGGAGTGTGAACCAGACAATAGCCAAACCTACGCGCTCCTATTGATAAATAAATAAATAACTAGGAGATAAAATTGAGAAAAAAAATAGTAAATAACATTTCAGAGTTTAGGAAGAGATGTTAGAAGGAACCGAAAACCCAATCCTAAACAAAAAAAACCTTTACTCTTGTTATAAAACAATCAAGGCGTGTTTAAAATTAGTTTCTAGTTTAGTCTAAAACAAATTCCCAGTATTATTATAAGACTTTAGCTAAGTTACAAAATTGATTTTAATTAAGATTTAAATAAAATAACGCATTAATTATCTTTATACAGAGTGAGATGGATAAATTGTCGTCTAAATTACGCAAAAATGGGAATAACACTGACATTTGATTTTAACAGCTATATTTACCAAAATTGCATAAAAATCGAAATACTAAAGAATAAATTTAATAAAACACAAATCGATATTGGTTTAAAACACGGCCTTCAGACGACTTCGGAATCTCCTGCAACTCTTCTGAGCGGTCTCCTCGTTTAAATCGGTGACTGCTCCCATAATCCTTCAGTTCATCTTTCGTGTTACAAGGAGTCTTGTTGACCTTTGCCTCAGTTATTTCGAACACATAATAGTCAAGGGGTTTTCAGTCTGGGTGGTTAGATAAAGGACGATGTAGTCTCAGAAATTGTCTGACAGCTATGATTGGGTTCTTTTGCTTGTGTAGCATGTCGCTGAGTCCTGTTTCCAGATGTAGGGTCTTCCCGTAGTCACACTTTTGATCCAGGGCACTTGATGTAAGCCTCCGTGTTGAGTCTGAGGCCCTGTGGAAAGATGAATGGAGGCATAACGTCGCCATCACTAGTGATCCCTCCAAATGTCTTTATAATCACCATTAGACTTATCCGCCTCTTTCCGAATCCTCTTCACTCTCTTCAGATTGACACCTAAACACACTGAAATGTTTGTATTGGAGCTTCCGATGAGAATGCCAAGCAGTACAGCATGCCGTCTCCCAATTTCTAGCGGAGTGAATTGCGTTGTGGTGCTCTTTTTCGCAATTGACTAGGCAGTCAATGAAATCAAAAACAAACGACGCGCATACGCGAAATTTACCCATCGAACCCTTTACTTAAAAATAAAATTGTTATGCATATTTCATATGTATTAAAAATGATATTACTCTATAAGCGAACTAAAAATCTTGAGTGAATCTTCCTGTCCCTGAATCATCGTCACGGCTATTATTTTTTGTTTCGTGTGACTTAACACAGCTCAATATAATTATCTCTATTAATCTGCATGTCAAGTTACATTTGTAAGTGATGACCGGCAAGCGCTTTCTCCTATATTTTTGCTCCAATTTTGCGAGTAAAATAATGGCTAATCTGAGGAAAATAATTTTGATTGGGCTCCTGATATGTAGACAAATGAATTAAAGATATAATTTAAGAATAAAAGATCGTCTTAATCAATTTATTCCAGATGCGAGGAATCATGAACAAAAACAAAGAAAAGAGTTCTTAAAGAATAATACAACACCTGAATATATAGAGAGAAATATTACCAAACAAAGGTAGAAATTAAATATTACCAAACAAAGGTAGAAATTAAATCTTAAAGCATGAAGTCATAATGGTGTAAGAGAAAAAATGACTTCCCTCTTTGCGAAATAGTTTAGAAAACTGCCAAAAAGAATCAGAGAAATTTAATAAATTTATACTGTGTGGTTCCCCTCTGTCTTTTCTACAAGAATTTTCATGACAACTGTTCTGATGAGCTACTTTCACTCGTACCCCAACTGTATGAATTTAAGGGTCTAAGGTTGGCATCTCGGTGTCGAAACAGTTAAAAGTAACCGCCTCTTCTACTCCAACAGTTTCTTCTCCCGCAGTTCCCGACAGTCGAACTCCTTTCTTTCTACTTGCTTCCCTGATATAATCTTCTGATGCCTTGATCCTGATCCCCGTCCTTCTTCTCTATAGCCTTTCCTCAAACACCCCTCTTTACTCTTGCTCTCACTCTCTGCTTCGAGTGATTTGCTTAAAAAATATTCAGGATGTTTCCCAATAACACATAACACAGTGGTTAAAAGAGTGGGTTGGAGTAATCCAATGACTTGACCCAAGGAGTTGTGAGTTCAAGACCTAGCCACATCAGAGGTGAATAAAAACTTGGAGAGTTGTGTGTACTCTTTACTTTTTCTCTCACTCTCTGTAACCTCTTGCGTGCTAGTGAAATTCCCCCCTCTCTCTCGATATATATATATATATATATATATATATATATATATATATATATATATATATATATATATAAAAGCAGGTATAACTTTTACTTTTTCTCTCACTCTCTGTAACCTCTTGTGTACTAGTGAAATGCCTATATATATATATATATATATATATATATATATATATATATATATATATATATATATATATATATATATATATATAATATAAATAAAAGCAGATACTATAGCTTAGTTGAATCAGTAAGTATATGCAGGCAGAACGATATGATGACTTAGATTTCTGTGAAAAAGACAGAGAATGATAACAAAAAATAATACAAAAGGAAAGTGTGATGGGATGGAAATGGAACTTGAGCCGCATTGAAATAAAAATAATAAAAGAACATGTAAAATTTTTAAATATCAAGTTTTACTATGCCGAAAAAGGTTTCCATAATTCCCCATGTATAATACGCATTTTTTTAAAAAAATAATAAGCAAAATCAGGGGTGCGTATTATGCATAGCTACAAAAATATCTTAAAAAAATGCCGTAAAATAAAATAGGAATTATCATAAAAGTAAATTAGAATAATATTATTCTATGTTTAAAACCATTTTTTAAATGAGTAAGAAACGCTAGCTGTAATGAAATTAGAGCGGTTCGATTTGTAGGGTTTCATTACAAAACAAGGGAAACGTATTATGCATGAGTAAAAGCATTTTCCTACACTTTCAGCAAATTTTAGGTGTGCGTATTATGGATGAAGGTGTATTTTACATGGGGAATTACAGTAATAGAGATTATTAAAGGCAAGAAATATTACATTTATGAAATTATGTCATGCACACATTAGTCCTGGTTTGGAGGCAATCTTCTCGGCTACTGCAGTGAAAACTGAATAATGCAGATATGTCCAAAGTTTTGATTAAAAACAAAACAGGTATTGAGAATAATCTGCGGCAGGTGTTCCCTTTGTAATCATCCCAAGGTACCGAGGCAGATATAAATTGATGTATGGGAACTAATGAAATATTAGATATGTCAAACATTTTCCAGCTTTTTTTCATAATTAAAAACCTGTTTTCTATTATGTGTTTAGCCTCTAGCTTTCACAAAAGAGGTCACTGGGAACATTTGCAAACACCTAATAGGATAGAAAACTAGTGAGAGATTAACTCTACAATAGAAAAAATAAATGCCTAACAATCCAAGGAAAAACGATTATGAAAAGAGAAAGTCATATAAAACATGAAATCATACATATGAGTATCAGATCAAAGAAATTCTACAAAATATGTTTAAAATATAAGCAAGTCAATACAATAAAACAAAACCCGAACCCCTCAGGATGAAGAGACCCAGACAAAAACTCTAAGAAACCAAAAACGTGAAACGATAACGATAGTTACAGGAAGGACTGAAATGGTAAGATGAATTTCTGTAGAATAGAGATACAAAAAACAAAAGGAAAATACAGATGACCTAAACAGATTCTGCCAGAAGAAAAGGAACCATGACATTCTTTAAAGAAGAAAAAATAAATGAAAAACTGTAATCAATGGCATAGAAATTTCTTCAGATCTTTTGAATCTATTAAATAACCGAAATGAATGTTGTAGGCACAATTGATGGGAGAAGAATATTCGTTGAAATGGAATAAAGAAGATTAACAAATCAATAAGACAAAGAGAGAAAGATTAGCAAATATCATCATTAAAATATATTTAGATAGAAGAAAACAGAAGTTTAACACGAAGGAAGAATTTGAATTAACTGAAAGAATATAAAGAAATATCAAAATAGGGAAAAATATTATAACCAAAACGTAATACAAGCCATTGAAGGGTGATTATTTAAGAATTAATTTTGATGAGAAAAAGAATAACAATGCATAATAAAAAACAACCTCCTCCCTTATAATCTATAAAATCTTTCTCGTAAAAGAATATTTCATGAAAATATGATTCTCAAGTCCATCGCTCTTTCCAGAATTGACATGGAATTACTTGCTCCCTCGGCAAAGGTATGAATCTGTTAGTTCTCCCCCAGCTATGGGTAAATAGGAGAACAGACCATAGGCGTAGATTGCAATTCTGAATTCAGAATCTCTAACTAACCAACCCGCAATATGCCAAGCGTGAGGAGTATGGCTACACCATGAAGACATTCAGTCTATATTTCTGAGATGAGGTATTATGTACACTATTTACATTATTCCGACTATTGTCCTCATCGTCTGAAGAAAGCTGGAGCGTACAATAGCCGAAACGTTGTAATAAATATGGCGACAAAGATGAGGACAATAGTCCGAATAATGTAAATAGTGTATATGAAGGCATTATTAATCAGAGAGGGATTACACCAAGGAGTGAAACCCCCACTCAATATGGATATGAGCTTTTATCTGTGTTACCGTTTTTTTTTTTTATTTGAAATAATGATCTCCAATAATCATGAATACATTTACTCTGCATCTGCATCTGCATCTGCATCTGCATCCTCCTCCCCTTTTGAGCTGTGGGTCGAAATTTTAATTAATGATCGTCTCCCCTTTGATCGTTTAGCAAACAAATCTATTATGTGATTCTATTCTATTTTCGTCCTGGGCAAGACGATAAACTACATTTGGCAGCAAGGCTTCTCATCAGCTGATTAGGAGGTTTTTGAGGAGCGTGTAACCACCTCTTAATTGCTGGTGTTCCCAGGTCAACCCTGACTCGGGTTGGTAACACCTGTTAGAATCCCAGCTATGAGCAAATAGTTAACCCCTAAACCGGAGTCAAAACAATATGAAAGTGAAAAATAGGTTTTAATACCAGAAGTACATTTTTTTTGTAAAAAAAATTATTACCAGCAATACATTTCCATCAATATATCTTTGAAAAAAAATTAAACCCCACTCCAACACACACAAAGAACCAAACACAAATATGCATAAATAGATCCATTTAAAAAAAAGCAAAAAAAAAAAAACAGTTTGTCTGATGATCGCAAAAGTGTGAAACTCAGAGTCACCAACTCATATCCATACAACTTTATATATAGCGTAAACAAATGACATAATATATCAAAATAATTGTTGGACTTTGTCCATTTCATAATATATAACGTCATTTGTTTACGTTACGATACGCTTCGAGCAGATATGAAGGTTCGAGAGAAATCATGGAAAGTTTGTATTTCAAAAGCAGTAATTTAACCTTGGTGACCAGATGCTTCCTCTGTAGCTAAATAGTATAGCACGTCAGGCTATATGGCATTTCCGTGTAGGATACACGTTCGAGGACACGAATTCTGTTTATTATAAGAAGAGCATTTACTTAAATATTTGTATCTATAAAAATAACGTATAAACAAAAAATACATACATACATACACACACACACACACACACACACACACATGTATATATATATATATATATATAAATAGAGAGAGAGAGAGAGAAAGAGAGAGAGAGAGAGAGTCAAAACATCTTTTCATGCATATGAGAAATAAAATCATAGAAATAAATTCTGAAGAGCTACAAAGGTTGTTTCTTTTAATAAAATGGAATAGGTCTATTCTGGTATTGGGACGAATTTTGAATGAATTGGATTTGTCTGTGAAGAAAGACTTCATGTTTTAATTTTGTTATTGTCATTCAAAACTTGGTCGTGTTTTTTTATTTACCAGAATTATTAGCATTGCTAGATAGTGTCACTTTTATGGGTATACATCATTTCTTATTTCATAACGGTGATAAGAGCAGACATCATCAATGCGTTATTAATAGTATATATTCAAAAGAAAAGGTGTTAGTATTATTATTGATATCTTCTATGATATCTTCTCATATACAGCACAACGCAAGTGCAATGGGAAATGAGCTTCAATATAGGACGACTGCGTGGCGCCAACTGGGGGGGGGCGACTACCTTAAATATTCACATTCAAAATCTTTCTCTCATATGCCTGACCATGTTCTTCTCTAGTTGATCGATCAAACCCTGTAAAATAGGATCGATATTCATCCCCTGTTTTATACAGACGGATTTTACTCCTTATTCCTTGCAGATTGATTCTGTTTTTGCTCAGTGTTCATCGTCCTGATTCGACATCCCATACCCAACGTCTTTCATCGTCTATCTTTTTCTCCTTTCATTTCAGTGAGCTTCATTTCCCTTAGTAACCATTCTTTCTTTCTTTGCCGTTTTCTTTGCCGTTTTCTTTGCCGTTTTCTTCTTTCTTTCTTTCTTTCTTTCTTTCTTTGCCGTTTTCTTTCTTTCTTTCTTTCTTTCTTTCTTTCTTTCTTTCTTCGTCGTTTTCTTTTTTCTTTCTTTCTTTCTCTCTTTCTTTCTTTCTTTCTTTCTTTCTTTCTTTGCCGTTTTCTTTCTTTCTTTCTTTCTTTCTTTCTTCGTCGTTTTCTTTTTTCTTTCTTTCTTTCTCTCTTTCTTTCTTTCTTTCTTTCTTTCTTTCTTTCTTTGCCATTTTCTTTCTTTCTTTCTTTCTTTCTTTCTTTCTTCGTCGTTTTCTTTTTTCTTTCTTTCTTTCTCTCTTTCTTTCTTTCTTTCTTTCTTTCTTTCTTTGCCGTTTTCTTTCTTTCTTTCTTTCTTTCTTTCTTTCTTTCTTTCTTTCTTTCTTTCTTTCTTTCTTCGTCGTTTTCTTTTTTCTTTGTTTTTCGAGATTTTTCTTTCTTTTTTCCTTTCTTTTATGTTCAACTTCCTTTTTACCCCACTACACTTATTCTTGCCTTATTTTTCTTATTTACTGTATTTCATAGAAAATCATTTTACATAGGAAGTCTTTACAATAAATATTTAAAGTCTTAACTTAATCTCTAGATTTTTAAATTACATAAAACGAGATTAAATTTAACAAACAACACTAAAATAGCTACAATTAACCTCATTCCGTTCCACGACCATTTCTACTTAATAGCCTTTAGAATAATCTCTGTATAAAACAGAGGATGTCTGTCTGTCTGACAGTGTGATGCTTTGCACTCTTAATCCATCCAACCGATTTTAACCAAATTTTTGTACAATGTAAGAGATAGGTTATTAGCGTAAAAAATTGATAATTTTAAAAAGTCAATAATCGATAAAGCCGATCAAAAATCGATAAATTCAGCTTTTTTTCTCCGATTTCGTTCAAATTTGGTAGTAGGTTACTTTCATCAAGACGAGCTCGACGATACCTCAATTTTATTTCTACGCCACTGCGTTTAGTGAAAAACGAAAAATCGATTTCAACACAAATCAATTTCAACACAAAATTTAAACTAAAACCGCCCTCAATTTTCAAGCAATCTAATGCAATCTTCACTCAATTGTAGCCAACAATAAGTTCATTGTTTAACAGTTATTTAACTTGATAATTGAGTCCAGCCATATCGCGAAAACCCGCGTAAATAGCGAAAAATGGCGATTTTTAGTGGTTTCTTTCTTATTTTTCGTTGGTCTCTCCACCAATTTTTATGAAACTTAACAATTGCTTTATAAATGTATCCTCTTTTACATCCCTGGTAGCACACTGACAAATTTAATTTTAAAAACTTCAAAATAATTGTGGTCTGAAGTGGGTCTTTATGCTGCTTGTTTTACCCCTTCATGTCCTCGGCTAACTTCGATTGAATAAATACAGACTACTTCTGTTATATCAGTAACTGCATTCAAAATGTTTTTTTTAATGAATATACTTTAAAGTTATTGAAGAAGATGGACTCTGTTACATCTAAACAAGATGCTGTTTTTCCTCCATTCTGATTGAACGATTTTTCTAATCAACCAGCTGGCTGCTAGAATTAAATATAGCTGTTACCCAGTAACCATTAGAATAATGCAATAGAACTTGCTACCCATAATGCAGTATTGATTAGGATATGTAAATGGTCGAGCCAACACACGACAGATGTGGCCTGAAGATTGTGGTCAAGCGCGAAATAGACTGTCGCCACTTGATGTTGACTTCAGCGTCCTCTTTTATATTTACAAAAGCTGCTTCTATCTAAATATGCTCTATCATAGATAATGAGCCCTTTTACAGATAAATCTTGTATAACTTAAGGCTATATGTTAATAATATGTACACCAAATTCATTTATAATGCGAGCCTTAATTTTTTGAATTAATTTTAACCCTTTCAGAAACCGTTCACTGAAAACGCAGGATTTTAAACTCTTCAAAAATTTACCTGTGTATAATGCGACCCCATACTGATAATAAAAAAAAGCACTATATATATATATATATATATATATATATAACATAACGTGATTTTAGATATGTACGTGTCACGAAACCAGGCTTACTATTAGGTTGGTGCCAAAATAATGACGTAATAATGCCGTTTTTTTATCGTATTTTTAACGTCAAAAAACGACATTATTACGTCATTATTTTTGCACCAACCTAATACTTAGCGATGGGATATTCTGTTATTATGGAAATATGATGCATTATGCAACACACCTGAAGTGAATATGCCTTATGCTTCCATAATAACTGATTATCTCATTAATTCTGAGAGCAGTCTGCTGATAAATTTATTTGCTATTGTGAAAGATTTCTCTAGATAATCTTTTCTTTTACTTTTAATCATTGGAAAAAGCTGTATATTTAATTTATTATAGTCACTTCTCAACAAAATGTTTTAGTGAATGAAGGCAAAATTTAATTGCTTATTCAATTACTTGGCGTTAAATGGAATCTTAGATTGTTGAAATAACATCTGTAAAATAACAAAAGACTTAATAGCTATATAATATTTCACACATAAATCTTAATGTGTTTTCATATACTGAATGCAACAAAAGTTTATCACAGAAGTAGATTGAATAGTTTCGATCTCGTTCGTATATACAAATGGATTCAGCAGAAGGATATATGTACAACGTAATAGGTAAAGAAGTAGTGTAGCTACGGATACTATAGAGCGTGAAGAGGATTCAAGGACGATTAACTGTCGAATGATTGTTGAGTTCAGAAAAATGTAGCAAATGCTCTAGTTTTTTTCTCGGACAAATGTAGTAAGGATATGCCAAGAATATTTAAATTACGGAGAGTTATCAGCGCCACATGAAAAATGCCGGTGTCCATTGGCAATACAAAAACGGGACCTAGTGTCAAGGACGGTGATCGCCAAATGAAAGAGAACGTAGCAGGAAATCACACCTGAGTTAAACGCAGAGTTGTCAAGCTATCACTGACCTCACTGCATAGTCGGCGTTGCATTCCGTAGGATTTTGTTGTCTATCAAACAATTATTGACACCATCGATAGATACAATTTGGAAGCTTCTGATCAAGAAGACTCGGAAAGGAATTTCATTACTTGAGCTGTTATACAGTTATACCAACTTTGTCTGGACACTCATAAATTACTTGACTGCAGACCTTAAGTTTAAGGCTAGAGAATTACGGTACTAGATGCACATAGTTTAACAGAGTAAAATGTTGCTTAAAACATATCAGAATTCCGCTGTGAGTTCAATCTATGTGTCTGGTAGTGCTGAAAATTTAAATATATTAAAATTATTTAATCGTCTGTGAACTCTTTTTGCCTTTCATCAGCATGGCTGATGCTAACTTTCTGGAGAGTAACAACTCAATTCTTCTTCTTCGGCTAACGACCTTCGCTGACATGAGGTAGAAATTAATGTTGAATCAGTTGCTAAGTATTCTGCTAGGGAACTTGATTCACCGTGCCGTGCTAGACAATTTTCTCTCGCCAGAATCTATCTTACATATTTATAAGTCTAACGTTCGTCCTTGCTTTGAATAGCATTGCCACATCTGGTATGGTGCGCTTGTTATATATTTAGAAATTCTTGATAAAATTCCCTCCAATTGCAATGTTATTGATCCTGACCTGACATCTCGACTTCAGTCACTTTCTCACCGTAGTAACGTAGCTTTCCTCTACCTTTTAAATAAATACTTTCATGGTAATTGTTCTGATGAACCTTCCTCTTTGGTACCTAGACTTTATGAATTTAAGCGTAGTACTAGAGTGGCGACAAGGTCTCATCATTTTACAGTTGAGTTGGCTAGATGTAACCATAAGTTCTATGCTAACTGTTTTTTTTCTCTTGGGATTCTCGTCTGTGGAATTCTCTTCCGCCTCTTTGCTGCCTACTCAACTTTGATCTCCAAAAATTTAAAAGCAGTGTCAATCGTTATCTTCTGTTTTCTAAATGTTTGTTCTTTTATTGTTTTCTCTCCTTAATAATGCTTTTTCTTATATTCTATAACACTCAGTAACTCATCTTAGGGCTTTCCTTGCGTGAGGCAAAATGAATAAAAACATATACTGGTTCAGTGGAAGAAACAGACAAACGACACAAAGGTAAACAAAACTGTTCAGTACGAACTGATACGCGTTATCCACACTCGTAAGCATGGAAAGCAGAATTTTCTCTCGCGGATTGAATAAAGGGTTCAATTACCGAGTTGAAATCTATACAGCTGAAGAAGGCTAGAGGGTACAACATCCGAAACGGTATGAGTATATGACCCTCATAGAATTTCGAACACAACCGTTTTTTATAATCTGCTGTCCATGTCTGGGTATGTCTCGTCTGAGCGGAGCAAAAACAATCTACACTCATAGATTAATAAAAGTGTTCAGTTTGAATGTTCGAATCGACAAACACCTGAAGAAGTCTGGTGATAGCAACAAAAATGATGAGGTCAATAGACCAACGGGAATTGAAACTCGGCTCTCCGATTAACAATTCCGAGCTATTATCCATTACACCCCTTGCACATCCAAGCTTACATCAACTGCTATTCAAAAAAGGTCACCCATTTACGCACTGAAAAGTATCGACATTGCTTAACTACGGTGATCATATGCGGACCGGTTTTTCAACATGATGTGGACGTAAACCCAAGTTAATAATAAAATGCATGATATTTTCTAAGTAGAATTTAATTGCAGAAATGTTATCGCCATTTTTATGGTATTTTCACCTGCTAATCAACCCATGAGGTTCGGAGGGTCACCACATGTGCAGCTGTCGTAGTGTTGCGTCTATGGCTAGATAGCTTTATGGAGCCTATCTCTCATCAGACCGTTTCCTTCCTAGACTGGTTTTCACCCAGAAGATAGTGAATTCAGTCTATTAACTTCTAAGGGAAATAGATAGCTTCATCATTTAGCAAGAATTTTTTCTTCTATATGCTGCAATCCTTCAAGACATAGGCGAACATGGCTCTTCACAACTTCTTATCTTGTGTGGCTTTTAGCATTGTTTCATTCTTTTCTAAGGCTACCACCACCTGCTCCACTATCCATTCAGACAAGATCGTCAAGTACCTAAATGACTCGCTGATTTCCCCTATCTCTTGCCTTCAATACGTTTTCTAAGCGCTCAAGGAGGCCAAGGAACTTCACCTGTCTGTTCTTGATTCTGAGTACAAGTGCTCTACGCAATCTATAAAACACTGTTTTAACAAAACGGAGGGTCTACTCAAAAGCGCGTATCCACTAAAAAAACGTTTGAAAATATAACGGATTAAAAAAATACAATCCATTAATATATTTATATATAGCAGTGAATAAGCCTGGAAATGGAAATATATGAAGTCTTACTAATGGAATATTCTACATCACATATATTTCTAATTCATATATATATATATATATATATATATATATATATATATATATATATATATATATATATCCTTCCTCAATATTAAGTATTATAATAAAAATAAATATAAAAATAAATGTTAAAACTCTCCATTTCCTCTCTAAACTCGACCATGTCTCTCACACTATTCCTCGCCACCTTCTATGTCTACTTATATAAGAATATTATATTGTATTAACTGCCAGTTAAAAGTGTTAATTTTAAATTCATTTTTCGTTTCACCTTTTGAAAGTGAAGTCTAAAGATCCAGAGAAAAATAAAATTCTCTGGTGAAATAAATAATTATAAATAGAGCCTTAAAGTGGTCTTTTTTTCTTTAAATTAAATTATTCGCCCTTACTTAACATTGAGCTCTCAGGATTTCATCCTCCTTGCGATTATCCATACGGATTAGCAAGATTTTTGTTACTTATATATATATATATATATATATATATATATATATATATATATATATATATATATATATATATATATATATATATATATATATATATAATCATGAAGTACTTGGGTTGGCAAAGCTGAAGTTATCACAATTATCACAGTGTTTGATATGTATGTACTTTTTTATTGCATTTTTCAGGGTGACGTTCTGTGTATAATGAAAATACAGCAATGTGGTTTAAATGTGATCTATTAAAAAAAGTGAATCGACAATTCCACGCAAAATAGCTAAATGTATTCATTAATCCCTAGTGAAATCAGGGGTCTTCACTGAGAGAATGATGACTGATGCTTTTGAGAACCCAAAATGTCTTTGGGGCCGATTTTCGAATCTCATTATTTGGGTAGTGACAGGGCGGAAAAGTAAAGCAAGAACTCTTTCGTTACCTTTTGTTGTTAAATATACCCAGAACAAAGAATTAAATAATGTTCTTCAATGATTTCTCGAGAGAATAAATAAAAAAAAACAACAAACGTTAATAACTTGGTAGAAAGCGACAAAAAGAATCGATCGATTTGATGATTAGAATTCAACGAATATGATTGATTTTTAACGATTAATGAATGTAGTGCTTATTAGATATGGTTGAGTTCTGGTATTTTCCACATATTTTAATTTTTTAAATTTCTTTTATCATCAGTCTGTCGAAATATTGTTACGTCCATGTGATAAGAAAAACTTGTTCATAACAAGCAGATAGAGTCCTCTTACTTCATAGTCTCCTGTCATCTCAAAAGTATATTGCGCTGTCTTATTTCCGTGAGTCGCAGATTAAGGTTCATTACTATTTGTCTGAATAGCCAAACTCCAATAGTTTTACAATTTAAAATATGGATCTGTTAATATATTTTCATCCTAAGCTAGTTTGGAATGTGTCATATCATTAGCACCTTTTCAACATATACAGTGAGGCGATCCTGTGAGAATTAGTAGGATTCCTTATTGGGGCCACAATCTTAACAACATGAGACATGAAAACGATACAGTGTTGTTAGAAAGGAATCTACAAGGAAATAGAGAGAAGGTCGTGAAAGAAAGAAAGAAGAAAGGACTAAACATCAATGCATGATTCTTAGCAAATACAACATACATATTACAAATTTGGATACCAATTTCAAACAATATTTAAATATCTGGGAAGCATTTTAACATATGACGGAAAGAGTGACACTGATATCCAAAGGCGCATTGGGATAGGGAAATATGCCTTCCAAAAGCTAAGAAAAGTAATAAGAAACAGAAAAAAATATCGCTAGAAACAAAGAAAAGTCTGCTGGACTGTTATGTAATATCAGTCCTCTTATATGGAACTTTATGCTGGACATTCTCCTCACAGAGGAAGAAGAGACTTGAAGCTAGAGAAATGTGGTCCTTCAGAAGGATGCTGAGGATACCATGGACCGAACATGTGAGCAACGACGAAGTTCTAGAGATATTGGTAACAAAAAGAGCACTTATACTTAACATCAGGATGTGACTATTGAAGTCTCTGGACATATAATGATGAAAAGAGGGATTGGGAACTTTGATACTCACGGGACAGATTGAAGGTAAGAGATACAGAGGAAGGCATCGAATGACCTACCCTAGTGAGTTTGAATGGCGAATTAGGGTGGAGGAGAAAAAAGGCAAAATCTATTAAGAGCTACACAGAATAGGAAATTGTAGAGAGAGACATGATCGCCAACATCCTGAATGTACATGTCACATAGAAGAAGATGCTGGTCCAAAAAGAAAGCTGTTAGTTGTTGATAAGGTCAACATTTGCTTTTCAGTTTTGTCTATTTTTAACTTTATTCTTGCAAGCAATGATGATGAATTTCTCTTTTTAGATCGCCTTTGCGTAACCAACTTCATTTTCGCTTCGTTTTCAGGAGTTTATTTTAAATTGTTCGTGGGATTGATTATTTTTTAACAAATTCCTAAATTTTATCTCAGCTGTTGTTTTATTCATTAAAATTTAATATTTTGATCGATTGGTATAGTTGGTTACAATCGATATAGGAATGACTGCAAAAATTTGGTCCTCTTCGAATTTATAGACAATTCGGACAGATGCATGGTGGGAATTCTTTGTAAACAATAAGATAGCCACTTCTTGGACTCATCCGCCATATCATTGTTCTTTCTTGTCTTGACTCTTGCATGAAGGTCACGGAGATCAGTTACTAGGAAACTGACAGTCCGACGCCAGCGCATGAGATTTGATTATAATGGTGAAGGTTTTGTGCAGAACCATCCACACTTTTGAAGGGTTCATTACAGAGACTTGGTGAACTACGTGCCACAGGGTACCCAAACGACTCTCCGCAGGTTTTTGAATTCAGAGTTGTCGTTCTCCTAGACCAGTTGCCATCCAAGGACATAGAACCCAGTCTGTCCTGCTATTTACCCATAGCTGCAGGAAGAAGAAGAGGATTCACACTTTTCCCAATGGTATTAGCACGTAAGTGAATGTAATGGATTTGAATGGAATTCAAACTCGGCTCTCCGATTCCTCAATCCAAGTGTCTCTGCTGTCCATTACTCCACCGTAACCACCATATATATATATATATATATATATATATATATATATATATATATATATATATATATATATATATATATGTATTGTCTACTTCGTATTATCTTTGTCCTGTTCATTACTTTCCTTTATTGTTTGTGGGAAGCTTTTTTTAATTTTGTTTGTTAGACATTTCTACCAATTGCATTTAACTATGGTCAATTACTATACAGGTATGATGAATTCTTTGTGTATATCCGTGAAATCCAATTTTAACCGACCGGACACGGTATTTGCTGCTAATAGATCCACTTTCACTATATTTTTCTTCGTATGTTATTGTCACAAACATCCCTATGCTGTATATTTTTACGCGTTAATTTATGTTGTCCTTCGATCTAAGGATTAAGCTAGACTACTCTTCTGCTAAGAACAATCATTTACCTCACTATATCCTGGCCACCTTTGCATAACATTAAATTTGCATGGTATAGGCGTGTTTATAAATTGTTTTCTGATTCTTTCGCTATTTCTGTTCTTTAATTTACCTCTCTTTTAGAGAATCAAATTCATATACACCAGGATATTTGCCGCAAGTATTCACGATTAAAGTCTTTATTTCTGGTAATTCAATTCAGTCAACGTCCTGGGTAGGATGATAAACTACATCCGCGTCCTTGGTAAGACGATAAACTACTTCCAACATCAACGCCTCTGATCAGGAGGTTTTGAGGAGCGTGGACCAACCTTTTAATTGCTGGTGTTCCCAGGTCCACGCTGACTCGGGGTGGTAGCACCTGTTAGGATCCCAGCTATGAGCAAACAGTTAACCCCTAAACTGTGGTCAAAACACTATGAAAGTGCAAAAATATGTTTTAATACAAATAATACATTTTTGGAAAAAATACCACCAAAACATTTTGAAAAAGAATTACGAGCAATAAAAAATTGTCGACATTAAATAACCCATTGAGGTTGATATGCCGTAGAAGAAACTAAACCGAATCAATTCAGTTATAAATTGTCGTCTGGATTATGCAAAAATGAAAATAACATTGACATCTCATTTTAACAGATATATTTAGCAAAATTACACAAAAGTAACTTGAAATACTAAAGAGTAAATAAATTCAATAAAATCGACATCGGCTTCATCCAGATTACTTCGGAATGTCCTACAACTTTTCTGGACGGTTTCCTTGTTTAAGTTGGTGAATGCTGCCATAATGTTTACCTTCAATTCATCTTTGGTGTTACATGAAGTTTTGTTGATCTCTTGCTCAACTGCGTCCCCCGCATAATAATCTAGAGGGTGCAGTCTGGGGAGTTAGGTGGCCAGATGTAAGGGGTGATGCAGTCGCAGAAATTGCCTGATAGCCATGATTGTGCTCTCCTTATTGTGTGATAAGGTGCAGAGTCTTGTTGCCAGACATAAATTCTTCCAGCAGCCACCCTCTTGGCCCACTTGATGTAGGCCTCCCTGTTGAGTATAAGGCCATGTAGAAAGATGAATCGAGGCATAATGTCGCCATCACTAGTGATCACCCCAAACCCCTTCATAGACTCCTCCAGCTCTTTCCGGATCCTCTGCATTCTCCTTATATTGACACTCTGAAATGTTCGTATGGAGCTCCCGGTGCGAATGCCAAGCAGTACAGCATGCTG
Organism: Acanthosepion lycidas; assembly: GCA_963932145.1. Lineage (NCBI taxonomy): Eukaryota > Metazoa > Mollusca > Cephalopoda > Sepiida > Sepiidae > Acanthosepion > Acanthosepion lycidas. The sequence goes on along the minus strand of OZ010583.1, from coordinate 108,456,812 downwards.
TTTACAAAGTTTTGGCTGAGTGAATTGCGTCATGGTGCTCTTTTTATGAGGGTGCGCAACTGACTCTACTATACTGTGCAGTCGAGAAAATTAAAAATAAACAACGTACATACGCGAAATTTAAAATATGAAATGTCGACAATTTACCCATCGCACTCTGTATTATTTACCATACAATGAAAATACACTGATGTGCCAAATTTTAACGCACACTCGAATTGAGCCTTATTGATCCAAGCCTTTTTCGCTGACATGAAGTGGAAAGATGATACGGAATAAATTGCTAGTATTACATAAATGTGTATAGAACATAGAGAGGAACTAAGAAAAGACACATAAGGTTAACTCGGATAAACGGCGATTACTACCAGACGGACACCATGGCAACGAATAACTCATGCCACCATTTTCAGCTGTGACCAAGTCGAAATCAGCAGAGAAGCAGTTTATGAGGAACGGGCTCGTTGATTGGTTGAGAGAAGGTACGTGGCAGGCGAATGCCCAACGCGCGCCAAAAATGAATTTAAAAAAAAGATTCTGCCGACGGAACTCATGAGAAATGGACGTATATCGTTAACCGGGACATATAAAGATGCGAAATTGCTTTCTAATATAAAAAGAATATTTGTTATAAATGACAAGAAAGGTAACGATACATGGTGGCAACCCAATCATCACCGAGATGAATATGGGAAAAAAAGTAAAAGCGTCCATGAAGTATGCTCTTTACTTTGTGGACAGCAGCGTTGTCTTTAAGAAAAATGGAGTGAAGAGGTATCGTTCGCCAATTCCTTTAAGAAAAGTCAGAGAAAATGATAAAAGAAGATATCTCACTTGCCAGGAACGCCGGCTACTGCTATGAAGGAACTAGACATGAACTGTCACCGTTGCTATATTGCAATGACTATAGATAAGTGAACTTTGATTAACCTCTCACCTTTAAACCTGCTTTGTTTTTATTTTCTCGCATACTATTATGAACCTATTGTAATTTTGCACACATCTTGCCGAAAATAAATTTTGCCCCAATCTGTTTCCTTTTCAGGATAAACCTTTGATTCATTCATGTTTGTTTCTATAGTTCAGCGAATAAATATTTTTTCATCGACTTTTGGGCCGTTTGTCATTTTTGTCGCTTCTAGGGTTTCATCTTCAACCATTGTTTTTATGTGTTCAAGCAGATCTCTCAGGAGACGACGGAATTTTTTTCTTTTACGTGAAAAGTAATTCACAGATTTCGATGTGCTTCTGGGTTGTTACACTAGGTCTGTTGCTTGGAAAGTTCATTCATTGTGTCGCGCTAGCCGTTTTATCTCACCGGAATCTGTCTTACACATTTATAAGTGTACCATTCGTCCATACTTTGAATATTACTACCAAATCTGGTTTGTTGCTTCTGCTATGTATTTAGAGATCCTTGGTAAAATAACAAAGAAGAATCTGTAATGCTATTGATTTTGATCTGGCATCTCAGCTTCAAGCACTTTACCACTGCTGTCACGCAGATTCTCTGTGGCGTTTCTGTAAATACTATCTTGGTAATTGTTATGATAAACTTACCTTTTTTAATATTTTTTATTATTACTCTCCGCCCCCACAGACAAATTGTTTATATAAGGACTAGCTAGGACTATATAGAGACTTGAGGTAATATGGTGGCTGTAATAAGAAAGATAAGTAAGAATGTGTTGTTTTGGTGTAAGTATGTTTGGGTTAGTAATCGTGGAAATTTCTTCTATGGTACCTAGACTTTACGAATTTAAACGCAGTAATAGACTGGCGGCAATGACTCATCATTTTACAATTCAAATGGCTAGATGTAACCGGAAGTCCTATACAAGGAGTTAAATAAATATCAAAGCACATGAAATTCATAAAGAGTTTTCAACTCTACTCTTCTTTTATTTAATCATATATACACACATTCCGAGCAATACTATCCTCAAATATGGTCCTGCTAGGGTCTTACATTCTCTTATAGAGATGTGGCAACGTTACCTCTTTTTTTTTGCAGTAGTTCTTACATAAATGCTGAATAATGTAAATGATTAGCGAGTGAGAACTCTAAAGAAACTGTAATTAAGAAGACACAAGTTGACGATTGATAACTTTTCTTTGTGTGGATCCGTCTTTGATGATTTTTGATACTTGCCTTAGTTAGACACAACCCCATACATTACACCTGAGATCAAATTCTGAGGAAAAAACTTTCAGGGATATTAACATCAAGATACTTAAAAACACCTTTATTCTGTTAAAAGTTCTTCTTACTATTGTGCACTGCTTTTCTCCCGGATATAACGATCAAAAACTGTTCTTTCTCAGACTGTTATATTCCGTTCTAATAGGAATATATACTTGGATAACATATTGGATAAAATAAGTAAAGCTTTATCGTTAAAGCAGTACAATAGGAAATAAGGTAACAGTTATGCGTACGATCGTCGCAAGTCAATTCAGTAGTGAGTACTGCTATTGGAAGGTCGGTAATTCTCGCGTAAGTCTGAGTCGTACTTAACAGGTTCCAGCTAGTCCGTTGACTTACAGATACTTATACTCATGGGGGTGACAGCTACATCAACCATGGAAATACCTCATCGAATTTAAAAAGAAAAGAAGAAAACGGAAATTTTTAAACCAAAAGGTCCTTCTGTATTAAAAAAAAAAAAATGGAAAAAAATGACATACCAAATTAAAATGTATGTTAATATCATTGTTATATTCCGTGCTAATAGGAATATATACTAGAATAACACATTGGATAAAATAAGTAAAGATTTATTGTAAAAGCAGTGCAATAAGAAATAAGGTAACAGTTATGCGCACGATCGTCGCAAGTCAATTCAGAAGTGATTGCTACTATTAGAAGGTCGGTAGTTCTCGCGTAAGTCTGAGTCGTATTCAACAGAGCATAGCTACATCTCTGTAGTCCGTTGCCTTGCATTTATTACCTATAGTGTCGTCATTCATGGGGGTGACAGGTTATTCCATTACATTACAGATCATTTTTATGATGCTGTTCTTCATCGGCGTGTTTTTGAGGCAATGTTTATACCTCATTTTCAGTTTGTGCGCTGGTATTTTTCTTTCAGCTCATTTCACGTATAAAAACTACTTTGGAGTCCTAGTCATTGACCCTAACACCCTACCGCTCCATCGTAACACTCACTGTACTGTCCGCTACTCTATACTAGTAGACCGACTGCGTTCAAGAATATGAATATCAATCAAGCATATTTGCCACAGGATACCCAAAATACGTTGGAGACACTTTTGGTGAAAATCGCTCAGCCCTTACATATGTCTCCCTTAAGTCATCCAGGTTTCAAATGCATGCAAAAATGACGGCAAAACACAAGTTCAACATAGTCTCCATCGAAATTCTAAGCTGGGACCATGGACGTCTGTTCAGTCTACAGAAAGAATTACTGGCCGTCTTGATTCGAAGGGAGATTTCAAAATCCAGGGTATTTCTTATATCTGCAGTATCGCCTTAATATACGATATTTTCCCCAACTTTACATTTCCGGACGTTACATTTAGTGATTTTCCAAGCGTAGCTTAGATGTGGCGCAAGGCCAAATGTATGGGCACCCAATGAGGATCGAACTCACTACTCAGTTTTAATTGGTCTAGTGATAAAAGCTTGTTAACCATTACACCGCCTCGAGGTGCCCCGGTCGTTACACGCATGATCGACCCAGAGTTTGGTTTTATTGAATCAGGTTGGTACAAAATTAATTATGGAGGTCTTCTTCAAGCTAAACGTTAAACCCAATGCACTGCATGCCGTCGAGAAAGATTCCATAAGAGGTTGCATGTCACATTAGAAGTGATGAACAAGATCACAATTATCAGTATATAGGAAATCGCATATTAGTGATAACGATAGCTTTGTTTTGGCAGCAGACCGTCTTATTCAACATCATGTTGTTTGATATCTAATGTAGACTCCATTTGAGCATCTTTAAATGGCTATTAAGAAAAGCATAGTAAAGTATTAGGTTGGTGCAAAAATAATTTCGTTTTCTCACATAGTAACATATGTTAGAAAACGAAATTATTTTTGCACCAACCTAATATAACATAAAAAAGACAGTGCTGTTATACCCCCTTATTTTACACCATTTTCTACTAAAATCGGATTAGGGAGCTTACATTGACAAGTATATTCCTTTTTAAATGAAACTTCTAAGAACAGAAAGGGACTGATCAGGACATCGTATCTTCAGAATTTGCCATAAGACGTTTCTTTTCTCTGTACCAAAAGTTTTTGTTAGATCAATAATGATTCATACTGGTTTTGCTCAGTGAATCTCTGCAGCAATTGTCTTACAGAAAATGTTTGTCGTCCCCTTGCCATTTCTGAAACGGACACTGTGATTAAAGAATGCCTACGCCAGAGAAGTCTGTCCAAGATGATCTTATACAAAACCTTTCCGACAACGGGGAGAACGGATATCCCAAAGTATATTCCGCAGATATCCTTGCGCAGTTAATACCTACAATCTCTCTTCGTTTTATAAAAAACAACTATCAGTGTATATTTCTAAATATCTAGTACATTCTCTTCTAACCAAAACTTTTCTTAAACCAGATTTTCACTTCTAAGATCTCAGCATAGATAGTATCCACCTCAGGCGACAAGCTTCATACATATGTATCGCTTGAAATGATCTCCACATTTCGTAGCCTTTGTATGTTTGTGTTTTGTTTTCAGAGTTTTATTATTTTCATCGTTTCTACCCGCGCTAACGCTCTGCTATGGGACTATAAGTGATTCTTAAGACCAGCTTCACTTTTGAAACCTCTCTTACACACGTGGCAAACAAAGTTAGTTCAGCCTGCACACGTCGCTATGTCTCCAACGCCATGGGTCTTGTGAAGAGATATCTATATATAGCAATGCTAAATGCTTGTGCTACACATGTATTAGGTTGGTGCAAAAATAATGACGTAATAATGTCGTTTTTTGACGTTAAAAAATACGTCAAAAAACGACATTATTACGTTATTATTTTTGCACCAACATAATAGCATTTTCTTCATTCCTTTAATCTAATGTTCAATGACAAGCTGTAGCAAGATGACATAACGAATAAAGGAATAAAATGTTTTATTTTCACGGAGTTTGACCTCCCCGGAACGCTTGCCATACATACATATAAAGATAATGCTCGTACTTTGATGAAACCTTATATACATAAATTCACTCATTTAAAATGTAAACAGCCGCTACAGAAAATATTGTTTATAATTCAAGATTTATTTCCACCATTAGAAATCATAAATATCGCTACTCGAGTTAGAACATCTATCAGAAACTGAGTTCAGTTTTGCTAGCTGAATGAATAAATTATTTTAAAAACAAGTTAAACAGTTATGATATGTAAATGTTATAAAAAAGTTTTGCAAGAAAAAAGTACAAGAGGCCTCTTTCTGTGCAAGACAGACGATAACCACGTTTAACAACTGTAGCGTACATTCCAATACGCATGCGCCCAGAGTACAAAGAAAGCAAATCAAGTCTTTTGATGCGGCAGTTCCCTTTCGTCCTGGACACAATACTAAATGACTCTTTTCACATACATGTAGGGAAAATCGATAGGCCGGTTATTACATGCTGCAGAAGCAAGTAATTAGAGAAGAGGAGAGAAAGCAGCTGCTTCTGAAGAAGCCTTTGTGCCTTCGAAATGTCCAGAATACTCGAATGATTCGAGTTTTACTATGTTATAACAGGTGAAGAAATATATATATATATATATATATATATATATATATATATATATATATATATATATATATATATAAGAGAAAGAACAGATGGAGTAAAAATACACAGTTCGTAGCATTTACATTTTTAAAAAAAATGCTTAATACAAAGTAGAGTAAAATATTATTATGATATTTTATTATAAGAGATAATGAAATCATTTTACATCGCAGCACGAAAGCTTTCATATTTCAAAAACTTTTGTGTAGCGATATAAAATGTTTTTATTATAAACTCTTATAATAAAAATATTAGCATATATATGTGTGTGTGTGTGAGTGTGCGTGTGTGTGAGAGAGAGTGTATGTACTGTTAACGGATCTCGATAATTGGTTGCAGTTTTGAGGATATGGATAGGATCGTTATAAGGAGAAACATGGATATGAGAGGAAAGTGTTTATCATGAAGTTTTATTTAGAATTCGATATGGGCACCAGATTTCGCTATCATCTTCTTGAGCCGCCCAGAAATAGCTAAAACTGATTTCACCAGGAACTATTATGGTATGGAAGACATAACTTCTTGTATTCGCCCTTCAAGTTCTTCCAAAGTATTGGTGTGGTATAGTTGATTTGCTCCTTTAACCCAACCCAAAGAAAAAAGAAAAGTTTCACGGGGAGTTAAGTCAGGACTCCTGGCTGGACACTTATACTAGTGAGTTACGTTTCGATAACTCTGTATATATATATATATATATATATATATATATATATATATATATATATATATATATATATACTGGACTCTCCCATCGATTTCGAGGTATGAGGGTCAGACAACTCAGTTCCTAGAAACGGAATCCAGTCTACCTTCACAAATCCTTTGATTATAATGATGAATGATTGTGCACAATCAATCACACTTTTTGGAAGAGCCGAATACAGAGAACTGGCGCATATAGTATACCACAAGGTCCCCAAACAACCCTCCTGTCCTTCTCCTGTCACCCAAGGCTATAGAACCCAGGCTGTTTACCCATAGCGGAGCGGGGAGAAGAAAAGTATTAATACTTTTCCCAAGGGTATTAGCACGTAAATGAATGCAATGGATTTGAGTGGAATTCGAAATCGGCTCTCTGATTTCTCAATCTCAGCAGCTATTCGTTTCTCCACCGTGCCTCCTCTCTCTCTTTCTTTCTCTGTCTGTCTGTCTGTCTGTCTGTCTCCCTCTAGCTCTCTCTCTCTCACTCTCTCTCTCTCTCTATATATATATATATATATGGAGAGATAGAGAGCCAGAGAGAGAGAGAGAGAGAGAGAGAGGAATCTGGTTTACTCTCGTGCGAGAATACACATTCCTCCTCTTTTCCTCTGACTCGCTCTCCTTTAGAGCCACTTTCGTATCGCCATACATGCGCTGCCTTTGATAGAATTTGTAATATTTTATCAACTCAGATCAATATCCGCCCCACTTTGTCTCCTTACTTATTTCCTTTAATATTCTCTTTTTCGTCGCTTTTGTTAGGCTTTTCTATGCGTTCATAAATTTGTTAAGTCCCCACCCCGCCCTCAATGATGGTCTTCGCCTATTTTCTCACCACCTTAATTTCAACTTTCTCTGCTCTTTTTTCCCATTCTGATTAATTTTTCTCTTCTTCCCACTTTGTACTTAACACCATTCCCTTCTATAGATTCTAAATGAATAACTTCATATTTGGATGTAATACACCCGATCAACCCTCAACACACACATATGTATATACAGGATGTCTCAGAAAATGTATGCACATTTTGACTTGGACTTCTGTCAAAAGTTTCCATTGCCCATTATTGCTTCGCAGGGCTTGTTCAAAAACGTAAACTTACAGGACGGTTCTTGTACAGTACCATCAGCATCACACCTATCTTTAATTCGTAAGATTGGAACCGGTGTGGGATCTGAAATAAAATCTCTCTGCTAATGTCTTTGAACTTTAAATTCATATTCGTACTCCAACTAGCATTTCAATATGAACATTCATTGTTCAAAGCTAAAATTGGATGACATTAGTAATACTATCGTATAAATCTGCAAAGAAAGCAAGTTGACTTGACACAGTAAAAGTGCGTATACATTTTTGAGGTAACATTGCCTCATGCCGGGATCGAAACCCGACATGATATGGTATCATTCGGAGATGTACGGAGACGCACGGCAGGAATGAAGGTGAATTTAGACGTATGTCTTGAGAATTCGATTCGTCTTAACGAAGAGTCGTGCATCAGCAGCAGTAATAGTCACCGTTTCACTTTTTTCCCCCGAGAGCTCAACTGAAATAATTTTTTCAGGAGCATTTATATATTGTCATCAACATATATATATATATATATATATATATATATATATATATATATATATATATATATATATGTGTGTGTGTGTGTGTGTGTGTGTGTGTGTTTGTATTTAGGCAGCAAATTTTATTTTAGGCTTGTCTGATTAACTAAATTACATTATGTCTGCTTATTTTTTAATAAAATCCGATCATACTGACGAATAACCTTCTGTGTATTCCAATTAAATGATGTGAGAAATGTGCTATAACTGTGAAAATCGTTTTTGCTTAATAATACGAAAACGCAAATATTTATTTGAGCAAAGTATCTATAAGCAAAAACAATTTTTTTGCTATCCTCTGCCAGCCACCATGATGGAGAAAGCATTACCTCGCACCATCACCAGTTAGACATGCTGCAAGAGCCACTCCGTTTCGCCAGGCTCGTCCCTTAATCAAGACGCCATCCAGCCAATCCTCCGAAGGAACGCCATCGAACCAGGGTTAATAACCCTAGATGTCTCCACTGCTACAGGAGTAAAAATAAATCTGTCCGCAATATTTACCCATTTTTTTTTAATTTCCGCGTCCCGAACGACAGATCCATGCCCAACCGCGGACGTGATCAAATTGCCAGTCGAAAATTTATCGGCACAGGTCGCATCCCAAATCAACGACTTCCCCACTTTAAAAGAGAAAATGGTAATCACATCCGACCACTTTCCATCATCACTGTTGAGTCCTAAGGGTTCGATTTGAGAGGGGAACCCAGCCTGCATCCAGACGTTTACTGATGATGTCGTTTATTGCTGCATGCCTTGGAAAGCAGCCGGCACTACGACGACTGGAGAGAGGATGCAAACCAAAGTCATCAATGGAAGCTCCACATCTACATCTGTGACGCTCACATAATTTGAGCCCAAGATGGATCGCGACTACAACTCTGCACTCATCATCTAAAAGTGTACCGACAGATGAAGAAGGCATTGCGTTGAGTCAGGCGCCACTACTCGGTTGTGAAGCAGATAGTAGACAGGCGTGTTGATCGAGAGAGAACCTCAAATTAGTAAAATTTTATTTTATCACACCTTTTCTGTTTTGATGTGTCTTGTGGAATAGAAACTGATTGTTGGGTGCAGACGCTATATACTTTCTCGGAAGAACTACCCGAAAAACACTGAGACGATTCACCGAGTATCTCATCATTTAATTGACGACTGTAAGAATGTGAAGAAACATATACTGAAAGGACCAAGTCTGTCGCTGATCGAAGGCCCAGGCTCCGAAATTCAAAGGGAGCTTTCACTATCTCCAGCTTGTGTTGTCGAAATTAACGTTTAACGCATCTCTTAATTGTGAAATCCATCTCGTTTGAGAAATCCTGTTTGAAGTAGCAAGGGACATTTTGGAGAGTGTAGAAGAACCTCGGTAGAGAAAAACTGTTCTTCAAGAGGAAGAGGGATGAGTGTGCAAGAATTAGTTGCAATTTCTCAGTCATTCTTGTTAGAATGACATGCTTAGTATCCAAACACTCTCGAATGGCCATTGGAAAGAAAACAAGAATGTGTAATTCCTCCTTGGGTGTTATTTTCATACCCTCGAGGGTGAGTCTAATATCCCGGATAGCACCCTCGAAATCATCTGCACTATAATTCAAGTTTATTATCTCTGACTTGGACAAGTTAATCTCAAGTTCAAGCAGAGATAAAGTAGGAATAACTCATCGGAGGTCATCAGCTACGCCATCGACCCCCACCTCTCTAGGGTTGCATCGTCAAGATACCATATATTCAAAGGAGAGGCGATCGAACGAGCTACCTCGTCAACAGACATCGCAAATGGTAGTGGGCCAAGTGGATCACCTTGTTGGATTCCGGTAGCAGAAGAGATAATATTATCGGAGACGATCAACATACTTGGATGACTATTCGAAAGATGAGCCAGTTTAAATATGGAAGGAGTCCGTTGATAGCAGATTTCCAGGGTATGATCCCTTCTGATGCTGAAAGCGTTTTTCATATCCAAATTTAATAAGATACGGGGGGAAACAGGTGTTGTATTCTCGAAAAATTATCTTGTAGCATGAACCGCAGCTTCACATCCATCCTGTATGCCTACTCCGAGCTGGACAGGTCGCAATTTATGCCCTATCTCCTTCACAACAACTCTACAAGCAATTTTTGCCACGAGCCGACGAAAAATGTAACCAACAGCGACAGGGCGGATACCTCCGTCTTCTTTTTGAGCCGTTAATTTGGCTGAAAATATTAAGTCGTGAGCATGTTGGGGTATCTCAGCTCGGAGAAGGCTATTAACAAGAGCTGTTATGGATGCTTTTCAAATGTTCACCAGCCTCGGCAGTGTGGGTAAACATTAAGTCCTTGATGTGACCAGGTCGTAGGCCGTCCACACCTCCATTGCTGCTTCCCGAGAAAGACTTCAGAACAGCAACCATCGTTTCCTTCCAGATTTCAATATTTGAATCATTGTTTTCCATCTGAACGAATCTGACATCTGATGGTGGTACAGGATGTTTCCGACGGAGATCTTCTGGGGTAGTAGCTAGTATAGTATCAGATGAGGTCAATAATTTAACTGCAGCAGAGACATCAGCCTCAATCAACTGAGCATTTACGAGGGCACGGAGCCTCTTGGAATCGTCGACTGTAGATGAAGGATGAAATCTATTAAGACTAGGAACATAAGAAAAATCGGTATCATTTATGTTAATGAATTGAATAAAGAAATGTTATTTTTCTTAATAATGATGTAGAGTTCTTATTGTAAGGAAAGCTGAGCACAAGTGTTGTGAAAGAGAAAAGGTGATCTTAGTCAAGCGAACAGTTCATGTAAAGTGCATGGTCTATGGTAGTAGCCAAGGCATCAGCTGCCGGGATTTTGACAGATTTAGGGATTTTTAAAGGCAACTTCCGAAATTGTCTGAGGAGTGAGGTTGCCCTTCATTGGCGTATATTTGGGTTGGTTCATTACGTTGATGGTTCACACTCTTTTGTGGAGCCGAGAGAGACAGACAATGCTAACAACTCCAAACAACCAGAGGCACTGAAGCATTTCTAGTCAATCCCACGCAAGATAAATGAAAAGCCCGTTGACAATTTGAACAACTGACTCTTTTACGCTTGTTAATGCTGCCACAAGAAAAGCGGCGATCATATTCTAACGAAGAAAGAAGAGACATTTTTCTTCCCTTCTTTTTCCTAAAATTAATGTAAAATTTTTTTCTGTTAATTTTTGTATTCTCCGCTTGACATTAATTTCAATTTTTTCCCTTGAAATCAAATCTTCGAAAAAATTTTTTATCTTGAATTACAACTCTTTTTTAATAATGTTTACAGTTTCCAAATAATAATTCAAAAAAAATTATTTCATTCATTATTCAAATTCGTATTTACCTTACTTAATATTTAATCCGACCTTTTTACATTATTAAAAAATTCGTTGAAATCAGCAGAGCTTCTCTCTTCGAATGCCAAATGCTCATTTTACGTTTTTATTTTCCATATCCCGGGTACTTTCGATATTCTTCCGATATCATCTTCAGGGGTGTACATAGTAATACAAAACTTTGAGTTGTTCACTGGTGCAAGTAGTAATACAAAACTGTTTTTTGATAACTATCATTGTAATTTTTCTCCTTGCATTCAAATGCAACGGTTGACAACCATGCTTACCTTTCATTAGAACGTGAAAAAATTATCCACGATGGAATTTTATCTCCTGTGTTGTAATTAAAACAAATTAGCGTGAAAAACATTACGGAACATTACTAGAGTATTCGTAGTTGATTCTATTAAGTGACGGTTTTCTTTTTATAATGTATATTGCTTCGAGATGATCTCGGAAGAAGATTGAAAATAAAAACGATTTTCATAGTTATAGCGCATTTCACATATCATTTACTTGCAATACACGGAAATTTATCCGTGAGTATCAACGGATTTTATTAAATATAATATCTGTAATTTATTTAATCAGACATTATATATATATATATATATATATATATATATATATATATATATATATATATATATATATATATATATGTAGAGATACATAGATAGAGATAAATATGAATTAAATAAAGAGCTATGAGAAACCATACATGCATGTGATTACGTTCATATACAGATTTTCAAATAAATATAATTTTTTTTCGTGTAATGAAAGTGTGCTCAATGTAGTCTAGCAGAGCTATAAAGCATATATTAATGACTATACATATTATCTAAGTCAGCTTTACGACTCCGAGTTTCATGCGTGTACCTGACGATTGTAGATACATGAAATTAGGAGTCGTACGTATACTTATTAATATATATATATATATATATATATATATATATATATATATATATATATATATATATATATATATATATATAATGAAATTCAGAGGCAGTACGTATACTTATTAATATATATATATAGTATTAATTAATTGATTTAAAATATGTTTTTTTTCGCTACACAGTTCTAAACATGTTACAAAAATGGAACCTGAAAGCTTCGAATTTAATTTTCTAATTAAAGAACTAATGTCTTTAATCTAATTACAAAATTAAATTCGAAGGTTTCAGCTCCCAACTTTGAAACATGGTTAGAACTGCGTAGAGAAAAAACATATTTTAAATCAATTAATTTTAATATTAATGCTCTGTAAATTTACATTGAGCACTATTTTGTAAAAATAAAAATATCTATAAGAAAACCGGATTATATATCTCACTGCTCTTTATATATATATATATATATATATATATATATATATATATAATCGGTTTTCAGTTGTATGAGAAATGAGTGAGTTTTAAGTAAAATAGAATCTACAAATTAGCACAATAACAATTAGAGCACATTAAAACAAAAATATACTTATTACATATACTGAAGAAAGAAAACTCATAAGTCTACAACAAAGCAGCGAATACACTAGATAACAAGTTTGTGTAAATGGACGGAGAAAGGGGTACGCTAAAGGAAAGTGGAGCTGTAAATGAGCTAAGGTCTGAGGTGAGCTATGACCACTTACATCTGAAAGAGATATGGCACACATACGCACAGAGAGAGAGAGAGAGAGAGAGAGAGAGAGAGAAAGAGAGAAAGAGAGAGAGAGTGTTTTATGTAGGTATCTAAAACAAAATATAAGAAACAATATCTAAGGATTAAAATGAAACTTTAAAAGAGAAAAATCTTTCTTGAGAGTTTTTATTTTACTTTTAATTTCAAGTTAATAGATTTTAAATTGACTGGAATTTCTTTTTTTTGAAAAAATAGCTGATTAGCTTCCTTTTGCGTTGTTTTTCATCGCAATGTAATTTTCTTTATTAAAAAAAATCTTCCAGAAATAAAATATATTTTTCTGAAACTTTATTTGAGGAATATCAGCTGATTTAAAATACAATTGCTCTGATCTGAAACAAATATTATTTACTTTATGGAACAAATTCATCTTTAACCGGACAATAGTTGTTTATTTAAAGCATTCATGAGTTTGACAACTTAAGGAGAGAATGATATTTATCTAATATTCTTCTAGGAAAGCTTTTATGTCTTAAAAATAATTGAATGAACGTGAGCGCCTTTTATATATAGTTTATAAGTACTCATTAATCTTAAAAATTTAAGGAAATATTCTACGGAATCTCAGGTTATATTGAATTTTAAATATTTTTAGCTGTGTATTCAATATAGGTGTCGATCATATTTTTTGATAATGCCATGTATGGTTGATCGTATAATAGAAAATCGACACGTTTATACATATAAAAAAAATCCAAAATTCTTTTAAAAATATTGGAGTCTGATAATTTGCATTAAGCTTTTCAATTGATGAGTATAAAATATAGTTTTTACTTAATGACAATATCACCTAATCCGTATAAATTAATACCGGAATTTAAAAGATTTAAAATTTTATTAATTATTCTAATTGAAATTTAAAAAAAGAAAACGAATCTTGTAAAATTCATTAGTCATTAATGTTTTTTTTTTCTTAAGACAATAGTGTTCATAATATATCTTATTTATAAACCCAATTAAAAGCTTTTCCAGTTAAATAATGTCTTAGTTTGATTGCTTTTTTATTTT